>JALDNG010000356.1:0-447977 GCA_024349245.1 Neodontobutis hainanensis | reverse complement strand
CATCTGTGGTTCAAACAATAAATAATTTTCTAGTCTAGTAGGATACGCCCTCTGATCATCCAATCTAAAGACGTAAAAATGCTGACTTTATTGTACGCCTGCTAGCTAGTCCATGGTACTTGGTAGGCTACCCAACTACCCAATTATTATTATTTTTATGATTTCTATTATTATTATTATTATTATTATTATCATTATTATTATTATTATTATTATTTCCTATTCCTAGTGAATACATGTGAAAGTGAATGGTTGTCTGTCATTTAGTTGATTTATGCAAATTAAACCCTTCAACCAACTGGCCACTGTCCAGGGCATAGGCGGACTTTGAGATCTTCGCTGGGGAGGGACAAACATTTTTCAGTGTAATTTTTTTTGAGTAGGGGGTGTTGAAAAAAATGCTACTATTGCTACTACTATTGCTACTATTAATTAATAATCAATAGTTAATGTATAAGATAAATGTCCAGCTAAACATTACTCGCTTTAATCTGTCAACTCCAGAGACATAAACACTGAGCTACAGTTAGTGAATAGTTAGAAAAAGTTTGTCTGGTGTCATTCAGCTAATTTCTGAGTAACTGCTCTAATGATTTATCTCATCCTGCACCAAAACTCTAAAATTTTCTTGATTTAGACCAAATGCACTGTGCTTACCCAGAGAAGACACACACTCAGGTCACAAACAAATCACACATTCATCACCACAACCGCTTACATTATCACCGGTGTTTACTAAGTTTCATTTGCATTTGTAGCTGAAAGACAAATCAGATCACACCATTTGAAGCTGTAAATGTTACTCTGAAAAAGCAAATGTGAAGCTGTTTAAAAGCCATGGGCTGCGCACTGAGATGCAAGTGAATGAAAAGCCCATTAACACCACAGCTTTTAACTAAACAATAAATCAGAACCACTCACCACATTATCCTGTTGTGCCCAGGCTCACTGTCAAAAACACTCCCTGAAAATACTGTAGAAATCCAGCTGTAGTCATTAATCTATTGCAATGTAGTCTCTTCTTATAATTTTCTTATAAAATCCTCAAAAACATCAATTTCTCTTACATCCACCGCTAGCAACATATTGAAATTGTACCAAACAAACTTCTAATGCTAGCCTACTACATTTACCACTATGTCATTTAAATGTTTAGTCCCTTGGAACAACAAGCTACAAATGATCTAATTGGCTGACTATTTCCAGAGCTGTGCTACCTTGACTGAACCCAAAGCAGAAACTGCACAGATGAAGCTAGCAGTTTTTATTACAAAAAAAAAAAAGATAATTATTTTATTTTTTTGCAAGTATCTCCTATTTGTTGCAGCAGAACAGTGGACAGTAGTCACCTTTTTGTGTCCTGCGTATGTGTGCACTATCTTCTCAGGTGAAGTTTATTCTCGCCCTCAATAAGAAAAGGCACAAAAATGCCTATTTCTTTGTATCCGCGCTCCTCTAAGTGTATTTCAAAAAAACCACAGCTAAACTTTTGTGAACATGGACCTCATTCAAAGACTGATTCTTCACAATTTAGTCGCCCAAATCTATTTAATAGACTGAAAAAGCACCTAAATATAATTACTTGAGCTTCACCAGCACCATATGAACACAATGAACATTGGTAACTCAGATCTATTTGTCAACAGTGACAGCAGTGACAGTCTTCAGCAGCCAGGGGGCCAGTGCCAACCATGCCACCCCATAAAATCTGCTTATGGTCCAGGGTGTACCCCGTCTAAGGCTCAACGTTGCTGGAATAAAAGTCCAGCTGGGTTAAAAGTTATTTGCATTTACTGTTGATATGATCTGAGTTATCACCGGAGCACAGCAAGTCTGCCAAATGGATAGCGACTGCACATTGGTTATTTTTTTCAGCAAATTTTTTTTTTTTTTCAGTTTAAAAGTTTGACACGGGGACATTGTGTTAGTTGTAATGTCACTTTTAATTGATTATGCCATTTTGTTTTGCTCTTTTGGTTTGAGTTTGACATTTTATGGTTTCAGCATATTTTTATTCAGAAAGTTTTTGTTTGTCTAAAAGCAAAAACATCATGACTCAGAAGACGTTTCGTCTCTATTTCCAAGAGACTTTATAAATTCTGAGATCAACTCGTAAAAGAGCTGAGCTTATATCGCTGGAGGGAGAAGTTTGACATAAAACTAAACTGATTAGACCAGGCTCCTTCTGGTCTCATAATCATTAGCGATTAAAGGGCAGTGTGACTACTGATGTGAGGGCTTTCCCATTTTAACAAAAATGTCTTTCTTCACACCACTCTCAAAACATCTCGCTTCTCTCTCCAAAATTTGAAGACTTTGCTGTCCTGAAAGTAATCTCAGGCATCGAAGCCCTGAGACTGGCAAAGGCAACATCCAAGTCTGATCTGTCTGCCAACCCAAAAACCCGCCACAACCTCTCCATTCAACTAGGCTCATCAACCATTACACCGTCCAGCACTGCCAGAAATCTGGGAGTGGTAATCAATGATCAACTAAGTCATGCTGTCAGCACCACCCGGGTCCTGTAGATTAATTCTCTACAACATTAGGAAAATTAGACCCTTCCTATCAAAGCACTCTATGTAAATCCTAGTCCGGGCTATTGTCTTGTCCAAACTGGATTATTGCAATGCTCTACTGGCTGGACTCCCTGCCTGCACAACCAAACCTCTGCAGCTGATTCAGAATGCAGCGGCAAGAGTGGTCTTTAAAGAACCGAAGAGAGCGCACGTAACTCCTCTCTTCACTAGGTTACACTGGCTCCCGGTTGACGCCCACATTAAGTTCAAAGCTATGCTCTTGGCTTACAAGACCACCACTGGTTCTGCAAACTCATATCTTCACTCACTGATATAGACCTATGTTCCTACCAGATCCCTGCGCTCTGCAAATGAACAACGTCTGGTGGTACCATCCCATCAAACCTAGCACAGGGTACCATCCCTGTGCTAGGTTTTAACTGACTAGTTTTTTTGTGCACTTGTGCTTTTTGTTACCTTGTGTTGTTGAAATTGCTTCCATTGTTTTCCTCACTTGTAAGTCACTTTGGATAAAAGCGTCTGCTAAATAACTAAATGTAAATGTAATGCCCTTACTCTTTGAGGTGGAGATAGACTACAGACTCATTTCCACCAGGATTGGCTCTTCTGTGCTGATACATCCCCTTGTGCAGCTGTTGTTTCATTTCTCCAACATAACTGTACTCTTCACTGCACTGAACTGCATAAACTACATTGCTCTGTTTGTGCGAGGGGATCTTGTCTTTAGGATGGACCAGCTTTTGATGCAGCATATTGCAGGGTTTAAAGTGGACTGGAATGTTGTGTTTGTAGAAAATACTTTTAAGTTTTTCAGATAAACCAGACACATAAGGGATAACTACCCCCTTCACTTTTGTCCCTGGTTTCTGTCTGTTAGATTTCTGTGTCCTCTTGGTTTTGTTGAAAGTCCATTTGGGGTATCCACAGTCTCTCAGGGTTTTACAAATGTGTTGTTCTTCTTTCATTTTACCTTCTGATGTTGTGGGCACTTCTTGTGCTCTGTGCTGAAGAGTCCTGATGACTCCCAGCTTGTGCTGCAGAGGGTGGTGGGAATCAAACACCAAATATTGAAAGTTGTTTTGTTGGCTTCCGATAAACCTCTACTTGGAGTGTCTTGTCCTCACAAATATTGACTGCGCAGTCTAAGAAGGCCAGGCGGATGTTTATGGCATCTTCACGGGTGAACTTGATGTTCTTTTCCACTGTGTTGATGTGCTTTGTGAAAACTTCTCCTTCCTGGGTTATAATTTTGATCCAAGTTTAATTAACATATTTGAACCAGTGACTGGGCACTGCACCTGGGAAAGAGTCTAGAGCTCTGTTCTCTACTTCCTCCATGTACAGGTTAGCCACAATCGGGGAGACAGATGATCCCATGGCACAACCGTGTTTTTTTTCTGTAGAAGTTACCTCTGAACTGGAAATAAGAAGTGTTCAAGCATATCTCCAGTGAACTGACCTGCATGACCTGGGGGTCTCCGATCAACGGGCCATCACCATGTTCTGCCATCTCCCCTCACCAAGCAACGCCGCCACATCACCCTGCCTCCTTCAGCCTGCACGTTCAACACCTCTCCCCCTCTATCGATTTATCACTCGCTGACCTCATGGACTTTTACAACAGAAACCTCAACTTTATTCTAGACAACCACGCACCAGTAAAACAGATGAACTCAGGAAAATGAAAAGATCCGTCCGAGTTCTGGAGCGTGCTTTTAAAACTTCTGGGTTGATGATGCATAAATTGGCCTACCGGGAACAACAAAAGACATACTTAAAAGCACTTTTAAAGGCCAGGTCAGACCACTACTCTAAAATAATTAATAATAGCCCTGGAAACTCAAAACAACTCTTCCTAACCATAAATCACCTCCTCAAACCACAAAACTCCTCAAATAATAACCACACAGCAGATGAGTGTAACAGGTTCATTTACTTTTTCACATCCAAAATACAAAATATCTGTTCCTCCCTACCACCTTCAAAAAGCCCTTCTCCAATAAATAACAACCCTGTTACAACCACTCCACCACACCTATCTCACCTCTCCCTCAGCACGCAGCAGGAGGTCAAAACCATCATTAATAAAACAAAGCCATCCACATGCACCCTGGACCCACTCCCCTCCCCCCTGCTCAAAGCACATATTCACTCCATCAGTCCTCTAATAAAACTAAAATCATAAACCTCTCCCTCCAAACCGGCCATGTTCCATCTTCCCTAAAGACAGCCCTCATCAGACCCCACCTCAAAAAACCCACTCTCGACCCTAAAGATCTGTCCAACTACAGGCCGATTTCCAACCTCCCATTCATATCCAAAATTTTAGAAAAAGTAGTCTCTGCACAACTCCACAACCATCTCAAATCACACAGTCTTTATGAAAAAAATCAATGACCAATGACCTGCTGATGACCTCAGACTCCAGCTCCCCATCTCTCCTCATCTCTCTCTGCTGCGTTTGACACTGTTGACCACCACATTTTCCTCCAGCGCCTCCAACACTATACTGGACTCTCTGACAGTGCCCTCCTCCGGTTTCACTCTTACCTCACGGAGAGGACCGAGTTTGTGGTGCTGGGGGATGCTAAATCTCAGCACCACATGGTCACCTGCGGGGTCCCCCAGGGCTCAGTGCTCGGTCCCACCCTCTTCATCATCTACTTGCTCCCTCTCAGTCGTGTCATCAGCAAGCATGGAGTTTCATTTCACTGCTATGCTGATGACACACAGCTATACATCAAGGTCATCCCCTCCTTTACCCCCTCTGCCACTGTCACTTGTCTTACCTCCTGCCTGGAGGAGATAAAGGCCTGGATGAGTCAAAACTTCCTGCAGCTTAATAGTTCAAAAACTGAAGCCATTCAGATTGGCACCCATCACCAGCTCCACTCCTCCCCCATTACCTCCATATCCTTCTCCGGCCACAACATTCCACTCTGTCCCTCCGCTACTAACCTCGGGGTCAAATTTCATTCCCAGCTCACTTTTGACAACCACATCAATTTTATTTGTAAAAATTCCTTTTTCCACCTCCGGAACATTGCCAAACTCCGCCCCTCCCTCTCTCTCCCCGCTGCAGAGAAACTCGTCCATGCCTTTGTCTCCTCCAGACTGGACTACTGTAACGCACTCCTCATTGGGATTCCTGGCAGGAGCATCCAAAAGCTCCAGTATGTACAAAACAGCGCAGCCAGGGTCCTGATGAGGGTGCGGAAATATGATCCGCACTCTTCACTGGCTCCCCATTCACCTCCGTATTGAATATAAACTCCTCCTCCACACCCATTACTGCCTGCACGGTGATGCCCCCACTTACATCACAGAACTTCTCACACCACACACCACCTCCAGAACCCGGTAAGGCCAAATGCACCGTCTACGTGCTCCTAGGACAAAACTAAAAACCATGGGTGACAGGGCCTTCGAAGCAGATGCTCCCCGTCTGTGGAATGCCCTGCCTGACCACCTCAGGGTACCACAAATGGTGGATGCTTTTAAAAAAGGACTAAAAACCTTCCTTTTTAAAAAAGCGTATTTTAACTTAACTTAATCTCTGTGCATATCATTATTTTTATAGTTGTTATACTCTGTTTACTGCATTTTAATTTATTAAATTTTTATGTTGCACTTTGAGATTTTGTTTAAAACAAAAAGTGCATTACAAATAAAATGTATTATTATTATTGTTATTATTATTATTATTATTATTATTATTATTATTATTATTAACTGCAAAATATGGTCCGGAGTGAGGTTGGTCCTATCCTGTAAAGAAGTGTCCTGTAGTAGTCACTTCCTTACAACCCTGAGTGCTTCATTGGTGTGTATGCAGGTAAAGAGGGATGTGACGTCAAAAGGAGACAATTGTCTCATCTAAGTCTAGTTAAATTTTTTGATTTTGTTAGTAAAGTCCTGAGTAGCTGACCCGAAGGTGGCTGCTAAAGGCCTAATTTACTGTTTTAACGATAGCTTAATATGATGCACTGGACCAAACTTGGTTAATAATATGATATACGGTCATATCTAACCTTCAGTTTGGAAGGAATAAAGCATAATGCTCTTATAGTTTTTAGTAAGATAAGGATAAATGTCTGTGACTGAATAATTACTGTGTAGTTTGCTAACCCAGTAAATGCATAATATAATCATAATAATGAAAGCAAAAATTAGAAGTGGGCTTAATGTACTTTTTTTTACAAAGATCTGGGTTGTATCATTTTAGTAAATACATTTGACACATGCCTGTTCACAGTAACACACAGTGAGCTGGTGAATAAAAGATAAGTATTTTTTCTGTGATTAACAGTAAATCTTATGTACAGAGGTGACCGGGCCCAACAGCAAGACTTGTTTTAAACAGAAGTTTTTACTTTGTTCTCTGTCTTTGCAGAGCTCCTCTATAGTTACCTGCCTGCTGCTGCTTTTCTGTCGTCCCAGTCCCGTCAGGTCCAGTCATGTCCAGTACTGTCCAGTTATCGGTCTGCTGACCTGTTCTTCTCTGTTTCTGGACAGTTGACATAGCCCAGCCTCGTCTTCCTCAGCTTCATCTGACACCACATCCTGGTCCATCTACAACTTAACCGTTTTTTAAATAAACTTAAACTTAAACTCGATCAAATCTCCATTCATTTATGTGCTTCTAGGTTTGAAGGCATATATAAACTGTTTTTCAAGATCTTTAATCTGACATAATGTATAGACTTTGTTTTTAAGTGCAGAGTTAATAACTTGTAAAGAAACTTTTAAATAACATGAAAGTAGATTATTATTATATCAATTTTATATAGCGCTTTTTCTGGGTACGCAAAGACGCTTTACATATCAGTTATTCATTCATACACAGTCAATCACTGGTGATGGTAAGCTACAACTGTAACCACAGGTGCCCTGGGGCAGACTGACAGAGACGTGGCAGCCATTTTGCACCTACGGCCTCTCCGACCATCACCACATAAATTCACATTCTTACACAATCATACAAGGCAAGGATTAGTGTCTTGCCCAAGGACACAACAACAGTATGTTGTAGTACCTTCCGGTTGAAGGACGGCCGCTCTACCACTGAGCCACTGCCGCCCCGATGAAAGCAAACAGACAAAACTTTAAATCATTTATCACTAAACTGTTATTTTAATCATGCCATAAGAAATAGAAGTTATTGTGGAAAAGAATCAGAAATCATAAAACATATTGTTTTGTGTATTGTTAAATTGTAATGATAAAGTAGTGCTGCAAAAATGGAAGGGTTTCTTGAACTTTCAGGTTGCTCCAGGGGTCTTTGACCTGCAGTTGCACAGGTAAGGAAACTGAAAAACAAAAATCAAAACTGATTTAACACATATTTACACCATCTCAAAAACTTGCTTCTTTGACTACAATTTCTAAATAACCAGTTTTTTAAAAAAGGTATGTATTGTGTCTATTTTAAGTTGAAGAAAACTATTATTAACCACAGATGGTAAGATAGATATTATACAGAAACTATAATTCTAAATGATAAACTTTATATATTTTTACAACATACAGTTTATAATTGTGAGGGTATCTATTAATAAGCAGTTTAGTACTATTACTAGCTGTATATGTATTTTTGAACAAAGATGACAAACATGGTGCTTAGTAAAGTCGGAGAACATTTAAAAAATGTAAATATTGGTGTAAAAGTGAAATTCACCTGAAGTAGAGCAGCAGCAGAGGGCTCAGTGAAGCAGCAGAGATGTTTTAGCTCAGGTCTCTGTCGGAGCCAATAACCGTAGAAGGGGTAAATAATAGTGACCTGAAAGGGATATATAATCATTAAATTAGATAATGCTTACCTAATAATACACTTTATTTTACCAATATATTATTCTATACATAATTTGGGAAAAAAAATAAATATAAGAAAGGCAAGTGGAAATGCCATTAGTTATTAAAACGAGATTTAGCAATAAAAAAGGAAACACTGCTCTGGTTACAGTTAACTACTAGCATATGTTCGCAAGCAGGTAACAACAATCTTTTAATACCTTAAAAATACTTTAAATACTACAGTATATGTTGATTCAAATCAAGTAGTCTATAGATAGTTTTCAATATAGGTCATTATGAGTGAAACAAAAAAAAATGAATTACAAATAAATACAACATTTACCTCAAGTTATCCAGCAGTCAAAAATGCAGCTAAGACGAGACGATGAGCTTGGCTTTGCCCAGTGACTGCAGAAGTCAGCGCCTTCTACAGCCTATGGCTTCACCGCTATCTGCAGGGCTTTCAACTTTCAACAAGCCCGGTTCTAATTGGCTTTCTGGTTACCATGCTAACGCGCACTCAAACCTAGCTCATATGCCCAAATTAGGATTTCTGGCTCCATAAAATCTACATGGCGACCCCCATAACGGCTAAAAATGGCGACTGAAAAGGCTTCACACTCGAGGTTCGTAACGCTATGGGTGACGTCACACTCTTTATGTCCAGCCCTTCTACAGTCAATGGTTTCAAGTTTAGTTTCAGGTGTAACTCCTCCCTCTAGAGATATAAGCACAGCTCTTTTACCAGTTGAACTCTTGATAAAGATGAACAATTGATAAAGTCTTCACCTTGAAAACTGAGTCCAGATGCTTTTGCTTTAGCCTTTACTTCAAGATGACCTGGATGACTGAGAACCTCCACAGACCAATTTGTCTAAAACAATACCATTCTGACTTCTTGTCTAATAACCAAAGTAAAGACTGCAAAATTTGCTTTTAAAAGTACATTTATAACAAGTAAAAAAATGTGATTAATTTGTGATTAATCATGAGTTAACTATGGACAATTATGCGATTAATTGTGATTAAATATTTTAATTGTTTGACAGTCCTAGTATTTTTTCGTTTCTTTTTCTGCATAGGCCTAGTTTGACTTTTCAACTAAGTTTTAGAAGATATGTAGGCCTACATAAGTAGACTTGCATCCTTAATCTGCATGACTTAAATCCAAAGGGAAATTAATTATGTGTGTGTGTTATGAGGATTTTTAAAGATGGGAATCCCCACACAAAAAGGAGGGAGCAGCCTATCACTCACAGCTAACGTAATGCCATATGTTCGCCTAACCAAACCATGTGATGATGCCATCTTCACTATTAAAACCATGCAATTATCACAAAAAAGAGTAATTGTTTTAGGACCGTATTGACACGAAATCAATTGCCCAAACGGTCATATTACGGTTAAATGAAAAGCCCGCATTAAAGAACAAAAAAAACAAAAAACACTGTTAAATGTAGCCAACTGCTTTAAAAATAACGTAACATCGCAGTGTATCTTCGCTGTTAAATTTTTAAATTAAAAACGTGCTTCTGTCATTGATTCATTCCACAAGATCACGTTAGGATCATGAAATGGTTTCACAACAGAAAGCGGGGGATGATACAAGAGACAGCACAACACAGGGGCCGCGGCGGAACATAGGCTCCATCACTCACTCGACGTTACTCAGCGATAATAACACGTACCTGGGATAAAAGGACCTGCTGGTGGATCATTCTCCAACCTGAGGCCCGAAGCTCGACGACGTACACGCCTAACAGTTAACGTCCACCGAGTTGCATTTGTTCTGTGAAGGTCCAGAGGAACACAAACATGCCACAGTCACAGAAAAGGGTCGAGTCACATCCTCTCCTCCTGTGCTGGGCCAAAGTAAAGCAAGATAAAATACAAGTAGCTAAATCCGATGCGAGGGCCTTCATAACAAGGGTATGTGGAGCTTGTAAGTTCACAACGTGTTTATAACGTTGATTATAGTTCCTCCTATTTCATACGACTGGTGTACATTTCGTAATAAATTGAAATTCACTTTTTATACCGGAAACTAGTCAACTGTACTTTGAAGGACTAACTTCCGGTTGGGTCTTTGTGATTCGACACTTGATGCAGATGGGTACCACTGCCTCGTAGACAATCAGACGTGAGGATTTTAGTGCCGCGTGCGCAGCTTCTCTTCTCATCTCTAAACCGAAGTGGTTAAGAGGCGTGGGAGTGAGGGGGAAAGAGTATAGACCAGTGGCGGCCAGTGATTTTGAAATGAGGGAGGGCTATAATAAAAAAAATATATTAAAATTAGCCCAAAGTGTTCCAACAGAGCTGTTGTCTGAGTCTTAGGTTCTTTTTTAATCAAGTCTGTCACAATATTTATAATTGCTCACCTTCTTCCACTGCAGGCTCTGACTTTATGGGCTGGCGTTATGCCTCGTGGAAAGCAGACATTTTTACGATTTTCAACAGTGCAGAGTAACAGAGGCTTGTGAGGAGTATCTGGTCACCGAGAAGGTCATACTGTGTAGTTTTTGTCTGAAGTGCCTTTACCTTTCTAGGCATGTTTTAATAGTTGGTGTCCTGTGTTTAGAAATGGTTTAGGTCACTTCATTTATTTTGCTCACAGGCCATTTGTTTTGCTATGTGGTTAGCCTGGGCCTTTTAACATTTATGTTCCTTATTTTTTACAATGATGTCCTTTGTTAAGGAATTGATTCTTGAGGTGACCAAAATCAAATCTAATTTAGTGATCAAACAAATGTTGTGTTGTGTGATTATAATGACAAACCTAGATTATCAATTTTTTTTGCTTATATGCATAAGAGTTAATCTTTCAGTTACAGCTTTAAGTTTCATCAAACATAATGAAATCAACTAATGAGCTAAATATACTTGGTAAGACCTCAGAAAGTTTGAGATCCTATTCGCAATCTCCACAAAACAAGAGCAAGCATAAATTAAGCGTCTAGTGTCAGTTCTGGCAGGTAACGTTAGTCAAGCTCGCATCAGCTGACTGTCAGCAGCTGTCGTGTTCTCCAGAGCTCATTTATCCTCCTCCATCCCCAGCTCCTCCTCTTGTCAGTCAGGATTTGGACTAAAGAAGAAGGAATCAGACTAAATTCATGAATTATTTTGTACATTTAATATAACATGAAGGATATCTGCAATACATTATGTTGGTTCTGTTCTATTTACAGTAAGGGGGGTTAGGGGGCTTGCCCAGAACAGAACCACACCACCAATCCAAACTATATTCTAATAGTCAATCAATTATCTTTGACAATAGTGGTCCTGACAGAACTGTAATGTGATTAGTTTGTCTGAGATAATTAAGTGGGTGAGTGCATTTTCTTTAAAACTTTGACAATGTCAATCAAGACACTAAGTATGGAGGCCTTCAAGTTACTTAACAAACTGATAGAAATCCTTTTTAAATAGATTTTAACATGCCCTTGAGTAATTTGTGACTATCCCAAAGTAGATAAATATTTTTTTAAGAGTGGGTTGGTATGGAGCAAGTATAGTTAGTTATATTTGGAGAAATTAAAATTCTTTATGCATGTTAATGTTAAAAGTCCAGGTCACTTCTAAAGGTAGATTTTATGGGCTATGGGCCAGCTAAATTTATTTTGTTTGATCAGAAAGTGAGAGAAGTAATTAAACTTAAACAGTTAAACAGTGTGGATGTGAAACATGATTGCAGGTTGGCAGTTGGTTCAGGACATGGAAAAACTTCAGTAATACTAGAGAGCAATGATATGTGCTGGTTCGTCCCAGTGGATGCAATAACTGTTTCTGATGTGCTCCTAGTTGATTTAATGACTCTTGGCCGACCTGTAGGTAGACCCCATCAGATAAGAGCCGTGGTGGTTTCTGTACACTTGTGTAGCTTGACAGAATTTAATTGTAGGTGCTGATGTTTTCTGGAGGAAGAAGTGTAGAATGGAGTGATTGTCCTCCTTATGTACATTATCTGCAACGTATCCCGATGAGTTATTTACAACTTATGTGCCAAATTGTAATGCACAAACAAGGTCAAAAGAGAAAAAAAATGACTTTCATATATTCCAATATTTTCCATATTAATATAGTCACTTTGGTCTTATAATCTATGTGTCTTCTCAAAGCAGGTTATACTTGGTGTGTGTGTATGGTGAACTGGCCTTACACACCATGTGTCCTCACAAAGCAGGTTATACTTCGTGTGTGTGTACGATGACATTACTGTCCTTGTACATCACACTGTTACAGAAAAGTCTTTACAAACTACCATAAAGTCTGGAAAAACAGGCCTTTTTTATATCTCAGATGTGCTAAGAAAATTTTTTAATTTTAAGTTGTGTATATATTTTTTCATAATTTTTGATATGTTTTTTGTAGCTCTAGCATCACTGGAACCCAGTGTCTCCACAGCCCTGATTTGCGCAAAATTTCCAAAATTGACCCTATAGCCCGAGAAACGTGTGGTTGTGTGTGTGTGTGTGTGTGTGTGTGTGTGTGTGTGTGTGTGTGTGTGTGTGTGTGTGTGTGTGTTGCTGAGGGGGCGGAGCTCACAGGAGCGCATGCACGTATGTCTGAAAAGGAGCACTTACCTGTAGCAAGGGGAGGATAGGTTGGCTAGGTTGGATAGGTTTTGTTGACTACTACGGCTCTGTTTGATTGGTTTTCGTCCTTATTCGTTTATCCATGCGTTTGTCTTTACCACCAGTGTTCATTAAATAAATCACAATAAAGCATTCTGGATCAACTGTCTTTGTTTACAATATGGATTTCAATAGCATATCACGAATATATGTACAGGACCCATCTTATCCTCTCAACGGCAATAGGAAGAACGCTACATATGTCATTCAGACAAAGGGCACTGGTCCTGAAGAAGAACTTTTAGATGTTGGTGTTATTGTGGAAGGCATTCAAGTTCTGCAAAACCTGCCAAGTATCACACTTGGATGCATTATGCTTTTTTTCGATGTATGCTCTTAATTTAAACTATCCAAAGGACCTCAAGTGCACATTTGAAGCATTTCAGAAAATACTGTTGGAAATGGATGCTTCCAAGCTTTCACTATGTTATCTTTTGAAATGGCCCTCTAGCGCCCCCTACACACTTTTAATGGGACCAAAGAATTTAGTTTGTCATAGAGACATGAAATTGGTACACACATCTTATATGTCATGACGAACATAAACGCCAATGACAACCACCCCCTATCTATAAATGCATTGCCATAGCAACTCCCCAAATATGTGGAAAAAGTCAATGGAAAGTGAAATTTTAGTTTGTTGTAGGCAAATAAAACTTGGTACACACATCCAGCATGGGCTTATGAACAAAAAAGCCAATGGGGACCACACCCTATCACACACGGGAAGGCGGCCATTTTGAATTGAAGATGTGAACCGCCTTAGAATACACCTCACTTTTAAAAAAACAACAGAAAATAGCTGCTTCATTCTACAGACACCAAACTTAGGCAAAATGAGCTTTACGCTTGTGTGTTCAATAGACAGCGCTTTATCCCGTTGTTATTTATATAGTGTGTGTATATATATATATATATATATATATATATATATATATATATATATATATATATATATATATAAAACCGCTCGTTACAACCGAGCTATGCAGCAAAGCATTTGTGAAGCCACAACACGCACAACTCATGTCAAATACATCCCATTATATTGCCTACTATCACTATCCCCTCTTTTATTCTGTTTTAAAGGAATCATAGACAAATCAGCATATTATCTTTTCAATTATCCTGTCTCAGCTGGACCCCTGTTCCACTCGCAGTTCTACTTCATTTCTCTAAGAGCGTCTCCTTGTTTCTAACATACTTAAATTTTGTTAATATTTGCATCCTTTAAAAGTTTGATAGTTTATTTTTTACCTGATTTGAAGTGTACAGGTCAGTCTGAGAGATGACACCAGACCTTATCATGAGACATTCACTGTTCTTCCATCAACCTGGAAGTTTTGAACACTTTTGATGAAGACTCCATGTCCCAGTTAGCCTGGCTCCGCCCTCCTACGTACTTCCGCTCAATTTCATTTCGCTTTAGTACTTAGTCTGGGATCGCTGTATATTCTTAGGTTTCCAGAAATCAATTTTTTGTAGGACCAATCAGCGAACAGAGGGAGTGACTTGTTGTTTCCGGTCGGTTTCGGCGCATGACATACGTCACAGCCACACGTTAGCGATTGGCTATGGCAGATCCTGAGTGACTCTGGGCAGATCCAATAGTTTTAAACTTCAACAGAGTTCCCGCATACACGGAAGTAAACGCTTGTCAATGGAGCGAGGCCAGACTCTCTGTACAAATGAAATGTACGAGAGTCTGGTAGAACCAGGCTATGTCCCAGTACTCTGCAGCTGGGAAGGTGTTGTTTCTGTAGAAATTTCCTCAGCACTTTTAATCTGTTTTAACTTTTGTATAACTCTTATCTCCTTATCAACCCTTCCTAAGTGACCTTAACGACCTGTGTTTATTCTACTTTCACACAGACCTTCTTTTCTCTGGACATGGATTAACATATCAATATTGTTTTATGCTTTATCTTCTTCTACCATTAGAATTGATGCCTAACTTACTCCAGACCATACTGTATGATGTTAACTGATGTTAAATGATGTTAACTCTTAAACATTTAACTATTTCTACACCTCTCAGTTAATGCTTTGATCTTAGCCACGTACACCAAAAGCTGCTGTAATAGTTTAAGCAGACACATGGCTTTTCTTTTATATATTTTTTTTGCTGGGTTAACTGTTTACATATTTTTTATTATTATTAAATTCAGAACTGAAAGTATTACTTCATATATTCTCATAGTTTTTGTTTAGACAAATTTAGGACTTTAGATCAGAAATGGCAAACTGGTGTTGGTATACATTGTAATTGGAAAACCCATTTTATCACTGAACCTTTTTATAAACTTGGTCACAGCTGAAGCTAATTATCTGTAATATAGTGTTAGTATAGTGCTACATTAAACTGTTTTTTATACTACTGCAGCATACTGCTCATCACTGATGATAAAAAAACATCTCTCCCCAATATGTTTAGATAAAACATTTTATTTTAATCAGAATTTTCTAAACTAAATTATTTATATGTTTTCTTTTAACATAAATGTTCTGTCTGACTCCTTATTCACTTTATTAAGCCTATTATCAATTTGGTCTTTTTCTTGGTCTTCTTCTTAAAGAAGCTATTGATACAGCAAAGTTACAATCCACAACCTGCTATAACCTGCTATTGCTAATAATTTCAACAGTAGTTTACAGTTTTTTTTTCTTCTTCAAAGCTATTGTAATAGCCTCAAAGTGAGACGGAGCAATCTTCCTACATTTTTCACTTAATATTAAGACTGAATATTCTACCTCAAATTGACAAATTATAATTAGGCCCGAGCCGGTGATAACCAGGAGGGACTATTTTTTTTGCTCGAGTTATTTTTTATTTTTTTAGGCCCGAGCCGGTGATAGCCGGGAGGGCCTATTGTTTTTGCTCGGATTATTTATTTATTTATTTATTTATTTATTTATTTATTTTTTTCTGCAAAATGATCCTCAATTTGACCCAGTGAACATGCGCGAAAAGTCATTTTTATTTGGCCCAAAGTTCAAGATCGGCGAAAAATTTATGTATTTGAAGTCGCCGAAAAAAAAATATGAAAAATGACTCAGTGGCGACCCCTAGAAAAGTCAAAATACATTGGGCCTATGGAAAGTGAAAGTACATTTTTTCCAATGTAGAAATACAAAACTTAGTAGGTCCATAGAACACCTCAGGGCAAACAGAAAAGTCTATGACAGCCACAGCGTAAACTCAACAGGAAGTCCGCCATGTGGGGTGAAAGTCGCGCCACCTAAATCGCACCCTTACGCCAAAAGATTCAACTCATTGTTTTTTTGTCTAAATGGCCCCAATTTTGGTGAGTATCATCTAGACACATGTGCCAACAAAAGCTGTCATTTTGTTTTTGATATCTTATCGGGTGTGGGTGTGGCAAGCCTGTAACGAGGCGGCCATTTTTGTGGTAATAAATTATCCGTTTACTCTCAAACGCCTTCTCGGATCAAGTTGGACTCAAAAGGCGTTTGTGCACATTCACGACCTGAACACAAAGATATGTAAATAAAAGGGTTAGCTTTAGAAATGGCCCTCTAGCGCCACCTACAAACTTATAATGGGACCCAAGAATTTAGTATGTCATAGAGACATAAAATTTGGCACACACATCACTTATGTCATGACGAACATAAAAGCTAATGACAACCACCCCCTATTTATAAATGTGTTGCCATAGCAACGCAAATATGTGGAAAAAGTCAATGGGAAGGGAAAATTTTAGTTTGTCCTAGGCAAATGAAACTTGGTACACACATCCAGCATGGGCTTATGAACATAAAAGCCAATGGGGACCACACCCTATCACACACGCGAAGGCGGCCATTTTGAATTGAAAATGTGAACCGGGTTAGAATACACCTCACTTTTAAAAATTGACAGAAAATAGCTCCTTCATTCAAGAAACACCAAACTTAGGCAAAATGAGCTAAACACTTGTGTGCAAAATAGACAATGCCTTTTCTTGTTGTTTTTGCTCAATTTATATTTTTATTTAATTTTTATTTTTCTGCAAATTTTTCTGCAAAATTGTCCTTAATTTTGACCCAGTAAATGTGCGCAAAGTTAATTTTATTGGCCACTAAACTTAAGCCTGGCAAAATATTGATGTATCTTAAATATTTGAAAAATAATAAAAGAAATGACTCAGTGGCGACCCTGGGAAATGAAAATACATTCGGCCTATGGAAAGTGAAAGTAATTTTTTCCAACGTAGAAAAATGAAACTGGGTACATCCATAGGACACCTCAGGCCAAACAGAAAAGTCTATGACAGCCACAGCCTAAACTCAACAGGAAGTCCACCATGTGGGGTGAAAGCGCGACCAACTAAATCGCACCCTCGGGTCAAAAGATTAAACCCAATGTGTTTTCATCTAAATGGCCCCAATTTTGGTGAGTATCATCTAGACACATGTGCCAACCAAACTTGTCATTTTGTTTTTGCTATCTTATCGGGTGTGGGTGTGGCAAACCTGTAACGAGGCAGCCGTTTTTGTGAAAATAAAATATACCTTAACTCTCAAATGCCTTCTCGGATCAAGTTGGACTCAAAAAGGCGTTTGTGCACATTCACGACCTGAACACAAAGATATGTAAATAAAAGGGTTTGCTTTAGAAATGGCCCTCTAGCGCCCCCTACAAACTTATAATGGGACCCAAGAATTTAGTATGTCATAGAGACATAAAATTTGGTACACACATCACTTATGTTATGACGAACATAAAAGCCAATGACAACCACCCCCTATTTATAAATTTGTTGCCATAGCAACGGCGCAAATATGTGGAAAAAGTCAATGGGAAGGGAAAATTTTAGTTTGTCCTAGGCAAATGAAACTTGGTACACACATCCAGCATGGGCTTATGAACATAAAAGCCAATGGGGACCACACCCTATCACACACGAGAAGGCGGCCATTTTGAATTGAAAATGTGAACCGGGTTAGAATACACCTCACTTTTAAAAATTGACAGAAAATAGCTGCTTCATTCAAGAAACACCAAACTTAGGCAAAATGAGCTAAACACTTGTGTGCTAAATAGACAATGCCTTTTCTTGTTGTTTTTGCTCAATTTATATTTTTATTTAATTTTTATTTTTCTGCAAATTTTTCTGCAAAATTGTCCTTAATTTTGAACCAGTAAATGTGCTAATTTTATTGGCCACTAAACTTAAGCCTGGCGAAATATTGATGTATCTTAAGTATTTGAAAAAATAATAAAAAGAAATGACTCAGTGGCGACCCCTGGGAAATGAAAATACATTCGGCCTATGGAAAGTGAAAGTAATTTTTTCCAACGTAGAAAAATGAAACTTGGTACATCCATAGGACACCTCAGGGCAAACAGAAAAGTCTATGACAGCCACAGCCTAAACTCAACAGGAAGTCCGCCAGGTGGGGTGGAACACGGGACCACCTAAATTGCACCCCTCGGGTCAAAAGATTAAACCCAATGTGTTTTTTTCTAAAAGGCCCCAAATTTGTTGAGTATTATCTAGACACGAGTGCCAACCAAAGTTGTCATTTTGTTTTTGATACATTTACGGCTGTGGTCGTAATGAGCCTGTGAAGAGGCAGCCATTACTTTGGGAAATAAATGCCATTTACAAAATGCCAGGATCCTTCCTTTAAAGGACGCTCCTCCAGAGCAAAGACTAGAGCCTTGGAAAGCTCTTCAGAATCTTTTGGAACTTGTAAACTTGTTTTTAGACAAGTAATATTTACATTTTTACTTTTTAACAGGCGGGTGCAGCGATTTCTGAGCAAATCTCCAGTCAGTATTTTGTTTTTCTCGCCTTAGCCCAAACATAATCTATTATTTTTATAAGTTCAGACAGATCCCAGGAAAACCAGGGAATGTGGAGACCTTTAACTCTAAATACAAGGTGGTGTAGCAGGCCCCAGCAGTAGCACAGGCCCGAGATGATGAAGCAGGCTCCAGCCAGAAGAAGATTCAAGCAGAGGCACAGGCCCAGTTATTTGACATTACTGTGAAGTTTACGCTTTAAAGCAAGAAATGCATTCCTCCGAATACATGTGTCCCCGCGGTCGCAAGGGAGGCGAGGGCCTTTATCGCCGCTTGCGGCTTTAATTATTTTTATATTTTATTTTTTTATGCAAAATGATCCTTAATTTGACCCAGTAAAAATGTGCGAAAAATCATTTTTATTGAGCCCAAAGTTCAAGGCTGGCGAAAAATTTATGTATTTGAAGTCAGCGAGAAAAAAATATAAAAAATTACTCAGTGGCGACCCCTAGAAAATTCAAAATACATTGGGCCTATGGAAAGTGAAAGTATATTTTTTCCAATGTAGAAATACAAAACTTGGTACATCCATAGGACACATCAGGGCAAACAGAAAAGTCTATGACAGCCACACCCTAAACTCAACAGGAAGTCCGTCATGTGGGATGGAATGTGCAGACACCTAAATCGCACCCCTTACGCCAAAAGATTAAACTCATTGTGTTTATATCTAAATGGCCCCAAATTTGGTGAGTATCATCTAGACATGAGTGATGAAAAAGTTGTCATTTTGTTTTTAATATCTTATCGGGTGTGGGTGTGGCAAGCCTGTAACGCGGTGGCCATTTTTGTGAAAATAAAATATCCCTTAACTCTCAAACGCCTTCTTGGATCAAGTTGGACCCAAAAAGGCATTTGTAAATAAAAGGGTTATCTTTAGAAATGACCCTCTAGCGACGCCTACAAACTTATAATGGGACCAAAGAATTTAGTTTGTCATAGAGACATGAAATTTGGTACAAACATCACTTATGTCATGATGAACATAAAAGCCAATGACAACCACCCCCTATCTATAAATGCGTTGCCATAGCAACTCCCCAAATATGTGGAAAAAGTCAATGGAAAGTGAAAATTTTAGTTTGTTGTAGGCAAATAAAACTTGGTACACACATCCAGCATGGGATTATGAACAAAAAAGCCAATGGGGACCACACCCTATCACACACGAGAAGGCAGCCATTTTGAATTGAAGATGTGAACCGCCTTAGAATACACTTCACTTTTAAAAATCAGCAGAAAATAGCTGTTTCTTTCCACAAACAACAAACTTAGGCAAAATGTGCTAAACACATGTGTGTTCAATTTATATATATATTTTTTCATTTTAATTTTTCTGCAAAATTATCCTCAACTTGACCCAGTAAATGTGCGCAAAAAGTACATTTTATTGGGCACTAAACTCAAGCCTGGCGAAAAATGTATGTATTTGAAGTATTTGAAAATATAATAAAATGAAATTACTCAGTAGAAAATGAAAATACATTCGGCCTATGGAAAGTGAAAGTAATTTTTTTCCTACTTATAAAAATGAAAGTTGGTACATCTCTAGGACACTTCAGGGCAAACAGAAAAGTCTATGACAGCTACACCCTAAACTCAACAGGAAGTCTGCCATGTGGGGTGGAACGCATGTCCACCTAAATCACACCCCTCGCGTCAAAAGATTCAACTCAATGTGTTTTAATCTAAAAGGCCCCAAATTTGGTGAGATTCATCTAAACACGAGTGCCAAAAAGTTGTCAATTTGTTGATCAATTGTTTTTTGATACATTTGTGGCTGTGGTTGTAATGAGCCTGTGAAGAGGCAGGCATTTCTTTGGAAAATAAATGCCATTTCCCAAATGCCAGGACCCTTCCTTTGGAGGAGGCTCATCCAGAGCCAAGACTAGAGTCTTGGAAAATTCCTCAGAATCTTTTGGAACTTCTAAACTTGTTCTTTTAGAAAAGTAATATTTACATTTTGCCTTTTTAACAGGGGGGTGCAGCGATTTCTGATTCATCTCAAATCTCCAGCCAGTACTTTGTTTTTCTCATATAAGCCCAAGCATAAACTCTTAATTTCAAAAGTTCAGACAGATCCCAAGAAAACCAGGGAATGTGGAGACCTTTAACTCTAAATTACAAGGTGGTGTAGCAGGCCCTAGCCAGAAGAAGATTCAAGCAGAGGCACAGGCCCGGTTATTTGACATTACTGTGTTTACGCTTTAAAGCACGAAATGCAATCCTCCGAGTACATGTGTCTCTGCGGTCGCAAGGGAGGTGAGGGCCTTTATCGCCGCTTGCGGCTTTAATTTTATTTACTATATTTATGTTTCACAAATGCTAAAATCTAATCTGAGTCTAACTCACATTATTGTTGCTTGATCAGACACAGGTCATATACACACTAGATCTCTGTACTCACTACGTTCAGGTTGACTTTGAATGAAGATAACTTTAGGCCTTTTAGGAGTCGACTGTAAGACAGACTTCTTTCTCTTCTGTCTCAGTCATAATATGTAAAACAGAAAAGGTAACGTGAGTCAGAAAAAAATACAGAACAAATCTATTACTATTAGCCAATTTCAATTCAGGCAGAATAATAAACAATATCAAACTCAGATCAGAAACCATAGACATTTTATTGTTTTAAGACATTTTCTCTACAGTTACTCTTTCAGCCTGGACTACATCACATGCTTTTTTGATATTTTAAATATTGATTGATCTTCTAAGACAAAGCTCTTTAATTTAGATATACATTTTTACGCACAGTACAGCTGCTAACTTTGGTTTAAGTGCACAAAACCCCAGTCCTTCTGTGCTATTAATGCAACATTAGGAGTTGAGTTTTTTGATCCAAGTCTCAAACTGGGTAATAAGAGGTACCATCATAGCTTATTGTCTTTCCAATATATATATATATATATATTGTCATGTAATAGAAAGCTTTTTCCCATTCACTTGCTTCTTTCTCATAGTCCATATTATCTTGTTGTTTGTTGAACAATGTAACTGTGTCTTCAGCACTTCTGAAGTTTTTTTTTATAGTCTTTGAATTCTTTCCATTTTTTTTGGTCCATTTCTGTATCAGTTCTGAATCCTGTGTTCATCTCAGCCAGTACATTACAGATTGAGGGGCCGTCCACACGGAGACGCGAATCACTGTATACATATACATTTTTTATCGTATTGGCGTTTCGTCCACACGAATCCGGCATTTTGGGAGACTGAATCCGCTATTTTTTGAAACCGGGTCCTAAAGTGGATAAATCTGAAAACGACACCCTTGCGGTTCCATGTGTACAGTCAATCCGAATATTTTGTGAAACAATGATGTCATCACATCACGTGTCGGCTGCGTAACACGCAACAGCAACAACAATAATTGCGGACTAAATGATTGTGTTCGTGCTGCAGAAGCTACTAAGCCTACTTAGCTTTATTACAGCAAAATATATTGCTTCTATGCAATTGTGGTGAGCAACAAGCGATAATGGACAACACCATACGCCACAAGGCGCAAGGTTATGCGCATGCTCAAAGTCTTCTTCTCCGTGTATAGTGTCTATTTGTGGCAGAAACTTCCTTCCATGCTTCTTTCTGGCCAGCTTCATCTGCACTCTCAGTCCTTTTGCGTAGCTCGCACCTCCTCCCTGTTGCCCGCGCTGAACGCCTTCTTCTTCTTGTTGAGTGTGATTTTAATGTCCTTAGTAATCCATGGCTTGTTGTTTGGGTAACAGCTCACGGTCCTGGCTGGGATAATGTTGTCCTCATAGAAGTTGATGTAGCTGGTAATGCACTCAGTAAGCCCATCTATGTCCTCTCCGTGGGGCTCAGCGAGTACCTTTATAAGTACACCTTATAAAGTACACATTTATAACAATCGCGTTAGTTAAGCTGTATGCACAATGGGCGCTGCCATTGCCGCCGCAGGCGCAGTTCAGAAAATCAAATCTGTTGAATTTACAAGACGTGAATTCATCCACTTCTCCCAAAATACATAAAAGTAAGTGGCAGGTGAACTGGGAGAAGAATAGAGTAAACTTTAAAGTTACTTACACAATGTGTATCTGAAATCAATAAAACTAATTATAATGGAAATGATTATTATTGCCTCTTCATTTTTCATCATTGTGTATTTTGCAAACTCTAAATGTATTGTTTTTTTAGTACGTATATGTATGAAACCTAAAATAAACATTATGTGGCTGAAAACACTGAAAAGTTGTGATATATGACAGCTCTGAGCGCTTCTGTCTCTGGCTCGGTGCAAGCCAATGCGAAAGCACATAGCACATTTGAATTTACACTTGAATGAACGTGATGCACTGACCATTCTAATCACATGTGTGAATGTGCGATCGTACGTTCGAAAGGTTTAAAAAGAAGAAGAATGTATTTATGTAAATTTAAATATATTTTATATATGAAATTTCAGATTATTATTATTATTATTATTATTATTTTATTTTTATTTTTTTGGTGGGCACCCCATTATGCCGCGGCAACCATCTTCTCCTACATCCCCTGATTATTTTTCCAAAAGCCTTTAGACTTGGGCTGTCTGAGGTCTGTTTGGGATCGAAAAGCCTAATGTTGATAATACACTTTAATTGTGCGTCAGCTCCAGAAGAACTTTTCGACTCTAGTCTGTTTTTAAACAGTTTCTCTGGCATTTTTGTCTTTAGATCTTCTCTCTGTGGACAGGACTGACTTCTTATCATTTTATCCAGTTCTTTGTATTCTTTTATTTCATTGTTTCTAATGTCAGAGTCTTTTAACTCATTTTGACAGGAGCGGCTCTCTTCACCTATCCCAAAATCCTTATCTTTCCGAGGATCGGGCATGCTATTCCCAGAGGGAGAGACGCTGCTTCAGTCACTCTTTTCTTCTCCAACTAACGCAGCTCTGTTTGGGACCACAGTTTCTTTTTAATAATTCTCTGTACGATGTCTTAAATTGAGTTATAGGCTACTTACGGCTAATTTTAACTTGTTCTATTTGACTAGTAGCGCAAACCTCTTAACCTCCTCAATACCTTTTACTATATTTTTTATGTTTGACTAACTATTTCTTTAGTCAACATATATTTGTTTTACTTTAGTTATTGTTGGTTTTAACGCAAGGTTTTCCAAATTAGTAATCTTTGCCGTCGGCTTCACTCCTTCCTCAACTTTTAGAGTTCCGTTTGAACCTATTTTTAATTTTATTCTATTAATAATAATTCTAACCCTTTACTAGGTTTTTATTTTCTTTCATCGCTTTTATTTAATTATTTGTCAACTTTAATCTATTTACGTGGCAGAGTGGTTAGCACTCCTGCCTCACAGAAAGAAGGTCGTGAGTTCAAGATCCGGCCAACTACGGTCTTTCTGTGAGTCTGCATGTCCTCCACATGTTACCGTGGGTTCTCTCCGGGTACTCCGGCTTCCTCCCACTGTCCAAAGACTTGCATTCATTCATTCATTCATTCATATATTTTCTACCGCTTTGTCCCGTTAGGGGTCGCGGGTGACTTGAGCCTTTCCCAGCAGCTTTGGGCCTGAGGCGGGGTACACCCTGGACAGTGGCCAGTTAGTCGCAGGGCTGACATATAGAGACAGACATTGACTGACAACCATTCACTCTCACATTCATTCACTAGGGACACTTTAGGGTTGCCAATTAACCTATACATACATGTCTTTGGACGGTGGGAGGAAGCCGGAGGACCCGGAGAGAACCCACGGTAACACGCGGAGGACATGCAGACTCCTCACAGAAAGACCAGAGTCGGCCGAGAATGTTTGAGCGGGCCGGGTTTTGAACTCATGACCTTCTTGCTGTAAGGCAGGAGTGCTAACCACTCTTTAGATCTCTTTTTAACACTACTGTTTTAGTTGTTATAACCAATTTTTAATTACCTTTAAAGCTCTAAATCTAGTTAATACTTCATATCAACTTTTTTCAGGGCTTTTGTTGTACACACACTCACTCACAGACTTCCGAATTAAGTCCCACACTGCGGCACCCAGTTGCACTCTGGCAACTCATTCAGCTGTCCTTTCCAGAAATTACTGAACACTTTAGCGGCCCTTGTGTCGCTTAAAAGATCACCTAATAACTTTTTCCAGCCCCCAGCTGAATTTTTAAGTTAGAAAAGGAACGAATAACAATTTGCCTTCCCGCTAAGGTACTTTAAATCTTGTTACTTCGGGAGCCAACTCGACGCTGCACCCCAACGCTGTATGAATCCCGCTGGCTTGGGACAATGTGTTGCTCCTTACAAGCAGGCCTTTATCTAAATTTTATATTATTGATTTTTGTTTATTACTCCTTTTTATTTTGTTTTCGTCTCTATACTTAAGTTCATCCAGAAAATAGCATGAACTTAGTTTTTGCTTCTTGAAGATCCCTGTCTTCAACTCGGCCTCGTTCCCGTTCAGACACCTGCACTCTCGATCAGACTCTGTAAAACATCTCTGTATTCTTCCGCTATAATTAGATTGTTTCTACTTTTACCTAAATTTCTTACAGAGGATACAACCAGTGATTTTTTGACTATAATCTATGGATAGAAATAGCCTTTATTTCCTCACAATTTTCCGTTTCAGTGTGTCTCTCGTCTCTGTTTCCACACACTTGCCTATTTTTACTAGCCCTAATAAGGTCCTCAACCCCTGACACTTTTATGGCTCTTTAAGCCTTTTACTTCTTTGCCACTAATCTAGGTTCTTTTGAGGTGAGTTTTATTTTTTTAAGTGGTTTCTATCTGTTACCCCCCACCAAGCTGCATCCAGACATCTGACCATAACGAATAATAAAAAGGTTTGCTCACCCTCTCTGGTCTCTGTGCCTGGGATGCAGAAAAAGAACCACTCGTTCTCAGATCCTCTCCTGGCTGGCTCGCCAAATGTCGTATCCAAAACTGAACTCTCAGTCTTTGGCACAATCGTATGAAATAATGCACAACCACGCAAAGAGTCCAATGCCATAGAGTCTTTATTGTTTCCCAACCAACAATGACCTGAGTAGACTATCCCAGCTCTACTAACTATTGTACAGTAGACCCAAGCTTTTATACAGTTTTCACATGACAGTTTATTTATGTCTATTTCGTTAGGACTTTTAGGACCCCCTCCACGGGCCTATTCTCCCTTTGAAACCTGTATCCAGACACCGTGTCTCTGTGCTGTCTAATAAATTTTCTCTGTGTGTATTTGCACAACAACTTTTATCATTATTTAAATCATACATTCTGACATCATGTTTTCTCTTTTACCTTCCTATGTTGCTAGCTGTAATATTATAACATCCATAAATTGATTCTCATTCATGCATAGCTATAAATCCTCAGATAAGTAACATAAACCCATCAGAAGTGAATAAGTACCTGAGTACACAAAAAACAAACACATCAAATAGAAATATTACACTACAATACCAAGAAATCCTAACAATGGCTAGAACAGGCCGGCCTGAAGGACAGCACAGAGGCACTCATCATGGCTGCACAGGAGCCAACTCCACTTGTCATTTAAACCTTATGATCCGACAGTCTCTGCTCGCATTTCGGCATGCCTGAGTGACATCTCACTTTGGATGAAGGACCATCACCTGCAGCTGAACCTTGCAAAAACAGAACTGCTTGTGATTCCGGCCAACCCAAAAACCCGCCACAACCTCTCCATTCAACTAGGCTCATCAACCATTACACTGTCCAGCACTGCCAGAAATCTGGGAGTGGTAATTGATGATCATCTAAACTTCGCAAGTCATGTTGCCAGCACCACCAGGTCCTGTAGATTCATCCTCTACAACATTAGAAAATTTAGACCTTTCCTATCAGATCACTCTATGCAAATCCTAGTCCAGGATCTTGTCTTGTCCAAACTGGATTATTGCAATGCTCTACTGGCTGGACTCCCTGCCTGCACAACCAAACCTCTGCAGATGATCCAGAATGCAGCGGCAAGAGTGGTCTTTAATGAACCAAAGAGAGCGCACATAGCTCCTCTCTTCATTAGGTTACACTGGCTCCCGGTTGATGCACGCATTAAGTTCAAAGCTATGCTCTTGGCTTACAAGACCACCACTGGTTCTGCTCCCTCATATCATATGGGCGGCAGTATAGCACAGTGCGTAGAGCGGCCGTCCTTCGACCGGCGGGTGGGTGGATCGAATCCCGCTCGAAACATCCCAAAACATCATAACATCCCGCTCTCCTCCGCGTACTGTCGTTGTGTCCTTGGGCAAGACACTTAACCTACATTGCCTCCAGTGAAGTTCTGTAACACTGGTAATAGTTTAATGTATGTAAAGCACTTTGAGTGCCTACTACAGTAGGTGGAAAAGCGCTATATAAAAAAAAAAGATTATTATTATTATATCTTCACTCACTGATACAGACCTATGTTCCTACCAGATCCCTGCGATCTGCAAATGAACAATGTCTGGTGGTACCATCCCAAAAAGGAAAAACAATCACTCTCACATACTCTGGATCTTTTCTACATTGGTGGAATGATCTACCTGCTGCTACAAGATCAGCAGATCATGTAGCCATATTTAAAAAACGCCTGAAAACACATCTCTTCCATCAAGACCTGACTGACAAACACTGAATTCTACTTCCTTTCTATCTATTCCTGTTCTTTAACAAAAATTAAATAAGATAAAATAAAATGCTTTCCTATCCTTAGCTTTGTATACTGTGCTGGGTTTTTAACAGACTCGTTTTTGGTGCACTTATGCATTTTGTTACCTTGTGTTGTTAAAATTGCTTCTATTGTTTTCCTCATTTGTAGGTTGCTTTGGTTAAAAGCGTCTGCTAAATGACTAATTTTAAAAAGGACTAAATGTAAGTCAGATGGCTAAGTTGGGGAAAATACAACACTTTCTTTTCTTGCTGGCAAAAAAGGAGGAGGATTCCACCTTATTGTCTGGTGCAGGGTGGCTACTTGATCTCACTTTCCCGACAGATGTAATAGAATGTGAACCACATTAATATATAGAAGCATACAAGGCAAAGATAAACAAATATCTAATATAAGTATTTTAATGCTTTCAATGCTAAACTGTCACTGTTCATTCAGCATGTGACAAACAAAAGATTTCAGCTTTTTCCCTCTGTCTAAAAAATGTTGCAAAGTCCGGCATGTGTTTTGAATGTTTCCAAGTATTGTAACTTCTTGTCTATGCTTGGACCAGGGGTGGCAATTATTTTTACCCAAGGGCCACATTAGAACAAGGGACAATGGTGGAGGGCCAGGCCGACAGGGTGAACTTACTGAAAAACACAATTAAAAACACATTTCTTATCCACTGTTTACAGTTGGTTCTAAAGCCAGTAAAAACACCTCTCACTGACAGTAAATATAAGGTTGTACCCATTTGGAGGATGTTATAGTGAAATCAACAGATCACTGCAAAAATATATTATTATATAAAAATATATTTGTAAATGCTTGGCAGGCCAGATTAAACAGCCCAACGGGCCACATGCGGCCCCCGGGCCTTAGTTTGCTCACCCCTGGCTTAAACCAAAGGTTGCAGTCAGATTTAATGACTGAGAAATTTGTGTGGCATTTTATGGTCAACCCCTTCGTGGATGTGGACATAAGTGAAATTTCAGGACAGATGGGTAAACTTTTGTGTTGATCCTGTAGAAATGGAAATTAAAATGATAAATCTTCAAAATAAGACCTACACCACCCCTGACCCTGGTGTATGTCATGTCCCAACCTCATGTCTGTTGTATGTTTTGTAGTTAACTTCCTGTGTCTTATTGTGAAGTGTCTCACCCCTGCCTGTATGTCAGATTGACTTCCTGCCCTTGTGTCTTTCCCTCCTTTGTGATTGCCTGCTCCGCCCTTAATGTGCTCCACCTGTGTCTCATTGTGTTCCCTTTATAGTCTGTGTGCTTTCCCCTGTCCTGGGCTGGATTGTATTCTCAAGTTGAATCCTCAAGTTTGGTGGGTCCTTGTGCGTGTTTGAATTAAACCTTTGAACCATAGTCCTTGTGTGGGTCTGCACAGTGAGTCCTGCCGTTCCTGAAAAGTTGTGTTCCTGACAGTGTAAGCACATTCTGGAAAATTGGCACACAGAAGGTATGATGAAGCAGGTTTGAAAAATGATTGATGTTTGTTTGATATTGTTGTATTTCATTATTAATTTCTCTTTGAAAACATGAATTTTATTTTGGTATAATCATTAAGAGTAGAAAATGCATAGTTTTAACTAAAAGGTATGCAGTTTCTTTTTTCATAAATTGGCTGAATATTTATTAAAGTCTGGCTCTGTGTCATGGTCCTGTTGTGGAGCGCTGTGTAAAGTGATGCAAGTGATGACTGATTTTGTTGAATATTTTATGAAATAACTATTGAAAATGATCCTGAGCAGCTTCTACAAACGTTCCATTCAGGGCTGCTTGTTTTTTAAGAAGCACTGTGTGAATTTGCAGCTCAGTACAACTCTCCCCTCATTACGAATGGCACTCTTACACAACCCCCCGCCCCTACAGCCACACCACACCCGCGCTCCTCACTCTCCCTTTCTCTTCTACTGCAAATCTACAGTTTGTACAACAGCCTCAGTCCATGACCGTAGCAGCTCTCTCTCTCTGTCTAATGGTCTTCACTCATATCACAATAGCAGGGCTGGAAATGATCAGTGATAGCGTGACATCTAAAGTTTTTCTTTGAGTATGCGAAAATAAATATAATTTGTGATTTAAATAATATTTTTGTTATATAAATTTTTAGAGGGGTGAGTTCCAGTTTTACTGCAATCATTTTAGTCTAAAGAGCAGCTTTCACTGTAAAACAGAGCCACAGGTGTTACCTGTGTGGAGGCTCCTGTTCACTTCTGGGTTTTTCTGTTCAGTTATTGTGGACTTCAGAAAGAGTCACTCTGTCACTCTCCACTGCTAATCAACAACAGAGCTGTGGAGGTGGTGAAAATCACAAAGTTCCTGGGGGTCCATACGGTGTCAAGAAAAAGTATGTGAACCTTTTAGAATTTCATGGTTTTCTGAATAAAATTGTCTTAAAATCTGATCTTGATCCAAGAAGTTAACATAATGTGTCTAAAAATAATTACACAAGAAAACAAATAAAAAATAATCTGATATTCCCTGTCATTACTGAACACACTCATTCAACAATGGCAGTGAAAGTAAGTTAACCACTCCCTGGCAGCAATAACCTCAACCAGGCACTTTCTGTAGCTGTGGCTCTGAACTGCACATTGTTGGAGAAATTGTAGGTCCTTCTTCCTGCAGAATGGCTTTAGCTCCGTCATATTCTTTGGACGTCTCATGTGTTTGGCCCTCTTCAACTCAATCCATAGCATCTCTATCATGTTGAGGTCTGGACTCTGACACTCCAAAAGGCTGATTTTTGTTTTTCTAAAGCCATTCTGTTGTGGACTTGCTCTGGTGTTTTGGGTCATTGTTGTGTTGTGTCACCCACCTTCTACACAATTTTAGCTGACGTACAGACATTCTCACATTACTCTGAATTATCTGATATACTTGGGAATTCATCTTACCCTCAATCATTGCAAGCTGGTCATGTCCTGATGCAGCAAAGCAGGCCCAAATCCCTGATGTTTCCTCCCCCAGACTTTACAGCTGGGATAAAGTTTTCATGATGATATAACATGCCCTTTCTACACCAGATGTAGCTTTGTGTGTTTTTTTTTCCAAATAGTTCAATCTTAGTTTCATCAGTCAATAAAACATTTTGCCTCTTTTGCAAACTTCAGGAGTGTAGCAATGTACTTTCTGGTAAGCGGTGGCTTCCTTCATGGTGTCATGTCCTGCCATGGATACCCTGCTTTTTCAGTGTTTTATGTATTGTAGACTCATGAAGAGAGATGTTAGCAAGTTTCTACAGAAGCACCATAGAAATTGTCGTGACCAACTGCATCTCTGTGTGTTGGGGCAGCTGTACAGCTGCAGACTGGAAGAGTATACAGAGAGGAGTAAGGACAGCAGGGAAAATTATAGGGACTTCTCTTCCCTCCATTGGACCTGATCATCTCTCATGGACCACTGTATTAATCTCATAAATAAGTGACATTTGCATTTCAGACCACCTTCCTGTTATGTTTGAATTCAAAGGCCCTCTCCTGCAGCAAAATCCCTTACTCCAGCCATTCACCGCGCATCATCACTTCCACCACAGCTGGAGAATTTGCTGCCTTTATGAAAACCAGTCTTTACTCTCAGGACAAAAAAGTGGTCTTCCCACTCTGCACAGAAGTCTTCATCTCCTCCAAGTCCACCATCTCAGAGATTTTTAACATCATTGCTCCACTCAGATGAGGAGCTGTCAGGACTCAACTAGAGCCATGGCTTAATGACACCACCCGTGCCCTTAGACGGAGGTGCAGGAAGGCCGAGCGCAAGTGGAAAAAGGACAAGTTGCATATTTCACTGGGTCCTCTCTGTGTTTAATGTGTTTAACCCAGTATCACTCTCTCTCCTCTCTGAGGTGGTCCAGGGGCTGAGACCAACCAACTGTCCTCTGGACATTATACCATCTAAAATGCCTAAACAGGTTTTTAACACAGTGGGCTCATGCCTCCTCTCATTTATAAACAGCTGCCCGAGATCAGGTTCTGTACCAACTGTATTCAAGCACACAGTGGTCAGGCCTCTGCTAAAAAAAAAAAACAACCTTAATCCAACTGTTCTGTCAAATTTTAGACCTGTGTCCCATTTACCTTTTCTATCGAAGGTTTTGGAAAAAATAGTTTTCTTCTTCTCTACAGTTTTTTCTGGAGAACAATCAGATCTTTGAAAGGTTTCAGTCTGGTTTCAGGACACGACACAGCACTGAGTCAGCTCTTCTCAAAGTACAAAATGACATTCTGTTGTCTATTGATGAGGAAAAAGTCATGTACTAACTGAACCCTAGTCTCATTCCAAACAAGAATACAAACCAGAATACAAAACAGGAAATAGAAACTGTACACCAAACCTGCAGTCACCACAAGTGTCCGATAGATGGCGTTAATGTACTACAAATAACTAGAGGAACACACAGTGCATGAATGCATGCTCATTAAGACCAACACACTCCCTGCCTGGAATCTAGAGGACTTTACTTAAACACAAATAACATCTTTTTTAGGGGAGAAAAGTAAGATAAGTTCAGTTAAGGTCTTTTACAAACTTTAGGAGTGCCGTGACGAATCACTCTGATATCTACAGTCCTGACAACATTATCTCTGCTGGGAAAAGTTTTGATGACCACTGCCATTGGACAGTGGTTCCTTGACACTGCATTGTCTTTCATCAAGATGACGTCTCCTTCTTGCAAGTTAGGTCTTTTGTCCTGCCACTTGGCACGACTATGCAGGGTGCTCAAGTACTCACGTTGCCATTTGTGCTCTGCCTTGCCAAAGTCAGGCGGAGGCGACAATGCGGCTCCTGTCTTTTGTGTCAGAAGCATGGAAGGGGTGAGTATGAGAGGGTTCTCAGGGTCAGTTGACACAGGCAGCAGTGGTCTCACATTCATAATTGCACACACCTCTGCCATGAGTGTGACGAGGACTTTGTGTGTCAATGAAGAGAAGCGTTGCTGCAGGAGCATGGAGTCTAGGATGCGACGAGTCGCTCCCAGGCACCTTCCATATGGGAGGTGTGCGGGGGATTGAAAATCCATGTGCATTGTTGGTCTTGTAGGTAACGTTGCATGTCTGCATCATCTTCCAGATTCAATTCTTTTGAAGCACCAGTAAAATTACTGCCTCTGTCAGACCTAATCTGTGTGGTAGGGCCTCTAATGGAGAAAAATCTCCATAGAGCATTTATGAAAATGGATGCACTGAGTGACTCTATCACTTCAATGTGTACAGCACGCACACACAGACAGGTGAATATTACCGCCCACCTTGTCCTCCTCCCATTGGCCAAACACGTCCAAGCCAATGTACGTGAACAGTGGAGCAGCTTGAAGTCTGTCTGCAGGCAGTTCTGCTCTTGCTTGCCATGCAGTCTTCTGCAGGTGACACATTGGGACAGGGTGCCTCTGATGTATCTCTTTCCGCCCACCAGCCACAGCCCAGCGTCTCTGATGGCCCCTTCTGTGAAGTGTCTGCTCTGGTGTTTTACCTGCTCGTGATAGTGCCGCACAAGGAGATTCGTTAAATGGTGCTGAGCTGGGATAATGAGGGGATTGGTGCAGTTTCTCAAGGCCAGACTGAGTGATGCGTCCGCCTACCCTGAGAAGTCCAAAGTTGTCAACCACTGGGCACAGCTTTGCAATGTTGCTCTGTTTTGGGATGTCTGACTTACTCTGTGTTACTAAATTTACTAAGATATCTTTCCTGATGCATGTTCTTGATCAGTCGTTTCCTTGCTTTATCCAGGTTCTCTGGTGTGATTGCTTTCTAACAGGTGTGCCACTCTGCATGTATTGTTTTTGTCCGTTAGTCTGAAACACTGAGCTATGTGAATCAGGACCGCAAGTGCTCTTAACACAGAATTCCTCTTTGAGAAGCGCTTGAAGCGTTCGGTTCCTAAGCTGGTCTGTGTGATTTCAGTGACTAGCGTTGCGACCTAAGGTCTGATCTCAGAGTCTAATTGTGATTCAACTAGATCAAACAGTGACCAATGATTAGATGGAGGCTTACCAGACAAGAAGACGGGTCCGGTCAGCCAGTTGGTGTCTCTCAATGATGCAGCAGTAACAGATCTAGAACCATGGTCGGCCGGGTTGAGCTCTGAGGGGACATACTTCCACTGTTGAGGTGACGTTGCTTGTCTAATACGTCTTATCTGTTCATTATTAATATAACCTAACATAACTTTGCTGTCAGAATAAAAAGTGACAGTTCATGTGCGAGTCCATGCTACTCACAACAGTCTCAGCTATCTGAACTGCAAGGACTGCAGCACAGAGTTCGAGTCTGGGGATTGTAGTCTACTTCACTGGTGCCAGCTTTGATTTGCCAAGCATGAATCCGACTTCAGAGCGTCCATTTTCGATAGTCACCTTCAAGTAAGCGACCGCTGCAATTGCTTTGGTTGAAGCATCCGCAAACACACAATTCTCTCATGCTTTCTGAAGAGGTGGAGAGAGATGTGTAGCAACGGAAGGAATCTGTATGTCTTGAAGGCATTGAAGGAAGGACTTCTATCTCACCCACTCTGCTTGGAGGTGTTCAGGTAATGGCGCATCCCACTCACCATTTTCTATGGTTAGCTCTCTCAGCAACGATCTCCCTTGTATAGTGATAGGTGATAGAAAGCCGAGCGGATCAAAGATGCTGTTTATGTTTGAAAGCACACATCGTTGTGTGAAAGGTTTGTCGTCTCGCTCTACTTGAAACTTGAATGTGTCTGTGACTATGTTCCAGCTGATACCCAGGCTACGCTGCACAAGGACGTTATCCGTGGCAAAGTCCAGGTCTTTAATGCTGTTTGCAAGGTCTTCAGGAAGGAAAACGAAAGCTGCACTGTTTGATGTGGACTTGTGTAACCGGAGGTTGTTACGGAGGAGCATCTCTTGTGCCCTCTTCACTAAGTTGATGGCTTCAGACTCTGTTGCAAACGACTTCAGCGCATCGTCGACATAAAAGTCTCTCTCTATGAACGCTCTGACATCAGAGCCAAATTCGTACTCTGCTTCTTTCGCTGCCCTCCTGAGGCAGTGTATTGCTACAGCAGGAGATGGTGTGTTGCTAAACACATGCACACGCATTCTATAGTCTACAATGTCACTGTCCCATCTGTTGTTGCGGAACCATAGAAACCTCAGGTAGTTTCTGTGTTCCTCCTTGACTACAAAACAGTAATACATGTGCTGAATATCTGCAGTCACAGCAATTTTCTCTTTTTTTAAAACTGAAGACGCCTAACAGGTCATTGTTCTGATCTGGTCCTTTGAGCAAAACGCTGTTCAGTGAAGTCCCTTCGTACTGAGCACTTGAATCGAACACTATTCGAACCTGTTCGCGTTTCTTGGGATGGTAGATGCTGAAGGAGGGCAAATACCAGCTTTCTTGTCCTTCTTGGAGACATTCTCTGCATGTTGACTGTCAATCATCTTTTGCATGAATTACATGTAATGTCCTTTCATGTCAGATTTCTTCTCTAGTGTACGACAGACTGCCTTGAATCTTTTCATAGCATAGTCTCTGTTGTTTGGCAGACGTTCTCTCTGAGTCCGAAAAGGTAGGGGTGCGACCCAGTTTTGAGTGCTATCTTGATATACCTCAGTATCCATAATCCTCAGGAAGTTGAGATTATCGATGGATGGAGCAGGTTGGTGATCTTTGTCGGTACAGTGGAAAACGAAGGACTTCAGGTGGTCCTTGTGCAACAGAGAATCAGTGTGAACAGCGGCTTGCTGAGATGGAGGAGTATGAAGGACTGAGTGACTGTGTGGATGGTCTTTCACACGTAGGTGGCTGGAGCAGGGTGTGAGATAGCTGGGGTGGCCATCTCCCAAGATGCATGTTTTGAGGGAAGTGACTGAGGAGGGGCGGTGTGCTGTGCCGAGACACACATTGCCGATCACCACCCAGCCTAGGTTTAGCTTTTGAGCGAATGGGGTATTGTCGGGGCCATTGATCTGTTTTCTGATCTTGTGTATACTCAAAATGTCTCTCCATAGCAACAGCAGTATCTGGGCATTGGGATCTAATGGAGTAATCTCACTGGTTAAACATTTCAGGTGAGGGTGATGTACAACTGCACTGAGAGTTGGGATTTCAGACCTGTTGTTCGGGAGTTCATTGCATTCAATGAGGACGGGAAGAGGATCTAAGCATAATTTGGAGCAACCTCTAGCACTCATACCTTCACCCCATACCTCCGTGCACTTGGAGGAGACCGTCTATGGAGGCTGCTGGCTCTCACTGCCCTTCTCTGATGAAGGTGGGGATGGCTTTGCTTTCCATGGTGATGGACCTGGATGGAGGGCTTCGACGTGTTTGGTGCTCTGACATTCGGTACATGTTATGGTTTTGTCACAGTTCTTTGCAATATGTGTGATTGAAACACAACAGCGATAACAGATGGAATTGTCTTTGAGATATTGTTTACGGTCACCTAGCAGTTTGTCTCTAAAACTCCTACATGCTCCTAATGAAAGGGGCCTTTTGTGGATTGGACACTGCTTGGTGAGATCAAGAGAGCCAGCTTCAGGCTCACCTTTCTGTGTGGACTTCGCGATTTGAGTCTTGTGGACTGTAACATACTGGTTGACTCTACTCTACTACTTGGGTTTGTCTCTATTTGTGGCAGGCAGAAGTGGCATGGTAACTCTGAAACTTGCGTTTATTGCGTTGGCTTGTTTCTGGAAGAAGTTGACGAACACGCCGAATGGGGAGAAGGAAATCTGATGTTGTTGCTTTATCTGAGAGCCGTAGGACATCCACTTCTCTTTTAGATTATACGGGAGCTTTTCTATGATTGGGGCTACTCCCCTAGCAGTGTCAAGGTAAGCTAGTCCTGGAAGGAATCCATCCTGCTTTGCTGCGTATAGTTCTTGTAGCAGGTCGGCTAAGTCTTGTAGCTAGGCTGGTTCTTTGTTGGAGATTTTCGGGAAGCTTTCCAGTCTGTCAAATAGCGCCCCTTCGATAGCTTCGGGGGTGCCATAGCACTCTTCAATGCGCTGCCAGATAGCTTGGAGGCCACCCTGTGGGTCTCTGATGTAGGCTGCTCGGAGCCTGCGTGCTTGTTCGGACGACTATTTGCCGAGCCATTTAATCAGAAGATTAGTCTCTTCTGCTACTGATAAGCCTATATTGTCTATGACATTGCAGAATGAAGTTTTCCATGCCCAGTAATTCTCTGCCTTATCGTCAAACTTCATCAGCCCTGTGGAGACGATCTGGTTTCTAGTGATGAACTTTGCCAGGTCAACAGTCGGGGAGCTGTGTCCATCTTGAGCAGCCGTGTGATGAAAGGAGACAGGGCTTGGTGCAGGACTGGGTAGCCCATGTCCATTTCCTCTCTGCCAAGCTTGTTTGTTGGTTTGGTGTGGGCTGTAATACAGGTTAGCAGGTAACATGGATGGCTGCTGTGGTTGTGGTGGCAGCCTTCTTGGGGCTGGTGTCGGTCTCAGGGCCTCTGCTGTTGGGTGCGTCGCTAGCTTTGCAAACGATGTTGCTGTATGCTGTACTGTTGGTCTTATGGCTGGCTGCATTGGAGTGTTGCAGTGAAATACCTTTGGTTCAGTTCTGACTCTGGTTCCCCGAGGCTGTTGTCGTCATCTAATTCTGCTTGAAGAACTGCTGCTTCAGCTATTGCAGCCTCCATTTCTTTTCTGTACTGCAATGCCTCCAATTCTGCTTCGGCAGTTCGTAGTTCTGCTTCAGCTTTCTGTAGTTTCAGTGCCATTTCCTTTTCAGAAAAGGCTGCTTTGGTTCTTGTTGCTTGAGCTCTGGCTTTAGCGGTTGCTAGTGCAGTGCTCCTTCGTGAGCTGCGTGAGTTGATCCGTGTTGAGCTCGTGCACGAACAGAGCTTGATGTAAATAGCTCTGATCTCACCTCCCATTCGCCAGCTTCTGCATCAGTCACGCCAGTGGGAAGTTGCATTTCGGTTGGAGAATCCATGTCTTATAGAGCAGGGGAATCTGAGCAAGTCACATGCAGGTTTGTTTTCTCTAGCAGTTGATGTTCTGTCTTCTTCTCGACAGGCGGGGTAATGCTGTTGTACTGTACTGGCCTCACTAAACGTATGCGTATTTAGCTATCCAGCACGTATAAACAGCCAGGTGAGGTGAACAAAGAAAAAAGATGACGCTTTATCCTGAGGTAATTTTTCTCCTCTCCTTTCTTTTACACACAGCAGTCCAAAACAAGCTGTAAAACTGTAAACACAAATAAAGTACCCAAGTTGCCTTCTTCAATCATTTCCAAAACCAAATACAACACATACATCATTTTCTACTACGCATGAGCGGCCATTACACAGGAAACAGAAGAAGCTACACTTTGAAGCAACACGTTAATTTTCTTTCTCCAAATCTTAAGAAAAATACTAATATAAAACATCTTATGTTACACACAGTGTTACTCACCTGCATTGTCCCCGAGGAGAAACACAACTGAGCGTAGTTTGAAGAAACTTGCCAACAGACTTTAAACAGCACTAAGTACAACTCTCTCTGGAAAAGTCATGTACTAACTGAACCCTAGTCTCGTTCCAAACAAGAATAGAAGTGTCACGTGTTCACACTCACTCTGTCGTTTGGTGGGTCGGTACCAGCGGTGCGGTTCCGATAAGTTCCAAAGTAATACTTCAAAATTCCCGGGATTCGCAGCTGGTTTCCGGCAACGAGATGGCGTCACGTGTACACTGATTCCCGGGGCCTTGTAGCTCCGTCGCCGGGAAAGAAAGGCGTTCTGTTATTGTCTTTGAGTGAAAAGGCCTTTAAAACTGAAGGATCACTGGAAGGCTGAAAGAGTTGTCTTTGCTGGATTTAACGAAGACTAGCTTTCCTTAGGGAACTAGTCTCTAGTTGTAAAACTACAAAATTTACTTCCATCGCGGGAATTACGGGAAGTTCCATCGAAAAGTTTTCATAACAAAATCAATGCGTTCAGTCTTTAGACAAATAAAAATCATGTCTTACACAGCTTGTGTTACGTGGCTTGAAACTTGAAAGTTCTGAAGAAAAATATGACGAAAGTTAGGCTAAGCAGGAATCAAGAAAGAGCTTAAGAGATCTTGAAAAGATCTTGAAGAGATTCAGAGAGTTAAAAGAGCGTCAGAGCGTAAGCTAGCGTCTTCCTGTTTGCAGAATCTGCTATAAGTAAAATGTTATTTTAATCATATTTTGGAATAATATTCTTTTCCTTGTGTGTGTAAAGGTTAATTCTGAAGTAAATAAGTTGGAATGCTTATGACTTCACTGTCTGTGTAGTTATATGGGCTATATTTAGACTACTCATATATGGACACGCTGTACATACATCCTGTAGTGATCTCAGCACCACCAGGAACCAATACCTCTCAGAGGATCAAAGAATTTCCAACTCTGAACTTTTAAAGACTCTTTCCTTTTTGTTTATTCAGACTGAGGAGAAGACAAGAAGACTTAATTAACAACTCCGTGCTAATCTGGACCAGATGCTCGATGTTGTGTTAAGTAAGTTCATGGAGAAGTGAAATGTAATTAACAACTTTATTTTCCAGAACTTCAAAGGACATGTAGCCGCTATCTCTTGGCAAACCAGACTTTGTGGTGCCTCTCTGACACCTTAATCCTTTTAAAATACAACCTATGATAAAGACTGTCCTGATTATCGCCACGGACTGTGTCTCTTTGTTTCAGAATTCTAAAATTGATCGAACAGTGCACTCTGCTGGATAAGCAGAGAAAAAACGCTGCATTGGAACTACAGTCGAAGTATCTTGCAATATATATAAAAAGTGTAATAAAGATTGTTCGTAACTATGCAAACCTCACCATTTTTCCTTAACAGGCTCCAACAGGACAAGAAACATAAAGATGCTATTATGTTTGACTTTGCACAGTCGTATTGTACAATAAAAACTAATTATTTTGTTTTCAGCTAAATTACAGAGAATATACATGTGTTTGGACTTCAAATGTTCGTAACAATATTTCCCATGCAGTTATGATACAATGCAGAAGCAATACGTTTTTAAAATGTGTTTAAGTTTGTTTATTTGATGGAACAAAGAAAAGTTTATTTCAAACCCCAAATATTTCGTAACACTCCCTTTTCCCCAAACCGTGTGAAACACGCCTCTTTTCGTCCAGTAGAAAAAGGCCCTGCAGCCTGGAAATCGCTCTCTTCAAGCTCTCTTGAATCCTCTTCAAACCCTCTTCAAAACGCTCTGCAACCTCTTGAATTTTGGCTTTCTTACGCTCTTTCTTAAGCTTAACTTTAGTCATATTTTTCTTCGCAACTCTCAAGTCTTCTAGTCCGCAGCACACACCGTGCAGACGTGAATTTTATCCTTTTTAAAAGACTCAACGCATTCGATTTTTGTTTTGAAAACTCCTCACGGAATTACGTAACCACGAGACAGAAGTGGAAAATTTTGTAGTTCTTTAAGTTAAAACGAGTCTGCTAAACAATTTAGCCCTTGTTAAATCCAGAAAAGACAACTTTTTCAGTCTTTCGGTGATCCTTCAGTTTAAAAGACTTTAATCTGAGAATCGCATGATTCTGAAGCTTTGCTCTTTTAATGAGAAGTAACGGGCCCTGCGGCCTTTATTAACATGATTCTCATTACAGGAAGACATATGAGAGCGGGAGCCAGCGCCCCTCCCCTGTTGAAAACTTCCTCTGCTGCAGGAGTTACCCCGCTCTGCGCTACGAGACGTAGGGGTAGGGTCAGTAGCGGCAACGGTGGGGCGGACCCTCACTCGCTCCCGGGTTCTTGCGGATACCTGTCGCCGGTCAGCACGACGGCGCCACATGTTGTGCCGCTCGCGTCTCGGCTGGAGATGCGGAGCAAGCTGTTGAGAGGTTTTGGAGGCTGACTCCAGTCGGTCTACCAGACTGTATGTCAGGGCCAAACAGGGATGAGGTGGAGAGCGGCAGACCAAGGATGCGTCTCTACTCCTGTTCCTTCAAGGAAGGCAAGCCGAGCCACAGGTGTCTTGTGCCGAGCAGTGCCGCGCTCATGGTGCGGCCCCCATCCACAGCGAAAGCTTGGGACATCCTCAGGAGAGCAGCCGCTGTTGTCTGAACCTCGTCTATTTCCTCGGGCGTGAGTGCAGACCGCTCGTGCGTGAGTCTGTCCAAGGAGCCCGCTAGAAAGGCCATATTGCTAGCTAACGCCACTACCTGAGCGGCGTTAGCGTAGCAACGATCAATCAACGACGCCGTCAATCTGTCCCTCTCAGATGGTAAAGCCGGCTTACGGCTCGGCCAGGGAGTAGATGACGGGAGCAGGCACATTCTCACGCCGTCTTCAATGAGTGGGACGCCGGAGATATTGTTCCAGCCTTCCACGTTGCAGTAGCCCATATATCCCCGGGCGGGGCCCCTCGCCGAAAGCGGGCTCTGCCACTCTCGCTGGGCATAATGGGCGATGGGAGTCATCAGGGGGCAGAGAGTCGCCATGTGTGGTTGAGAGCGGGCCTGTGATGCTAGCCCCAGTGTGAAGTCCGCCAGAGCCGTCTCAAGCGGCTGGGGCGGAGCGAGGCGAACAGCAGCGGAAGATCGTCCAATGGGTACCGATGGGCTGGCTGAGGATCAGGGCCGGCATATCCAGTGCAGGAAGAGCCAGCGTCCTCGCCACGGCTCTGCCCGTCCTCACTTCCCACTGCCCAATCAAACTGAGGTGGGGTAGTGGCCGGGGACACCGCTATGGGTCCCAGTGGGGTAGGAGAGACTGGCCCCATAAACGCAGCCCGACGCTCGGTCTTCTCTCTGGGGAGGCCGAGGCAGGCGGGGCAAGTTGACCGCTCCAGCTGGTGACGCCATCCGAGGCAGGTGAAACACAGGTCGTGGCCATCCTCGGGCAGCAGCCGGGCGCAGCAGGAACTGCAGGAGCGGTGGTGCCCGACAGCGGAAGGTGACAAATCTCGGGCACAGTCCATTCTTCTTAAGTTAATGCTCTTAGTGATCTCAGAGGTGCTGAGAGAGAAGAAGGGAGAGTGTTGGACTAGGGGGTTTATATAGCCCCTGAGGCTGAGTCAGTACGTTGGCATGATTGGCGCGGTGGGTGCTTTGATCTTTCTCAAAGGGCTGGCTGGCGCCAGAGAGGTAACCAATAGCGAAGCCCGTAGGTGAGTGGAGCACACACGAAGTAGAACTGAATACACACTCGTAAATTCAAGGCTTAGTGTGTCAGTTTTTAGAGTTAGCAAGTCTCTTCGGGTCTGAGATAACACCTCCATCTCTTTTAAAGTGTTGAAAAACAAAAGCTGTAAATATTGTTTCCTCCTCGTGGTTTGTCTACTAACACAACACCAAACATCTGGTCCAGATTAGCTCAGAGTTGCTAATCAAATCTCCTCAGTCTGAATAAACAAAGGAAAGAGACTTTAAAAGTTCAGAGATGTAAATCCGTTATAACTCTGAAATATGTTGGAGTCTCCTGGTACGAGAGACATCACTACATATTGTAACATTTGCAAAAAACATACTCAGTTTAAATGCAATAAAATTGAATTATTTGTACAGTGTTTTAAATGTGTAAGAATGAAAATAAAACTATTATTTCAGAAATGTGAGACCTCCTCCTACCAAGAGATGGTAGAACATTGCAAGAATAGCAAACCTGTGGTTAAAAAAAAAGTGCTAACTTCACTATACACCGGTGGTTGCATTTGTTTGCAAATGTGTGGGACTAAAAGAACATTTTCCTTTTCTTTGTATTTTTGTCAATAATCTCCTGAAACACTTATGTGTTTTACATCCACCCTAGGAGGAGGTAGAAAGGAGAAAAACAAAAGTGCTAAATACAACTGAAAATAGGCAGATGTAATAATAATATCAGCGGTTGAGTGTGTACCTACAGCTACAACCAGTGTAAATTGCAGTGATCGAACATCCTGGTCTTTGTTAAAAGTCTGGCGGCTGTATTTTGGACCATTTGTAGTCTGTGAGTGCTTTTCCTCGGCAGTCCATAGAATAACACATTGCAGTAGTCCAGCCTGGATGTGATAAATGCATGAATGAGAATTTCAGCATCAGCTAAAGAGAGGCAGGAGCGAATTTTTGAGATAGGAAGATTTGAGACATCCATGTTTAAATTGAAACAAGGCAGGCCTCTAGACGCATGATGTCAGTAGTATTATTCGCTTTTATTGGTAGATACAGCTGTGTATCATCGGCATAACAGTGGAAGTTCACTCCATAACTTCTGATGATTTGTCCCAATGGTGTAACATATAGTGAAAAAAGTATGGGACCGAGCACAGACCCTCGTGGCACACCGAACTTCACTGGTGCCGTGGAGGAGAAGGATTTATTAAAAGAGACAAAATGAGACCATTAATATCATGGTGAATGACTTTGTGAGTGCAGGTACTCCAGGCCCCTCAGCACTTGCTTGGTCACCCAGATGATCTCAAACTCACGCATAGGTCCACAGCTGTCCACCTTCTCCAGAACTGAGCCTCCCTCTCCTGCTTCCATGAACACGTGGATGGTCTTCTCCCACAGCAGTGCGCCATAGAGCTGAGCAATGTTTTCATGGCGGAAACGTACCTGGAATTCAACTTCTGCTGCCTTGTAGTTCTCTATGGGGATCTACATAAGCATCATTATTGGTTAGCTAATCATGACATAAGAAAAGTAGAATTGTATTGTGTAGTGCTTTAAGTGGGCAGGAACGCTGTGGTACGTACATAAAGTGTAGGCGTTTGCTGCAGATAAAACACTCAAATGTGGAAAAATTTGTTTATGTGAGCATTAAATGAGTTTCAACTCTGTGCTGCAGTAATTATCCACAGAAAGAACACTGCCTTTACAGACACAATTTAGACTTAGATTTGTTTATGGATTCATTTTTGAGAGTAACCAACAGAGAGAAGCCGGTTTTATCAGAATCAGAATTACTTTTATTCATCCCCAAGGGGAAATTCTTTTTGTTACCATGCAACCGACTAGTGCAGGACAGAAATACATTTTTAAAGTAGATATAACTATAATCTATAAACTATAATATCCCTAACAAACACTAAACAATCTTTTTTCATATTCACATGATACATATTCACATATTGCGGCTAGTCGTAGCGTTTGTAACTGGCGGCTGCGGCAGCGCATGCGCACAGTAATCACGAATGCTTTGTGACAAATTATAATTAATAATAATGAAACTATCTTGAACATAATAAACACTTCTTTGGAAACAGGTTATGTCCACAGCCTAGAATCTTCCTTTTATTTCTAAAATCCTTGAGAGAATTATAGTTAAACAGCTCAGCAATCATTTGCAGGATAATAATTTATTTGAAGATTCATTCAGGGTTTTGAACAAACCATAGCACAGAAACCGCTTTAATAGATATTTTTAAAATATAATTTCTATCGTAACAGTCAGTTGACTTTAAATGATCTTCTCCTAAACCCTAAAAAAAAGAAGTTGATCATACTAGGCTCCAGATATCTAAGAAACACACTGTCAAACAAAATACTTTATTTAGATGGTGTTAGTGTATGGACAGTATACTAGTTATTTATCACTACTTGTCTTTATGAGACATACTTTATTTGAGCTTTGAGGATAACCGTCAGGAGTAGTATTTGACCAAAATTTATTGTTTAAAGCAAACATAAACAACGCTAGAGGTTAGACTAATGTAATTCTCTTCTGGCAGGATGCCCAACTCTTTAAAAAAAATTTCAGCTCATCCAAAACGCAGCAGCAAGAATACTAACAGAAACATACAGGTGAGAGCACATTACCCCATTGTTAGCCTCCTTTCACTGGCTTCCAATTGAATTCCAAATTAAGTTCAAAATCCTTCTTCTTACTTATAAGGCCCTTAGGGTTAGGCCACATCTAATGACAGAGACCTCATAGTGCGTGCCGTCCTAACAGAGCGCTTTATTCTCCAAATGAAAGGTTACTGGTCCTTTCTTAAGTTTTCATAAGTAAAATGGGAGGTAGATTCTTCAGTTACCAATCTCCTGACAGACCATAAGCTCCTTGACAGGGCTTATGGTTAGAACACATACACTAGATGAGATAAGCTGCCCTAGACCTAGACACTGGGGGTAGTATGACACACCGAGCTTCTATCCTCTGGCTCTGTCCTCCCTCTTATTACAAGTATCCTTTACATTTATTTCTTTGCTATTTCACAAGTTGTCCTTCTGTCCTCTGCTCTGGGGAAGTGGATACTGTTACAGATGTGCCCATCTGTGATCCTGTCCCAACCCTTGGACCCCTCCTGACCACAGTTGCTCCCACTCAGAAGGATGAACTGGTCCTGATGATATTATAATGGACTCTAGTCACATTCATTCACATTAATTTGTATGTATGATGGACTATTTGTCAGTGACTGTCCTGGATGCATCTATTGTTTGGCCTGTCCAGGGAGTGGATCCCTCCTTCTGTGGCTCTCTCCGAGATTTCTCTTTTTTATCGACTGGGCTTTGCGTTTTTCCTCACCCTAATGGAGGGTCTAAGGACAGGAGATTTTGTCCGGCTATACAAATAAAATTTAATTGAAATTAAATTGACGATTGCATTGACATTTAAGTGGCATGCACAAGAGTCTCTGCAATTACCCTGCTCCTAGCTTGTGACCTAACAAGTTTTACAGCACCATAGTGTTTTTAGGCTCCCATCTTTTTACAGACACATTGTGTGTGAGCAGCATATTAATCTTTACTCTGGCACCACTATGAGTACCCAGTGCTTTACTTTATTTGACAGGAGCACACACATTAAACTCTGTTAGAGTGAAAGTAAATGAGCCTTGGCAGCCTGCTCTGTAACACTTACAACAACAAACTAACAGTGTCACGGCATGTATTTAGTCTTGTTTGCCTACTAACGCTGTCAGCAGAACTATTCGGGGTTTTGTAGAGATGCTCATAGACACGTTTCGCAATACCAGAGTTCACGTAAACGAGTGTAGGCTATCACTGAGCTGCACTAAATTTTTGTAAAATTTACAATCTTTTGTAAAAGTTAAAGTTTTTGATTTAACTGGCCCCAAAATCCCATACTCAGAGGCTTTAAAACATAAAAAAATCAAGGCCAAACACTGTTTATTAAACCCTCTCTTTACTTTTTCTTTTAACTTAAGCCGTTTCAACAAACTACATTGTTTGTAGCATGTTTGCAAAATGTAAGTCTATGTGAGTTCATTAAAATAACATGAAATAAAATTTCCAACCCTGGAAACAAAATATATCAATTTAGAGAATGTTTTAAGTGTTTATTTTACAGAGAGCTAGTCCAGTCTTATACTTACCTGGTTAAGTATAAGTTTACTGCTAAGTTTACTACTGTAATTACTGTTGTGTGTTTTTGCAAAGACTGAACCAGGTTTATGAATCACTAGAAAAATTGAAGATGCATGCTATGCCTGTAATCTGGAGTCTCCAGATTGGTGCTGAATGGTGGTCTTCAGTCTGAATATGCTCTGTGTAAATAAGCTATATTACTACTATATCTGACAGAAAAGTGTGTGTGTTGAACCCTTTCACCAGGAAAAGCCCTACAGGTTTGACACCCATGAAGGGGAGGAAGGTGTGTCCGTAGCCAGAGAGAGAATAGGAAAGAGGAGTTTAGGACTATGGACTTTGAATGTCGGTACAATGACGGGTAAAGGAAGATATGTAAAAGAAGTGAAAAGTTTACATTGTGTTTCTGGGAGACCCGGTGGAAAGTTAGCGAGGCTAGAAGCATTGGAGCAGGGTTTAAACTATTTTATCATGGTGTGTACAGGAAGAGAAATGGAGTAGGAGTAACCCTGAAGGAGGAGTTTCTGAAGAATGTTCTGGAGATTAAGAGAGTGACGATAGGTTGGTGGTGAGGAAGATGAAGAGAGCAAAAGCAGAGCAGAAGACAAAGTAGTGGAAGTTGGAAAGAAGAGTGCTGTGTGGTTTTCAGGAGGAGTTGAGACAGGATTTAGGTGCTACAAGGTGACTGCAGATGACTGGACTACTACAGACAAGGTGATCAGGGAGACAGGTAAGAATGTGCTAGGTGTGTCATCTGGAAAGAGGAAAGTACACAAGTATACTTGGTGGTGGAATGAACGTGATCAGGAGAGTATCCAGAGGAAGATGTTAGCTAGAAAGAAGTTGGAGAGTGAGAGGACTGAGGAAAGTAGACAGGAATATAAGGAGTTGCAGCTTGAGGTTATGATAAAGTTGGCAAAGGCCAAACAGTAAAACATGAGGACATGTATGCAAGGTTGGATTGTAAGGAAGGTGAGAAGGATTTGTATTGTTTTGGCGAGGCAGAGGGATAAAATGGAAAGGATGTGCAGCATGTTAGAGTGATTAAAGATAGAAATGTGTTGACAGGTGACAGGGGGGTGAGAGAAATATGGAAGGAGTACTCTGAGAAACTGATGAATGAAGGGACAGGGAGAGAAGTAGTATTATGATAGCGATAGATAGATAGATAGATAGATAGATAGATATACACAGTATATGCAACTTCACTATTGTCAGGAGGAATAGTTACAAGAAGCAGAGCTGAAGATGTTGAGGTTCTCTTTAGAAATGACGAGGATGGATAGGATTAGCCATCAGCTATGTGTACAGATTATGACCCCTTGACATACTTGGCTTATTAATAAACATCCAGTCAGTTGAAGTTAATTTGCGTTTCAGCAGGACTCACCAGTTTGCAAGCCATTCTTTTTCTTGTGGTGGTGTCTTGAGCCAAGTGGACTTTCCCAAATGAGCCACCGGGCACAAGCCAATAGCCTGGACTCTTGTAAGTCAATTTCCATGGAAAAAGAAGCACGTCTGTATTGATTTGGTAGCGGCCATTTTTTATAGCCATGTACTTCTGCGGTTAAATTTAGAAAGAGGTAATGGCTAATACATTTTCCTAATGATAAACATTATCCTATGACATAGTAATGTCATAATGCACACCTTGTTGAGCAAAACACCCATCTCACCTGGCCCAGGCATTAATGTTGATCGCTGCAGGCTAGAGATAAGGTTGACAAAGGACAAGAGGTCTGCGACTGTCCCATAGTGAACACTGCCATCTTTACTTTGGTCCCCAGGTTTCTCAAACTCATCCATCTCCTCGTTGGAAATACTTTCTTTGGGAAATACCACCTCAAGCTGATACACTGTCTCAGCAGTGCTGATAAAGTCCTCCACACTCATGTGAGCCAACAGCACATCTATTTCATTATCATATTTGTACTCCAGGTTGATTCTCTCTCTGCCCTGCCGGCTCTAAACAGAAACAGAAACAAAAGTGGCTTTTAAGAAGTTATAGTAAAACATTTTTTCAGACCCAAAATTTGTATGAAGTTCATGAGAGTGCTGCACTGAGTCTTAAGAAGGGGTTTGCACAGAGAGTGCCTGGTGGTCTTAAAGAGTTGTTCTTAGACAAATCTATACAAATCAAAATCATAAAAAAAAAAATTTATATAGGGGGATTACAACATAGATCTTTTATAAGTAAAAACACATGAACTTACAGAAATCTTTGTTGATAATATGTGTAGTCTCTTATCTATATCCTATAATCACATGCCCCACTAGAATCACTTCACTTAATATTTTCACAAAAGTGGTATACTAAAAAAAACTATACAAACCCTATTTTGGAATCGTTTTTACTTATAAAAGATCTATGTTGTAATCCCCCTATATAAATTTTTTTTTTTATGATTTTGATTTGTATAGATTTGTCTAAGAACAACTCTTTAAGACCACCAGGCACTCTCTGTGCAAACCCCTTCTTAAGACTCAGTGCAGCACTCTCATGAACTTCATACAAATTTTGGGTCTGAAAAAATGTTTTACTATAACTTCTTAAAAGCCACTTTTGTTTCTGTTTCTGTTTAGAGCCGGCAGGGCAGAGAGAGAATCAACCTGGAGTACAAATATGATAATGAAATAGATGTGCTGTTGGCTCACATGAGTGTGGAGGACTTTATCAGCACTGCTGAGACAGTGTATCAGCTTGAGGTGGTATTTCCCAAAGAAAGTATTTCCAACGAGGAGATGGATGAGTTTGAGAAACCTGGGGACCAAAGTAAAGATGGCAGTGTTCACTATGGGACAGTCGCAGACCTCTTGTCCTTTGTCAACCTTATCTCTAGCCTGCAGCGATCAACATTAATGCCTGGGCCAGGTGAGATGGGTGTTTTGCTCAACAAGGTGTGCATTATGACATTACTATGTCATAGGATAATGTTTATCATTAGGAAAATGTATTAGCCATTACCTCTTTCTAAATTTAACCGCAGAAGTACATGGCTATAAAAAATGGCCGCTACCAAATCAATACAGACGTGCTTCTTTTTCCATGGAAATTGACTTACAAGAGTCCAGGCTATTGGCTTGTGCCCGGTGGCTCATTTGGGAAAGTCCACTTGGCTCAAGACACCACCACAAGAAAAAGAATGGCTTGCAAACTGGTGAGTCCTGCTGAAACGCAAATTAACTTCAACTGACTGGATGTTTATTAATAAGCCAAGTATGTCAAGGGGTCATAATCTGTACACATAGCTGATGGCTAATCCTATCCATCCTCGTCATTTCTAAAGAGAACCTCAACATCTTCAGCTCTGCTTCTTGTAACTATTCCTCCTGACAATAGTGAAGTTGCATATACTGTGTATATCTATCTATCTATCTATCTATCTATCTATCGCTATCATAATACTACTTCTCTCCCTGTCCCTTCATTCATCAGTTTCTCAGAGTACTCCTTCCATATTTCTCTCACCCCCCTGTCACCTGTCAACACATTTCTATCTTTAATCACTCTAACATGCTGCACATCCTTTCCATTTTATCCCTCTGCCTCGCCAAAACAATACAAATCCTTCTCACCTTCCTTACAATCCAACCTTGCATACATGTCCTCATGTTTTACTGTTTGGCCTTTGCCAACTTTATCATAACCTCAAGCTGCAACTCCTTATATTCCTGTCTACTTTCCTCAGTCCTCTCACTCTCCAACTTCTTTCTAGCTAACATCTTCCTCTGGATACTCTCCTGATCACGTTCATTCCACCACCAAGTATACTTGTGTACTTTCCTCTTTCCAGATGACACACCTAGCACATTCTTACCTGTCTCCCTGATCACCTTGTCTGTAGTAGTCCAGTCATCTGCAGTCACCTTGTAGCACCTAAATCCTGTCTCAACTCCTCCTGAAAACCACACAGCACTCTTCTTTTTCCAACTTCCACTACTTTGTCTTCTGCTCTGCTTTTGCTCTCTTCATCTTCCTCACCACCAACCTATCGTCACTCTCTTAATCTCCAGAACATTCTTCAGAAACTCCTCCTTCAGGGTTACTCCTACTCCATTTCTCTTCCTGTACACACCATGATAAAATAGTTTAAACCCTGCTCCAATGCTTCTAGCCTCGCTAACTTTCCACCGGGTCTCCCAGAAACACAATGTAAACTTTTCACTTCTTTTACATATCTTCCTTTACCCGTCATTGTACCGACATTCAAAGTCCATAGTCCTAAACTCCTCTTTCCTATTCTCTCTCTGGCTACGGACACACCTTCCTCCCCTTCATGGGTGTCAAACCTGTAGGGCTTTTCCTGGTGAAAGGGTTCAACACACACACTTTTCTGTCAGATATAGTAGTAATATAGCTTATTTACACAGAGCATATTCAGACTGAAGACCACCATTCAGCACCAATCTGGAGACTCCAGATTACAGGCATAGCATGCATCTTCAATTTTTCTAGTGATTCATAAACCTGGTTCAGTCTTTGCAAAACACACAACAGTAATTACAGTAGTAAACTTAGCAGTAAACTTATACTTAACCAGGTAAGTATAAGACTGGACTAGCTCTCTGTAAAATAAACACTTAAAACATTCTCTAAATTGATATATTTTGTTTCCAGGGTTGGAAATTTTATTTCATGTTATTTTAATGAACTCACATAGACTTACATTTTGCAAACATGCTACAAACAATGTAGTTTGTTGAAACGGCTTAAGTTAAAAGAAAAAGTAAAGAGAGGGTTTAATAAACAGTGTTTGGCCTTGATTTTTTTATGTTTTAAAGCCTCTGAGTATGGGATTTTGGGGCCAGTTAAATCAAAAACTTTTAACTTTTACAAAAAGATTGTAAATTTTACAAAAATTTAGTGCAGCTCAGTGATAGCCTACACTCGTTACGTGAACTCTGGTATTGTGAAACGTGTCTATGAGCATCTCTACAAAACCCCGGAATAGTTCTGCTGACAGCGTTTAGTAGGCAAACAAGACTAAATACATGCCGTGACACTGTTAGTTTGTTGTTGTAAGTGTTACAGAGCAGGCTGCCAAGGCTCATTTACTTTCACTCTAACAGAGTTTAATGTGTGTGCTCCTGTCAAATAAAGTAAAGCACTGGGTACTTCATAGTGGTGCCAGAGTAAAGATTAATATGCTGCTCACACACAATGTGTCTGTAAAAAGATGGGAGCCTAAAAAAACACTATGGTGCTGTAAAAACTTGTTAGGTCACAAGCTAGGGAGCAGGGTAATTGCAGAGACTCTTGTGCATGCCACTTAAATGTCAATGCAATCGTCAATTTAATTTCAATTAAATTTTATTTGTATAGCCGGACAAAATCTCCTGTCCTTAGACCCTCCATTAGGGTGAGGAAAAACGCAAAGCCCAGTCGATAAAAAAGAGAAATCTCGGAGAGAGCCACAGAAGGAGGGATCCACTCCCTGGACAGGCCAAACAATAGATGCATCCAGGACAGTCACTGACAAATAGTCCATCATACATACAAATTAATGTGAATGAATATGACTAGAGTCCATTATAATATCATCAGGACCAGTTCATCCTTCTGAGTGGGAGCAACTGTGGTCAGGAGGGGTCCAAGGGTTGGGACAGGATCACAGATGGGCACATCTGTAACAGTATCCACTTCCCCAGAGCAGAGGACAGAAGGACAACTTGTGAAATAGCAAAGAAATAAATGTAAAGGATACTTGTAATAAGAGGGAGGACAGAGCCAGAGGATAGAAGCTCGGTGTGTCATACTACCCCCAGTGTCTAGGTCTAGGGCAGCTTATCTCATCTAGTGTATGTGTTCTAACCATAAGCCCTGTCAAGGAGCTTATGGTCTGTCAGGAGATTGGTAACTGAAGAATCTACCTCCCATTTTACTTATGAAAACTTAAGAAAGGACCAGTAACCTTTCATTTGGAGAATAAAGCGCTCTGTTAGGACGGTACGGCACTATGAGGTCTCTGTCATTAGATGTGGCCTAACCCCTAAGGGCCTTATAAGTAAGAAGAAGGATTTTGAACTTAATTTGGAATTCAATTGGAAGCCAGTGAAAGGAGGCTAACAATGGGGTAATGTGCTCTCACCTGTATGTTTCTGTTAGTATTCTTGCTGCTGCGTTTTGGATGAGCTGAAATTTTTTTAAAGAGTTGGGCATCCTGCCAGAAGAGAATTACATTAGTCTAACCTCTAGCGTTGTTTATGTTTGCTTTAAACAATAAATTTTGGTCAAATACTACTCCTGACGGTTATCCTCAAAGCTCAAATAAAGTATGTCTCATAAAGACAAGTAGTGATAAATAACTAGTATACTGTCCATACACTAACACCATCTAAATAAAGTATTTTGTTTGACAGTGTGTTTCTTAGATATCTGGAGCCTAGTATGATCAACTTCTTTTTTTTAGGGTTTAGGAGAAGATCATTTAAAGTCAACTGACTGTTACGATAGAAATTATATTTTAAAAATATCTATTAAAGCGGTTTCTGTGCTATGGTTTGTTCAAAACCCTGAATGAATCTTCAAATAAATTATTATCCTGCAAATGATTGCTGAGCTGTTTAACTATAATTCTCTCAAGGATTTTAGAAATAAAAGGAAGATTCTAGGCTGTGGGACATAACCTGTTTCCAAAGAAGTGTTTATTATGTTCAAGATAGTTTCATTATTATTAATTATAATTTGTCACAAAGCATTCGCATTACTGTGCGCATGCGTCAAGCCGTGTGCCGCCAGTTACAAACGCTACGACTAGCCGGCAATATGTGAATATGTATCATGTGAATATGAAAAAAGATTGTTTAGTGTTTGTTAGGGATATTATAGTTTATAGATTATAGTTATATCTACTTTAAAAATGTATTTCTGTCCTGCACTAGTCGGTTGCATGGTAACAAAAGAATTTCCTTGGGGATGAATAAAAGTAATTCTGATTCTGATAAAACCGGCTTCTCTCTGTTGGTTACTCTCAAAAATGAATCCATAAACAAATCTAAGTCTAAATTGTGTCTGTAAAGGCAGTGTTCTTTCTGTGGATAATTACTGCAGCACAGAGTTGAAACTCATTTAATGCTCACATAAACAAATTTTTCCACATTTGAGTGTTTTATCTGCAGCAAACGTCTACACTTTATGTACGTACCACAGCGTTCCTGCCCACTTAAAGCACTACACAATACAATTCTACTTTTCTTATGTCATGATTAGCTAACCAATAATGATGCTTATGTAGATCCCCATAGAGAACTTCAAGGCAGCAGAAGTTGAATTCCAGGTACGTTTCCGCCATGAAAACATTGCTCAGCTCTATGGCGCACTGCTGTGGGAGAAGACCATCCACGTGTTCATGGAAGCAGGAGAGGGAGGCTCAGTTCTGGAGAAGGTGGACAGCTGTGGACCTATGCGTGAGTTTGAGATCATCTGGGTGACCAAGCAAGTGCTGAGGGGCCTGGAGTACCTGCACTCACATAAAGTCATTCACCATGATATTAAACGTAAGTGATATCATAAATCTGAAAATTTGTTATTTTTAGATTTTTCTTTTTACTTATGTGTTCTTATTATAAAGTGTTTCAGGAAATTATTGACAAAAATACAAAGAAAAGTAAAATTTCTTTTAGTCCCACACATTTGCAAACAAATGCAACCACCGGTGGTTAGTGAAGTTAGCACTTTAACCACAGGTTTGCTGTTCTTGCAATGTTCTACCATCTCTTGGTAGGAGGAGGTCTCACATTTCTGAAATAATAGTTTTATTTTCATTCTTACACATTTAAAACACTGTACAAATAATTAAATTTTATTGCATTTAAACTGAGTATGTTTTTTGCAAATGTTACAATGATATAAAGTAACCCACTCTAAACCCTACACTTTTAGAAAACTACAGACCGGTTTCCCTCCTTCCCTTTACTGCCAAAGCTCTGGAGCGAGTTGTGTTTAACCAGCTCTCCTCCTTTCTCACACGAAACAACCTCCTGGACCAGAACCAATCTGGGTTCAAGAGCGGACATTCCACCGAAACTGCACTGCTCTCAGTCATCGAAGCCCTGAGACTGGCAAAGGCAACATCCAAGTCATCTGTCCTCATCTTACTGGATCTGTCTGCTGCCTTTGACACTGTTAATCATCTCATCCTCTTGTCTTCTCTCAGTGCGATGGGTGTCTCTGGAATGGCGTTACAATGGTTCAAGTCTTACCTCTCGGGTGGGTCTTTCAGAGTATCCTGGAGAGATGAGGTCTCTGAGCCCCAACATCTTAATACATTGGTGCCTCAGGGCTCAGTGCTTGGACCGCTACTCTTTTCCATTTACATGACATCTCTTGGCTCTGTCATTCAGAAACATGGCTTTCCTATCACTGTGCAGATGACACTCAACTCCACTTGTCATTTCAACCTGATGATCCGACGGTCTCTGCTCGTGTCTCGGCATGCCTGAGTGACATCTCACTTTGGATGCAGGACCATCACCTGCAGCTGAACCTTGGAAAAACAGAACTGCTAGTGATTCCTGCCAACCCAAAGACCCGCCACAACCTCTCCATTCAACTAGGCTCATCAACCATTACACCGTCCAGCACTGCCAGAAATCTGGGAGTGGTAATTGATGTTCAACTAAACTTCACAAGTCATGTTGCCAGCACCACCAGGTCCTGTAGATTCATCCTCTACAACATTAGGAAACTTAGACCTTTCCTATCAGAGCACTCTACGCAAATCCTAGTCCAGGCTCTTGTCTTGTCAAAACTGGATTATTGCAATGCTCTACTGGCTGGACTCCCTGCCTGCACAACCAAACCTCTGCAGCTGATTCAGAATGCAGCAGCAAGAGTGGTCTTTAAAGAACCAAAGAGAGCCCAAGTAACTTCTCTCAAAGAGAGCCCACGTAACTTATCTCTTTACTAAGTTACTCTGGCCTGCATCAAGTTCAAAGCTATGCTCTTGGCCTACAAGACCACCACTGGCTCCGCCCCCTCATATCTTCACTCACTAACACAGACCTATGTTCCTACCAGATCCCTGCGCTCTGCACCCATTGAACAACATCTGGTGGTATCATCCAAAAAAGGAAAAAAATCACTCTCGCGTACTTTCTCTGGATCTGTTCCACATTGGTGGAATGATCTACCAGCTGCTACAAGATCAGCAGATTCTGTAGCCATCTTTAAAAAACACTTGAAAACATATCTCTTTTGTCAACACCTGACTGATCAAACACTGAATTCTTAACTTCCTTTCTATCAATTCCTTCTTAAAAAAAAAAAAAAAAAAAAAAAAAATCTTTCCTATCCTTAGCTTTGTATGCGGTGCTAGGTTTTAACTGACTAGTTTTTGATGCACTTATGCTACCTTGTGTTGTTGAAATTGCTTCCATTGTTTTCCTCACTTGTAAGTCGCTTTGGATGAAAGCGTCTGCTATATGACTAAATGTAAATGTACAACACCTGGCCACCACACTGACATGTTGGCCCTTTTCCGGCACTTTGTGAGTCCCTGATGACCAGCATGTATTTGTGACAGTACAGTCTTTTGCATTGTAAATGGCATAACAATGCGGTCGTCATGCATTAAAATTCCACTGACTTCAGACAGGTGAGCTCTAACTGTGTGATATTTGAGCAGGTTGTGTGGCAAGTGTGACACCTCTGAGGGCCTGTCTAATTCATATAACAAATCACAGTTTGCAGAATGTTGTTGTTGCTTGTGGCCTCTCTAATCATGTTTAATCTGTCTTTATTGATTGTCCTTGTCTCAAGCACTGCCTGTACATAAGCTTTTACCTCATGCTCGGTGTGGGACACAATACAGTCCTGCAAAGGGTTACAAGACAGAGCCACAATAAGCTGCTTCCCTGGAACATGAACGGCTTCTGTATTGAACTTCATTAAGCGCATTGTTCTCTTGTGCATCTCCCCATGTCCACATTGGGTTGAGTTGATGGGGTGCATTTTTGTAGAAAGATCTAGGAGAAATTTCCTACTGCTCCCATCAAACGAGATCTGCCAAAAACTGCTTGAAGCATCCATAGTGGAGAACACTGTTGCACCTGACAGCTTTGGCGCAATGTCCTCTAGATTTGGCAGAATGAATCTCTCTCGTTTAACAGCTTGGTTAAGTTTAGTCAGATTCACGCAGATCCGTGGTTTCTTGTTCTTTTTTATCACAGGCACCATGGGAGCACACCAGTCTGTGGCATCTATTACTTCCTCTAGAATGCCCAAAGACTGCATCCATTTCAGTTCCTCCTCCACTTGAGGTAAGATTGGGAATGGTATGTGCTGTGGGGTAGCAATGCTGTAGGGCTGATCATCTGGCCTTAGCTCTATTTTCACTGGTTCACATTTCAATAGTCCGATGTCCCCAAAAATGTCATCATATGATTCAAGCCCATTAACTCTGCAGACTAGTCCCATATTGATTGCTTTACGACCAATCAGGTTTGTTGTGAAGGGGCCTGACATAACATAAATCCAAAAGGGAAAAGTTTCTCCATACCTTTCACAGTGAGTCATGAATTTGCTTTTGCAAATCAGTGTTCCACCTGGGCTGGTAAATTTCGACTTTGTTTTGATCAGAAGAGGGCGCTATTGCAGTTTCAAATATGTATCCTTGGGAATCACTGTGATGTCTGCGCACGTATCCATCTGGAACGTGACAGTTTATTTCTAAATCCTCGTACCATTTGTCCTCTTCACTGTCAACCACCTCCGCAACAGCCCCTAAAAATCAGGCACTGCCCTCATCACTATCACAGTCAGTAGCTTTAAGTGCCTTCACAATTTTAGTTTTACACATTGCTTCAAAATGGCCCGTTTTACTGCATTTACGGCAGCGTTTCCCTATAGCTGGACATGCACTGTGCTCATGTTGTACAGCCCTTTCTGTTTGATGCTTGTTGTGCACATTTATAATGTTTGTTGTCTTTGTTTTTAGCATACCTTTTGTCATTTTGCTTTGGCTGTTTGAACTTACGTGCATTTACAGCACCCACTTCAACATTTGTTGCTCTGGTGCTAGCAATTTGTGTTTTAACTAGCTCATAGTGTCGTGCAATACTGACAGCCTTTTCCAAGGTCAAATTCGGTTCAAGTTGTAGTTTTTGTGACACTTCTCCATCTGCAATCCCAATCACGATGCAATCTCTTATCTGTTCATCTTTTGTCTGTCCAAAATTACAGTGCTCTGCTAATTTATACAGTTGTCTGACAAAGGCCTCCACACTCATCCCTTGAAGCTGTGAGCAGCGGTGGAAACAGGCACGTTCATGTATCGTATTCCGCCCTTGGCACAAAATGTTCATTGAACTTTCTCAAAACTTTGTCATAGTAGTCATCAACGTCGACTGGGAACTTGAAAGTGCTAAAGATAAGTTCCAACTCTTTGCCCATTGCATATAACAACGGATTCACTTGTACATCACCGTCTTCTTGGTCTAGCTTAGTAGCTATCCAATAGCGGCTAAAACGTTTTCTCCAGGTCGGCCACGCCGAAGGCTGGGTGAAGTCAAACGATTCCGGAGGCTGAAACTTAGCCATTCCGCTGCCTCAGCCTCGTTCGATGGATGAAAGTGTCACTTCTGACACCATGTCATGAATTCATTGATTCACGGAAATTGACTCAAAGCTCTTTATTACTGGAATTACTCAACAGAACAACAACGAAAATCAGATCACTTCTGTGACAACAACGAATAGTCTCCTCTTGTTCATTTTCTACAGAACGGCAGCTACAAGGCGCAATGATAATCAGCCGCCCCCCCTTGTGGAGCGTAGCATTTACCATTTTAGGTCACCTCACACAAGTAAAGGATGTAAAGCCACCCATACTGAAACAATAGACATTGAACCTTCACACATTCGGCTCAAAGAACCCAGTGACTATCAAATGCAATGTGATAAAGCTAGTACTGGAGAATGTACAACACACAAATATGAGAATTGAGATAGAAGCTGTTCAAACCCCACAACTATGTACTGCTGTCATGAAGGTCCCAGTAAACAGATCCAACAGCAGTTGGAGAAAAAAGGGGCTACCTGTAAGCAGATATAACAGCAAGTGATAATGACAATTTGAAACTTTCAGTACTCATTGGTGCAGATTACTATTGTAGAGGAGTCACAGGTAAAACAGAAAGACTGTCAGAAGCCTTAGTGGCTGTAGGAACCAGATTTGGTTGGGCAGTGCAAGAACCAGTTGTTATGTCAAGTATGAATGGGGGCTCAGTGGGTAGAGCAGTCGTCCGCTCTACCCACTGGACACAAGGACATACTGTCGTTGTGTCCTTGGGCAAGACACTTAACCCGACTTGCCTCCGGTGGCTGTAACACTGGTAATTACTGTAGAACAATGGAAGTCGCTTTGGATAAAAGTGTCTGCTAAATTAATAAATGTAAATGTAAATATGAACGAGACTACATGCATGAACATTGGAGTAAGTGTCTAAACTAGTAAGTGACTCGGCATCTCCACAAAAGATGAGGAAACACCAGATGACACAAAGGCCAAAGAAAGCTTTGACAGGTTAGTCAGATTTATTAATGAGTGTTATGAAGTTGCATTGCCATGGTGCCAAGAAACACCTGAACTCTCAGACAACATGAAAGTTGCTCAGAAGAGATTTGAAACTTTGAAAAGGAAACTGAAATCTGATGAGGCGAGGATTACGTGGAGCAGGGCATTTGTGAAGATGTGCCATAGCAAAGCCATAAAACAGAGACTGATAACAATGTGACATATTACCTGCCTCACCATGCTGTAATTAGAGAGGACAAGGCGACAACTAAACTAAGAGTGGTGTTTGACGCTTCCTCACATGAAAATGACTCTTTTTGAATGACTGCTTGTTACCTGGCCCAAACCTGAACCCAGATGTTATTAGCATTTTAATCAGATTCAGACAAAATCCTGTAGCGTTCACAGCAGACATCACTAAAGCTTTCTTGCAGATCTCCATTGTTGAAAGTGATAGAGATGTTGTGAGATTCTTGTGGTTTACAGGACCACCAGATGCTGAAGGTAGAAGGACACAAATAATGCGAATGACACGTGTGGTGTTTTAGTCCATTTTTTACTTGCAGCCACAATCAGACATCACCTGGAGAAATATGAAGCCAATCAACCACATATTGTGAACAAAATGAGAACACTATATGTGGATGATCTGATTGCCAGCTCAAATACTGCGGACGAGGCGTATGAGCTCACTACAGGAGCTAGACAGATACTAGCTGCTGCTAACATGAACTTGTGTAAGTGGACAACAAACTCTCCTGAACTGAAAATCAAGGGGTCCAACAGTAACCTTGACTTCACACATGAAACCGAATCACACGGCAATGTGCTAAAGGTACTAGATCTGGTATGGAGACCGGACACAGATGACTTTGTCTTTGATCTCAATCACTTTATTGACATTCTGAAAGGGAAAGACAACACAAAAAAGAGTGTTCTGAGATCATCTGCCATAATATTTGATCCTATAGGCTTCCTAACACCATTTACCATACGAGTTAAATGTCTGTTTCAGGAGATGTGGCGACAAGGCCTAAGCTGGGACGTCGAGTTGCCTCTAGAATTCTCACACACATGGCAACAGTAGTGCATGGAGCAACCACAGATCCACCAAATACTCATTCCAAGATGGTATGGAATAAGTCAAAAGTCAGAAAAATCACATGTTCTCCATGTTTTCACAGACGCTAGTGAGAAGGCGTATGGAGCAGTGGCATACTTGCAAGGACCGATAAAGGACGGACAAGAAACTGTGACCACATTCGTTGCATCCAAGTCAAGAGTTGCACCTATTAAGACAATAACTTTGCCTCGCTTGAAACTAATGGGAGCGGTGATTGGAGCAAAATTGGCGATTAACCTCTTAAAGGTGCTAAACATGGAAACTACTCAACTTCATATGTGGTCAGACTCCATGATTTTAATCCACTGGGTACGCAGCTTATCTAAAAAATGGAAACAGTTTGTTTCCAACAGAGTGATGGAGATACAAACGTTAACACCACCAGAACTGTGGTCACACTGTAATGGAAAAATAAATCCAGCAGATCTCACAACAAGCGATCAACCAGCATCCAGGTTGAAGAATGAGAAGCTCTGGTGGTCAGGGCCAACATTTTTGAAATCTAAAGAGCTTCAAATGGCACTGTCAGAGACAAAAGACAAAACACTTATGGAAAAAGAGGTGGAAGCTGAACTAAAGGCAAGTCATGTCACATTAAATCTCAGTAACAGTGAAAGGCTGCAATCTGAACCTTTTCTACCACTCGAAAGGTAGAGCAAGCTACAAACTGTACTTAGTGTCACTGATTGGACGCAACGATTTCTCCACAACTGTCGCTCAAAGGACAAGAAAAGAGGAGAACTAACAACAAAGGACCTGTTAAATGCAGAAAGGGTATGGATACACAAGGCACAACTTGACAGTTTTGAGAGAGAGATAAATGAACTGAAACATGGTGGAAATGTGTACAAACCCTAAAATGAAAGACTTTAATTCATTTCTGGAGGAGAATGATTTAATCTGTGTGGGTGGAAGACTGCATTAGTCCCAGCACCCATGGTTGTTATCATCCTGTCACAGATTTTTACAACTTCTGATCAAACACAGCCACAAAAACATCATGCATTCAGGCGTGAGAGATCTTGTTCATCTGCAAGAGAAATACTGGATTCCAAGGGCAAGTCAAAAAATGTGTTTCAAACTGTATTATTTGTAAAAAATTCAAAGTGAAAGCAGCACAGCAAACAGATGCACCGCTACCCAAAGATAGGGTTAGGGTTAGAGGCACCCCCATTTGAAATCCCTGGGGTGCACTTTGCAGGCCCACTGTACGTAAAGGCAAAGAACAATGTTGAGAAAGCTTACGTTGCATTTTTCACATGTGCTGTGACACGTACTATATACCTTGAACTAGTTACCAGCATGTCAACAGAAAGCTTCCCTTTGGCATTCAAAAGAATCATTTCACAAAGAGGACTCTGCAAAGTCATCTACTCAGACAATGCATAAACATTCAAACTCAAGATCTAAAGGACCTTTGGAAGGCTATGAAAGAACCAGATGGGGAGAGTGTCACTGAGCTTTGTCAGAAATAGAGGCCACTATCAACTCCAGACCACATGCACAGTCCACAGTATCCAATGACTTACAAGAACTGCAGCCTCTGACACCAGCTCACTTCCTAATCGGAAAAGACTCACCTCCTTGCCACCAAAGCCTATCCACTGAAGGTCAGATGACAAACACAAACAAAGAAGAGCTGACTCGAAGATGGAAATATTGCCACCGACTTGTCAATGAGTTTTGGACCAGATGGAGGCGGGAGTACTTACTGGACCTCAGATCAGCTCACACGCCTGAAGCACCAAAATCAACATCACTGAAGAAAGGAGATGTAGTTCTCGTTGGAGATAACAAGATGACACGTTTGATGTGGAAAACAGGACTAATTGCAGAAGTGTTCCCAGGAAGAGATAGACTAGTCAGATCCTGCGCTGTGCGCACTCCAACAGGAACAAGAAGACCAGTTCAACTTTTGTATCCCTTGAAAGTTGATACTTAGTTTAAACTGTCTTCTTGGGGGGAGGATGTTGAATCTTTATTTAATGTTTCTTAATGTTAAAATAATTATTCGGTTCGAATGACAAACGAGGCAGCGAAGACCGTACATGGTAACTTTAGGAATGGAAGACTGGTTTAATTCTTGCAAGAATGAAACAAATCAGACAACTTGCAACAATGGTACATGATGATTTGCTTAACATGTTTATAACAAGAAAACAATTAATAATGCAGCAGTTTTGTTAAGAAAAGAATGAAAAAAAAGTACTGCTCGGACATTTGTTTCTATTTTTATTGATATATCAAAGTTGCAGTTAGATTCTACAACAGGAGTCAACCAAACTAGTCTTCACCATTTGCCGCTTGTGCAAAACACTGCTGCCTGTCTGCAGTCGCAAACATGCATATCACATCTGTCCTCTACTCTCTGCACTGGCTCCCTGTCAAGTTCAGAATTAATGTATATGTTTTTAATGCAGTTAGTGGCCTTGCACCTTATTTGTGAGATTTTAACCCCTCACCAACCCAGCAGAGCTCTACGTTCTCTAACATCTGCTCAAGGTCCCCTTCACTGCTCTGTTTGTATTGTAGTAATCTGTTTTCAAATCTATTTGTAATTATGTTTATCATTTTTTTATGTTGTACAGCACTTTGGTCAATCTGTGGTTGTTTTTAAGGTGCTAAATAAATAAATTGATTGATATACTCTACATTCATACTCTGCAAAGTGGTTAGCACGCCTGCCTCACAGCAAGAAAGTCCTGGGTTCAAATCCCATCCAGGGTAGGGCCTTTCTGTGTGGAGTTTGCATGTGCTCCCTGTGTCTGCGTAGGTTTCCTCCGGGTACTCCGGTTTCCCCTACCACCAAAAACATGTCCCTCCAAAACCCACATGGGGCCAAGACTCCCCTGCAAAAGAGATTTGTAATCTTAGTGGGACTATCGTGGTTAAATAAATAAATAAATAAATTTTGGAAGGAAAAGATGTTTGTGTTCTATTCTGACTGGCTTTGACATATTCTACATGCTCTTTTCATCGGCGAATGTCCTTGCTATGATTGGCTAAAACAAATCTTGTGGTGGGTGGATAATAGTCGGTGCTACATCCAATCACCTAACAAGTTTCCGACAGAAAACGCCTCCATTTTGCAAACACTTTCAACGGAAGCTTTCCCAGATGGTTCTGTGGAACGGTCATGAGTAGTTCTATCTGGTGGAGTCAGGTTTGCTTTTAAGCTCGCAGATACAGAACCATAGGCTAACATGAGTTTGCAGCTAAAGGCTAATGGATCTGCAATAACTAACTGTTTCTGCACACTGCAGATGAAATATCAGTTTATAACAACATCTGAACTTCAGTCTAATGACCACAGACTTATTTTAGTGATAATTCAAATCTTGTATATGCCACAGTGCTATTTAGGTTTTTGAGTACAACTTTGGAATGTTCACCTAAACACTATATTGTAACAGTAACTCTAATAAAACCAGTCGGAATAGTGCGTCTGCAGACAAGGAAACATAAATAATGACAATGTACATACCTGAGCTTAAGAATTACAGTCACTCCGTTACTCAGGGGATCTCAGCAACAGTGGCATCCTCCATGTTGAAGTTGATTAGCCAACATCAGCATGCGTGTTTGAGGGACGTAGAAGCAGCTCCTTGATTGACAGATGACGTAACTACAGCTCGCTTGTGATTGGTCCTTGTGGTCTGCGCCTGTGTAAACTTGAAATCGCTGTTGCTCCAAGGGGAGGGACTTATGGAAAATAATGGTAACGTTTTCACACTTTCCCTGATTTGGAAAAGTTACAAACTCCTGCTTTAAGCCTGGTTCAAAATTTCTCCCTGTCTTTACTCTGTGTGTAATTGAAGTTAAATGGTATTAACCACTTTCTTTTACTTTTTAATGTATTTCTATTGTTTAGCCAGCAACATTGTTCTGATGTCTGACAAGGCTGTGCTAGTGGACTTTGGCTTGGCAGTGCAGATGACTGAAGACATATACATTCCTGGAGATATGAGAGGCACTGAGGTAAGACTAGCAATCAGACCTAACAGTGTGTAAAGTATAAGAGTAATTTCTTTGTTACCAACATTTATTTGAGGCAAAGATCTTAATAGGATACTAATCATCTTTGATTTATTCAGATTTTGTCTCTTTTAATCTAGATGTATATGAGTCCCGAGCTTGTTCTGTGTTGTGGACACAATACCAAGACAGATATCTATAGCCTTGGCACCACAATAATTCACATGCAAACCGGAAGCCCACCCTGGGTACAAAGGTACCCACGCACTGCCTACCCATCCTACCTCTACATAGTAAGCAATACTCCTCATTTCAAAAAGATGATATCTATAACAATAGAAAAAACAGTACTAAATTGTGGCCAATGACACACTTGGTTAGACAGTACTTTCCCATTATGAAAAACATCTCGGGCTCCTTGACTGTAACCCTGTTCCCTGAAAAATTGGGAGTTGCTGCATGCTGAGAATTCTGTTGGTGACAAGCTTTAGGCCAACTTTGTCTGAAAGGACGGCCAGATACGCCCACAGTGCATCACAGTCAAGTAACCTGAGATGTTCCCTTTCAAAAGCTAAATTTGATGATGCGTATCAATATGCTATGGGGAAAGAGAATACCAACGCCGATACATTGGAAGTGTCTGGACCCCCTGAGGGTTTGTGTGTGTGAGTGTGTTTTTGTGTGCATGTGTGCGCGTGTGCGCGTGCAAAAAAAGTCTTTAACTTTATTAAAAGGTCTCAGACATGACTCCCGGATGTTGACCCAATGACTCGAGAGCCCAGGGTGAAACGGACCCTCAGACTATAAAATTTAATAAAAGTGTGCAGAGACAACCAGCCCGCCACGTCACATACTTGCTGCAAAGGGACCCACCTTGCCATAGCTGTTAAAGATTCAAAACCTCTGGTTGAAAGAGCCCTTACACCTACTGTATAAGCAAAGCTTGACCACAATTGTAACCTGACTCCGCCAGATAGAGCTGCTCATAGAACATAGTCTGTTTCACAGGACCATCTGGGGAGGCTTCCCAAATGGGAGGCCCCTTCTGTTGGAAACTTGGTAGGCGATTGGATGAAGCACCAACTAGTATCCACTTACTATTAGATTTGCTTTAGTCAATCATAGCAATGATTCATACAACGTAACTAGAGTGTGGTTGATATGAAGAATCAACAAACAGCATCAACGCTAATGTCTTTCAGCATAGTAATGTTGATAACAAAGACGAGAAGAAAACTTTGGAAACTCACAAATCACGTGAGAATCCAGCTCCAGCACAAGGTTACCACAATAGCATTTTTAGTCAAGCAGAGAGAATCAAAACTATGCAAGGCCTATATATTTATTATTTCAAAGGCTGATTCAAAGACGAAAATGGATCCTTCAAGAGATAATTAGGTTGATGGTGCAAAATAAGTTTTACCAGCCCAGGAAAACAATTTAAGCAGGATGGCGAGACTGACAGAGCCTGCAAATATTTAGAGAAGTAAAAGGTGTCAATGAATCCATCTAAAGGGTCAGAGGTCCAAACCCTTAAGCACCAAAGCCAGAGCCCACAATGGGCCTCGTTGCATTTGTCAAATTTGCCTTTTCCTGTTTGTGCTGCCATGTCATTGTTCACAAGAGGCTGGTTTGCCTCAGAAATCAAACCAGCCAAGCCGTTTGATTGGCATGATACCAGATGGATTAACCCAAGATTGAAAATTCACAAATCTAGCGAGAATCCAGCTGCAGCAAAAGGTTACCACTATAGCATTCCTCACCAAATGTGTTAGTCAAATAGTCTAGATCTCACAGCCTGGGGGAAGAAGCTGTTGAGCAGTCTGGCGGAGCGGGCTCTGATGCTTCTGAATGTCTTCCTGATGGAAGGAGCTGGAAGAGACTGGGAGGGATGGGTGGGGTCTTCACGATGCTGATGGTTTTGCTGGAGCATCGTGCAAGTAAAATGTCCAGAATGGAGGAGAGGGGCACCAATGATTCTTACAGCTGTGTTCACTGTCCGCTGTAGGGTCTTGCGGTCTTCTGCACTGTAGTTCCCATACCAAACAGTGATGCAGCTGGTCAGCACGCTCTCAATGGTGCCCCTGTAGAAGGTGGTGAGGATAGGTGGAGGGAGACTTGCTCTTTTCAGCCGGCACAGGAAGTCTAGGCGTTGTTGTGCCCTCTTGGAGAGAGATGTGGTGTTGGTGGTCCAGGTATTTAATGCTGCTGACTCTCTTCACGGTCAAGCTGTCGATGGTCAGTGGGGGGTGGTCAACAGAGTTTCTCCTGAAGTCCATCACAACCTCCTTTGTCTTCCCCACATTGAGGGACAGGTTGTTAGAGCCACACCATACAGCCAGCTGTGCCACTTCCTCTCTGTGCCAGAATTGCGAATGAATCCCATACAACCCCACAAATATGTTGTCCTCTAGTCAGGAGAGAGATAGCTTTTCTTAGCGTTGATGCTCAAACCCAGAGATTCAAGATGAGCTAGGGCAACATCTCGGTGTCAAAATGCTCTTGAGACTGAGCTAGAATCAGCTAACTGTCTATGTAATTCAAAATGCGTATGACCGGTCCAGGCACATACATTTTGTGTATGTCCGGGGTGATAATAATAATAATAATATTAATAATTAAAGACGCAAGCGGCGATAAAGGCACTCGCCTCCCTTGAGACCGCGGGGACCCACGTACTCGAAGGATTACATTTTGTGCTTTAAAGTGTAAACTTTACTACTGTGAGGTTTACACTTTAAAGATTCAAGTAGTAGCACAGTACTCTGCTACTGCCGGGGCCGCTACACCACCTTACATTTACATTTACATTTATTCATTTAGCAGACACTTTTATCCAAAGCAACTTACATGAAGCTTCCAATCACCAGTGTTACATTTAAAGGTGCTGCTTTCATTCAAAGCGACTTACATTAATGTTTCCATCACCAGTGTTACAGCTGTAACACCAGGCAAGGGGGGTTAAGTGTTTTGCCCAAGGACACAACGACAGTATGAACCGTGAGGAAAGCGGGAATCGAACTGCCTACCTGCTGTAAGCTGTCTGAACTTTTAAAAATAATATTATGCTTGGGTTAAGGTGAGAAAAACAAAGTACTGGCTGGAGATTTGAGACTTGAGACTCAGAAATTGCTGAACCCCCCTGTTAAAAAAGTCAAAATGTAAATATTACTTGTCTAACACTATGAGTTTACAAGTTCCAAAAGATTCTGAGAAGTTTTCCAAAACTTTAGCCTTGCCTCTGGAGGAGCCTCCTCCAAAGGAAGGATCCTGGCAATTGGTAAATGGCATTTATTTACCAAAGAAATGGCTGACTCTCCACAGGCTTATTAAAATCATAGCCACAAAATGTATGAAAAAACAAATAGATAACTTTTTTGGCACATGTGTCTAGATGATACCCAGCAAATTAGGCACTGTTTAGATGAAAACCCTTTAGCACAAGGCGTGTGATTTAGGTGGTCACGCATTACACCCAATCTAGTGGATTTTCTGTTGAGTTTAGGGTGTGGCTGGCATAGATTTTTCTGTTTAAACTGTCCTATGTTTAAAGTTTTGTTTTTCTATATTGGAAAAAATAACTTTCAGTTTCCATAGGCCGAATGTATTTTAATTTTCCAGGGGTCGCCACTAAGTCATTTGTAATTATTTTTTTGGGGACTTCAAATACATAAATTTTTTGTCGGGCTTGAATTTAGGGGCCAATAAATTTGACTTCTCAGTGCATGTTACTGGGTCAAATTAAAGATAATTTTGCAGAAAAATTATAATATAAAAAAATATAAACTGAGCAAAAACAACAAGAAAAAGCGCTGTTTAACACATGTGTTTAGCTCATTTTGCCCAAGTCTGATGTCTGTGGAACAAAGCAGCTATTTTCTGTTGTTTTTTTTTTAAAAGCTAGGTGTATTCTGAGGCGGTTCACATATTCAATTCAAAATGTGTGATAGGGTGTGGTCCCCATTGGCTTTTTTGTTCATAAGCCCACGACAAACTAAAATTTTCACTTTCCATTGACATTTTCTACATATTTGGGGCATTGCTAGGGCAACACATTTATAGATAGGGGTTGGTTGTCATTGGCTTTTATGTTCGTCATGACATAAGAGATGTGTGCACCAAATTTCATGTCTCTATGAGAAACTAAATTCTTGGGTCCCAATATAAGTTTGTAGGGGGCGCTGGAGGGCCATCTTTGTGTTCAGGTCATTAATGTGCACAAATGCCTTTTTGATCTTGAACTTGATCCAAGTTACAGGCCTGCCACACCCGATAAGTTATCAAAAACAAAATGACAACTTTGGTTGGCACACATGTCTAGATAATACTCACCAAATTTGGGGCCTTTTAGATCAAAACATCTTTTTGTGTGCGAGGGTGCAATATAGGTGGCGTGCATTTCACCCTACACGGTGAACTTCCTGTTGAGTTTAGGGTGTGGCTGTCATAGACTTTTCTGTTTGCCCTGAGGTGTCCTATGGATGTACCAATTTTTTATTTCTACATTGGAAAAAATTTACTTTCACTTTCCATAGGCCCAATGTATATTGACATTTCCGGGGGTCGCCACTGAGTCATTTTGCAAATACATACATTTTTGCCGGGTCCAATGAAATTGGCTTTTTGCGCACGTTTACTGGGTCAAATTGAGGATCATTTCGGAAAAAAATAAAAAGAAGAATAACAGAAAAATAATAGATAATATTAACTCGAGCAAAAACAATAGGCTCTCCAGGTCATCACCGGCTCAGGCCTAATAATGGATTTGATTTATTTAGTGCTTTTCATGGCTCTCAAAGTGCTTTACATAGTCCATTATTCATTTACTCCACAGCCACACACTGGTGGTGGAGAGGTGGCAGCCATTTTGCGCCTACAGACTCTCCAACCTCCAAACATTCTCATACATTTATACACCAGAGCTGTGGCACTGAAGGCAAGGTGGGTGAAGTGTCTTGCCCAGGACACAATGACAGCATGAACTGTGTGGAGAGCGGGAATCGAATCACCAACCTTCCGGGTAAGGGACAACCGCTCTACTACTGCGTCCCTAAGGCGAGGGCAAAGAGATAGCCTGTTATAAGAATTCTTTATGTCCTTATATTTATCCAGAGAGACACAGACAGATTATAATAAAAAAAAGCAATGGCCAGGTTTAATTCTTGCAAGAATGAAGCAAAACATACACACATGTATCAAGGGTACAGGGGAAGGTTTGCTTAGGGAACAAAGGATAACATTAGATTTTATATCATTACAAGTGGAGGCTGAAGGTGGCATATCGTACACACACACTCCCCAAGGCCCCAGCTGCAGAGAGCAGAAGTCCTGTGACAAGCCATGTCTCGTCTATTTCCAGAAGGACATGAATTTGTCATGACCTGAAGAGAACTATGAGCACCCACTAGCTGTTAATTAATTAATGTTAATGGCACAAAGACACGGGACAAATATGCTTTACTCCATGAGTGCACCAGCTCCTCGTGGAGGTCACCAAAGAAGGGGAAAGGCTAACTTGCCCTTGAAAAAGCAAATATTGGAGCACCCTGACAAGAGGAGATCATAGTGCTCGCACTCCCTCTCGAAGGCTGAGGGCTGAGTGTTTTTCCCCCAAACACTCAAAATAGAACTAATGTTGGTCATCACCAGAGATGAGCCTCTGGCAGGGACACACACACATCTTCTCTGAGCTGTATATACAGTTGTGCGCTTAAGTTACATATTATGGCAGAATTTGTCATTTTAGAACTTTTTCCCCTCCTTGAACCGCAACCTTATCGTGGTGAAGGGGTTTGAGTGCCCGAATGATCCTAGGAGCTACGTTGTCGGGGCTATATGCCCCTGGTAGGGTCTCCCAAGGCAAACAGGTTCTAGGTGATGGGCCAGACAAAGAGCGGTCAAAACCCCTTATGCATACAAGAAAATCAAGGACCGTGACGCCCAATATGGCGCAACCGGGCCCCACCCTGGAGCCAGGCCCGGGTTGGGGCTTTCCCACGGGCCGGACTCAGCCCAAAGGAGTGACCTGGGGCCGACCTCCCGTGGGCCCACCACCTGCGGGAGGAACCATAAGGGGCCGGTGCAAAGTGGATTGGGTGGCAGTCGAAGGCAGAGGCCTCGACGACCCAATCCCCAGACACGGAATCTGGCACTAGGGACATGGAATGTCACCACACTGGCGGGGAAGGAGCCTGAGCTTGTGCGGGAGGTTGAGAGATACTGACTAGAGATAGTTGGGCTCACCTCCACGCACAGCTTGGGCTCTGGAACCCAAATCCTCGAGAGAGGCTGGACTCTCCACTACTCTGGAGTTACCTGCGGTGAGAGGCGGCGGGCTGGTGTGGGTTTGCTCATAGCCCCCCAGCTCAGCCGCCATGTGTTGGAGTTCACCCTGGTGAATGAGAGGGTCGCCTTCCTGCGCCTTCGGGTCGGGGATAGGTCTCTCACTGTTGTTTGTGTTTACGGGCCAAATGGCAGTGCAGAGTACCCGGCTTTCTTTGAGTCTCTGGGAGGGGTGCTGGAAAGTGCTCCGACCGGGGACTCCGTCGTTCTCCTGGGGGACTTCAACGCTCACGTGGGCAGCAACAGTGACACGTGGAGGGGATCTGAACCCGAGCGATGTTCTGTTATTGGACTTCTGTGCTAGTCAGTTTGTCTATAACGAACACCATGTTCAAGCAAAAGGGTGTCCATCAGTGCACGTGGCACCAGGACACCCTAGGCCGGAGACTGATGATCGACTTTGTAGTTGTTTCATCTGACCTCTGGCCGTATGTCTTGGACACTGGGGTGAAGAGAGGGGCGGAGCTGTCAACTGATTACCACCTGGTGCTGAGTTGGATCCGATGGCGGGGGAGAAAGCTAGACAGACTCGGCAGGCCCAAACGTACTGTGAGGGTCTGTTGGGAACGTTTGGCAGATCCCCCTGTCAGAAAGATCTTCAACTCCCACCTCCGGCAGAGCTTCGACCTGATCCCGAGGGAGGTTGGAGACATTGAGTCCGAGTGGACCATGTTCTCCACCTCCATTGTCGATGCGGCCACTCGAAGCTGTGGCCGTAAAGTCTCTGGTGCCTGTCGTGGCAGCAATCCCCGAACCCGGTGGTGGATACCGGAAGTGATGCCGTCAAGCTGAAGAAGGAGACCTATCGAGCCTGGTTGGCTCATGGGACTCCTTTGGCAGCGGATAGGTACCGGCAGGCCAAGCGGACTGCAGCCCGGTGGTTGTGGAGGCTAAAACTCGGGTCTGGGAGGAGTTCGGTGAGGCCATGGAAAAAGGACTATCGGTCGGCCTCGAAGAAATTCTGGCAAACCGTCCGGCGTCTCAGGAGGGGGAAGCAGTGCCCTGCCAACACTGTTTACAGTGGAGGTGGGAATCTGCTGACCTCAACTGGGGATATTGTTGGACGGTGGAAGGAATACTTCGAGGATCTCCTCAACCCCACCGACACGTCTTCCACTGAGGAAGCAGAGGCCGAGGGCTCGGAGGTGGACTCGCCCATCACCCGGGCCAAGTCACTGAGGTAGTTGGGAAGCTCCTCGGTGGCAAGGCACCGGGATGGATGAGATACGCCTGAGTACCTCAAGTCTCTGGATGTTGTAGAGTTGTCTTGGTTGACACACCTCTGCAACATCGCTTGGCGGTCGGGGACGGTACCTCTGGACTGAGAGACCGGGGTGGTGGTCCTCTTTTCAAGAAGGGGACCAGAGGGTGTGTTCCAACTACAGAGGGCTCACACTCCTCAGCCTCCCGGGAAAGTCTATGCCAGGGTACTGGAGAGGAAAATGCAGCCGATAGTTGAACCTCAGATTCAGGAGGAACAATGCGGTTTTCGCCCTGGTCGTGGAACACTGGATCAGCTCTATACCCTCTCCAGGGTGCTGGAGGGTTTATGGGAGTTTGCCCAACCAGTCCACATGTGTTTTGTGGATCTGTAGAAGTTATTTGACTGTGTCCCTCGTGGCGCCATGTAGGGGGTGCTTTGGGAGTATGGGGTCCGGGGCCCTTTGCTAAGGGCTATCGGGTCCCTGTATGACCGGAGCAGGAGCTTGGTTCGCATTGCCGGCAGTAAGTCAGACCTGTTCCCAGTGCATGTTGGACTCCGGCAGGGCTGCCCTTTGTCACCGGTCCTGTTCATTATCTTTATGGACAGAATTTCTAGGCGCAGCCAGGGGCTGGAGGGAGTCTGGTTTGGGGACCACAGGATCTCATCTCTGCTTTTTGCAGATGATGTTGTCTTGTTGGCTCCATCAAGCCAGGACCTTCAGTGTGCACTGGGACGGTTTGCAGCCGAGTGTGAAGCGGCTGGGATGAGGATCAGCACCTCCAAGTCTGAGACCATGGTTCTCAGTCGGAAAAGGGTGTCTTGCACCCTTCAGGTTGGTGGAGAGCTCCTGTCTCAAGTGGAGGAGTTCAAGTATCTTGGGGTCTTGTTCACGAGTGAGGGAAGGAAGGAGCGTGAGATCGACAGACGGATCGGTGCAGCTGCTGCAGTTCTGTATGTTCCTACTCTCACTTATGGTCATGAGCTTTGGGTCATGACCGAAAGAAAATGATCCCGGATACAGGCGGTCAAAATGAGCTTTCTCCGCAGAGTGGCGGGGCGCTCCCTTAGAGATAAGGTGAAAAATTCGATCACTTGGGAGGAGCTCAAAGTAGAGCCGCTGCTCCTCCACATCGAGAGGAGCCAGCTGAGGTGGCTCGGGCATCTGTTTCGGATGCCTCCTGGACGCCTCCCTAGGGAAGTGTTTGGGCATGTCCCACCGGGAGGAGACCCCGGGGAAGACCTAGGACACGCTGGAGGGAACGCCTTGGTATCCCCCCGGAAGAGCTGGAGGAGGTGTCTGGGGAGAGGGAAGTCTGGGCGTCTCTGCTTAGACTGCTGTCCCCGCGATCCGGCCCCGGATAAGCGGTAGAAGATGGATGGATGGAATGATGGAGAACTTGTGTTTGTTATTTTAATTTTTCAGAGAATTTGAATAATAGCACAAAAACTTTTCTTTCAGACATAGTGGTTGGGTGAAACCATTTATTATTTGACAACTCAGTTTACTCTTTTTAAATAATAATTACGACAGAAACTACCCAAATTACCCTGATCAAAAGTTACATACCCTGGTGATTTTGGCCTGACAAAATGCACACAAGTTGACACAAACAGATTTGAAAGGCTACTAAAGGTAACCATCCTCACCTGTGATCTGTTTGCTTGTAAACAGTGTGTCTATAAAAGGTCAGTGAGTTTCTGTGATTCTGAGCATCTTACATCCACAGCCACACACTGGTGGTGGAGAGGTGGCAGCCATTTTGCGCCTACAGACTCTCCAACCTCCAAACATTCTCATACATTTATACACCAGAGCTGTGGCACTGAAGGCAAGGTGGGTGAAGTGTCTTGCCCAGGACACAATGACAGCATGAACTGTGTGGAGAGCGGGAATCGAATCACCAACCTTCCGGGTAAGGGACAACCGCTCTACTACTGCGTCCCTAAGGCGAGGGCAAAGAGATAGCCTGTTATAAGAATTCTTTATGTCCTTATATTTATCCAGAGAGACACAGACAGATTATAATAAAAAAAAGCAATGGCCAGGTTTAATTCTTGCAAGAATGAAGCAAAACATACACACATGTATCAAGGGTACAGGGGAAGGTTTGCTTAGGGAACAAAGGATAACATTAGATTTTATATCATTACAAGTGGAGGCTGAAGGTGGCATATCGTACACACACACTCCCCAAGGCCCCAGCTGCAGAGAGCAGAAGTCCTGTGACAAGCCATGTCTCGTCTATTTCCAGAAGGACATGAATTTGTCATGACCTGAAGAGAACTATGAGCACCCACTAGCTGTTAATTAATTAATGTTAATGGCACAAAGACACGGGACAAATATGCTTTACTCCATGAGTGCACCAGCTCCTCGTGGAGGTCACCAAAGAAGGGGAAAGGCTAACTTGCCCTTGAAAAAGCAAATATTGGAGCACCCTGACAAGAGGAGATCATAGTGCTCGCACTCCCTCTCGAAGGCTGAGGGCTGAGTGTTTTTCCCCCAAACACTCAAAATAGAACTAATGTTGGTCATCACCAGAGATGAGCCTCTGGCAGGGACACACACACATCTTCTCTGAGCTGTATATACAGTTGTGCGCTTAAGTTACATATTATGGCAGAATTTGTCATTTTAGAACTTTTTCCCCTCCTTGAACCGCAACCTTATCGTGGTGAAGGGGTTTGAGTGCCCGAATGATCCTAGGAGCTACGTTGTCGGGGGCTATATGCCCCTGGTAGGGTCTCCCAAGGCAAACAGGTTCTAGGTGATGGGCCAGACAAAGAGCGGTCAAAAACCCCCTTATGCATACAAGAAAATCAAGGACCGTGACGTCGCCCAATATGGCGCAACCGGGGCCCCACCCTGGAGCCAGGCCCGGGGTTGGGGCTTTCCCCACGGGGCCGGACTCAGCCCAAAGGAGTGACCTGGGGCCGACCTCCCGTGGGCCCACCACCTGCGGGAGGAACCATAAGGGGCCGGTGCAAAGTGGATTGGGTGGCAGTCGAAGGCAGAGGCCTCGACGACCCAATCCCCAGACACGGAATCTGGCACTAGGGACATGGAATGTCACCACACTGGCGGGGAAGGAGCCTGAGCTTGTGCGGGAGGTTGAGAGATACTGACTAGAGATAGTTGGGCTCACCTCCACGCACAGCTTGGGCTCTGGAACCCAAATCCTCGAGAGAGGCTGGACTCTCCACTACTCTGGAGTTACCTGCGGTGAGAGGCGGCGGGCTGGTGTGGGTTTGCTCATAGCCCCCCAGCTCAGCCGCCATGTGTTGGAGTTCACCCTGGTGAATGAGAGGGTCGCCTTCCTGCGCTTCGGTCGGGGATAGGTCTCTCACTGTTGTTTGTGTTTACGGGCCAAATGGCAGTGCAGAGTACCCGGCTTTCTTTGAGTCTCTGGGAGGGGTGCTGGAAAGTGCTCCGACCGGGACTCCGCTGCTCTCCTGGGGACTTCAACGCTCACGTGGGCAGCAACAGTGACACGTGGAGGGGATCTGAACCCGAGCGATGTTCTGTTATTGGACTTCTGTGCTAGTCAGTTTGTCTATAACGAACACCATGTTCAAGCAAAGGGTGTCCATCAGTGCACGTGGCACCAGGACACCCTAGGCCGGAGACTGATGATCGACTTTGTAGTTGTTTCATCTGACCTCTGGCCGTATGTCTTGGACACTGGGGTGAAGAGAGGGGCGGAGCTGTCAACTGATTACCACCTGGTGCTGAGTTGGATCCGATGGCGGGGAGAAAGCTAGACAGACTCGGCAGGCCCAAAGCGTGCTGTGAGGGTCTGTTGGGAACGTTTGGCAGATCCCCCTGTCAGAAAGATCTTCAACTCCCACCTCCGGCAGAGCTTCGACCTGATCCCGAGGGAGGTTGGAGACATTGAGTCCGAGTGGACCATGTTCTCCACCTCCATTGTCGATGCGGCCACTCGAAGCTGTGGCCGTAAAGTCTCTGGTGCCTGTCGTGGCAGCAATCCCCGAACCCGGTGGTGGATACCGGAAGTGATGCCGTCAAGCTGAAGAAGGAGACCTATCGAGCCTGGTTGGCTCATGGGACTCCTTTGGCAGCGGATAGGTACCGGCAGGCCAAGCGGACTGCAGCCCGGGTGGTTGTGGAGGCTAAAACTCGGGTCTGGGAGGAGTTCGGTGAGGCCATGGAAAAAAGGACTATCGGTCGGCCTCGAAGAAATTCTGGCAAACCGTCCGGCGTCTCAGGAGGGGGAAGCAGTGCCCTGCCAACACTGTTTACAGTGGAGGTGGGAATCTGCTGACCTCAACTGGGGATATTGTTGGACGGTGGAAGGAATACTTCGAGGATCTCCTCAACCCCACCGACACGTCTTCCACTGAGGAAGCAGAGGCCGAGGGCTCGGAGGTGGACTCGTCCATCACCCGGGCCGAAGTCACTGAGGTAGTTGGGAAGCTCCTCGGTGGCAAGGCACCGGGGATGGATGAGATACGCCCTGAGTACCTCAAGTCTCTGGATGTTGTAGAGTTGTCTTGGTTGACACACCTCTGCAACATCGCTTGGCGGTCGGGGACGGTACCTCTGGACTGAGAGACCGGGGTGGTGGTCCCTCTTTTCAAGAAGGGGGACCAGAGGGTGTGTTCCAACTACAGAGGGCTCACACTCCTCAGCCTCCCCGGGAAAGTCTATGCCAGGGTACTGGAGAGGAAAATGCAGCCGATAGTTGAACCTCAGATTCAGGAGGAACAATGCGGTTTTCGTCCTGGTCGTGGAACACTGGATCAGCTCTATACCCTCTCCAGGGTGCTGGAGGGTTTATGGGAGTTTGCCCAACCAGTCCACATGTGTTTTGTGGATCTGTAGAAGTTATTTGACTGTGTCCCTCGTGGCGCCATGTAGGGGGTGCTTTGGGAGTATGGGGTCCGGGGCCCTTTGCTAAGGGCTATCGGGTCCCTGTATGACCGGAGCAGGAGCTTGGTTCGCATTGCCGGCAGTAAGTCAGACCTGTTCCCAGTGCATGTTGGACTCCGGCAGGGCTGCCCTTTGTCACCGGTCCTGTTCATTATCTTTATGGACAGAATTTCTAGGCGCAGCCAGGGGCTGGAGGGAGTCTGGTTTGGGGACCACAGGATCTCATCTCTGCTTTTTGCAGATGATGTTGTCTTGTTGGCTCCATCAAGCCAGGACCTTCAGTGTGCACTGGGACGGTTTGCAGCCGAGTGTGAAGCGGCTGGGATGAGGATCAGCACCTCCAAGTCTGAGACCATGGTTCTCAGTCGGAAAAGGGTGTCTTGCACCCTTCAGGTTGGTGGAGAGCTCCTGTCTCAAGTGGAGGAGTTCAAGTATCTTGGGGTCTTGTTCACGAGTGAGGGAAGGAAGGAGCGTGAGATCGACAGACGGATCGGTGCAGCTGCTGCAGTTCTGTATGTTCCTACTCTCACTTATGGTCATGAGCTTTGGGTCATGACCGAAAGAAAATGATCCCGGATACAGGCGGTCAAAATGAGCTTTCTCCGCAGAGTGGCGGGGCGCTCCCTTAGAGATAAGGTGAAAAATTCGATCACTTGGGAGGAGCTCAAAGTAGAGCCGCTGCTCCTCCACATCGAGAGGAGCCAGCTGAGGTGGCTCGGGCATCTGTTTCGGATGCCTCCTGGACGCCTCCCTAGGGAAGTGTTTCGGGCATGTCCCACCGGGAGGAGACCCCGGGGAAGACCTAGGACACGCTGGAGGGAACGCCTTGGTATCCCCCCGGAAGAGCTGGAGGAGGTGTCTGGGGAGAGGGAAGTCTGGGCGTCTCTGCTTAGACTGCTGTCCCCGCGATCCGGCCCCGGATAAGCGGTAGAAGATGGATGGATGGAATGATGGAGAACTTGTGTTTGTTATTTTAATTTTTCAGAGAATTTGAATAATAGCACAAAAACTTTTCTTTCAGACATAGTGGTTGGGTGAAACCATTTATTATTTGACAACTCAGTTTACTCTTTTTAAATAATAATTACGACAGAAACTACCCAAATTACCCTGATCAAAAGTTACATACCCTGGTGATTTTGGCCTGACAAAATGCACACAAGTTGACACAAACAGATTTGAAAGGCTACTAAAGGTAACCATCCTCACCTGTGATCTGTTTGCTTGTAAACAGTGTGTCTATAAAAGGTCAGTGAGTTTCTGTGATTCTGAGCATCTTACATCCAGTGCTGCACTAACATTTTTGTATTCTAAGTCATGGGGAAAGCAAAAGAAGGAATCTATGGGGAAAGGTAATTGAACTGTATAAAATAGGAAAGGCATATAAAAATAGATATCCAAGGAATTGCAAAAGTCCAATCAGTTGTGTTCAAACTACTCTAATTAAGAAGTAGAAAATGAGGGATTCTGATGAACCCAAACATAGGTCAGGAAGACCAACAAAATTTTCAGCCACAACTGCCAGGAAAAATGTTCGGGAGACACACAAAAAGAAAAACACAACTCTTAAAAAAGTGGTGTGGCTGTTTGAAGATGCACGATAAGGAGGCACTTGAAGAAAAATGCTGAAATGGTTTAGTCGCTAATAGAAAGCCAATACTTTGCAAATGCCACAAAGGATGAGCCCTTGAAGACAAAGAAACCTGAAAATGACACATGTATTTATTTCATTTAATTTATTAAACAGGATGAATTAAAAGCAACAATTAATGGGGCCTGACTAAGTTAAAAGAGTGTTTTGCAGCAGGTTACTGTTCTGTAGCACGAGAAAAAAAATCACAACAGAGAAACACCACTCCTGTATCACATCCACACAGAGGGCTGTTCAGGGTCAGGTTTGTCAGTGCTCACAATAGGAACTGTCTACTGTTCCTGTTTTAACAGTTATAACCTCCAGATACGTCACTCTCAGGTGATCAACCCAATCTGCCAAATTTTTGCTGTGTTTGACACAAATGCTCCACAACTAGATGAACAAAGAATGTTTCCCATAGCATATTGCTTTGCAGCATTGAGTGTAGCTTTTGAAAGGTAACTACAAATACAATTTTATGTTGCTTGTCCTGTTTGGCTTGTCCATGTCGCACAGTTAACTGGGTTCAAGCAGAAGGAGGAATTCAATTAATGAATTCACAGTTTATTTAGTTTGTGTTAGTGTCACTATCAGACTATGCATTTCTGTCTGTGGTTTCTTCTTCAGATCCACAAACAGGCACCACCTCTGGAGGACTTGTCTAAAGACTGCAGCCTTGCTATGCGCTCTTTTCTGGAACGATCCCTTGAGAGGAATCCTGCTCTGCGTAGCTCCGCCACAGAGTTGCTGAGGGATAAGGCCATGAACACCTCTAGTGAGGACCAGCCCCGGTGCTGGAGCCTGGACTCAGCCACACAGACATTTGTACAGCAGCATAGCCTGCAACATGACAGCACACAGGGTAAGGATTGGCCACTCTGCAGTTATACGTACACAGACTGTCTCTACAATTATAATTTACAGCCTATAAAGTGTCCAAAATTTTGTTTTTTTTGTAGAATCTTCAGTATGGTCTGATGACTCTTCTTCTGAGATAAAAAGAAATGGCTCGTTGTACATTGACCTGGGGGCTTTATCTGGTCTTTCTAAAGTGTTGACAGGTCCCCCTGTCTCAGATTATGGTTAGCACAGTTGGCACAGTAGAGGTACAGGCAACGTTGTAGCAGGACTGTGGTTAGTTCACAACTATTGGATGAACGGGTAAACAGCTAAAGAAAGGAAGGTCTGAAAGTCCCGAAAGGACTTGAACTGGATAAACATGAAGCTGTTACAGAAAGTGTTTGTCATCACTACACCTGGTGCATTAACATCAGTTCCCATTTGCTAATTGCTGCTGTAAAGCTAACCTGGCTCTGCTCAAATTGGATAAAACTGCGGTTTATAAATCCAATGACCGACCAGGTATTGATTTAAAGTACCTGCCTTTTTGCAAATGCTCTAAATTTGAGCCCTCCAGATAGAACTGTGGAGCAGACTATGTTCTGTGCAGTTCAAGCTGGCTGAGTCAGGTTAGTAAAAAGCTGTGGTTGGTATATTTTCTTGTTAATAACACATAGTGTCTAAAATTATTAAAATGTGAAAACATTATCAGTAAATATTTGTGTACATTTAACAAAAAATACTTTATGTGTTGCATCTCTGCGAGTCGTAAGCTAAATAAATGTCACATAACAGTCGCTATATCTCAAAGGACATAAAATAACAATATGGAAATAGGAAGAATGTCAAGTTGTTAGGCAAAGTATCTTACAAGTTTAACAACATAAGAGCCACGTCGGAATCGGTTTTGAGTCCTTCACTTTCTTTGACCAAGGTTGACTCGAGAACAAGGTCTTTCTCATTCTGGCGTTTTCCCTTCCTAGAATCTTCGGACAAAGGTTTTTCTTTTGTCTTTTTGGTGGCTCCACCATTACTGATGATACAATAAAATGTATGACGTTTTGGTGTTATCTTAGTGAGCTCATACACTCATCATAGTGAGAGAGGTTGCTATGTGTATATTAAATTACCGTAAAGCAATTAGTCACTCTTGCGTTTTAAACAAACATGTTCTAAGACGGCTTAGATACGCCAGGAGGAAATAGTGCACGCTTCAGACAAACTGCTACAGCTCATTTTAACTATTGTATGCCCTTACAAAACTATTTATTAAGGTAAAAAAGTTACTCCTATATGTGAAATTTAAGATATGGAGATACTTTTCACTTCTTTTGATATGGTATTAGATTTTCTTGACATCCTAAAGGAAAATCAATCTATTTTATATTGTTTATTTGTCATTTCCTGCTCAGCTTAGGGTCACTTTTAGCCATATTCCCTGCAGTTTGTACAAGCCATACAAAGCTGTAGTACACAGAAATAAACAAGGAACAATTTTTTTATTAAAAGTCCCACTCATGTCAAATGGCAGACGGTTGGAGACTGTTTTAGGAAGTAAAGTCAAGTTCTCTGTTGGGGATGTTTTGTTGTATCAGCTCTTCGGTTATGCGACTCTTTGATGTATATGCTATATATATTTATACATAAATTATCTTATATATATCTTTATTTATATATATATATATATATATATATATAAAAAAAACTTTGTCCTTCACCCTCCGCGGGTGGTCTCATCCTTCGAGCTCGGGTCCTCTACCAGAGGCCTGGGAGCTTGAGGGTTCTGCGCAGTATCTTTGCTGTTCCTAGTACTGCACTTTTCTGGATCGAGATGTCTGGTGTTCTTCCAGGGATCTGCTGTAGCCACTCTTCCAGTTTGGGGGTCACTGCCCCAAGTGCTCCGATGACCACGGGCACCACTGTCGCCTTCACCTTCAAAGTCTTTTCTAGCTCTTCTCTGAGCCCTAGGTATTTCTCTAATTTCTCATGTTCCTTTTTCCTGATGTTGCAATCACTTGGTATTGCCACATCAACCACAACGGCTTTCCTCTGCTGTTTGTCGACCACCACGATGTCTGGTTGGTTCGCCATTACCATTCTGTCAGTCTGAATCTGGAAGTCCCACAGGATCTTGGCTCGGTCATTCTCTACCACCTTTGGAGGTGTTTCCCACTTTGACCTCGGGGTTTCCAGTCCGTACTCCGTGCAGATGTTCCTGTACACTATGCCAGCCACTTGGTTATGGCGTTCCATGTATGCTTTCCCTGCCAGCATCTTACACCCTGCAGTTAAGTGTTGGATTGTCTCAGGGGCCTGTTTGCACAGCCTACACCTTGGGTCTTGTCTGGTGTGGTAGATCTGGGCCTCTATTGCTCTGGTGCTCAGGGCCTGTTCCTGTGCAGCCATGATGAGTGCCTCTGTGCTGTCCTTCAGTCCGGCCCGTTCTAGCCATTGGTAGGATTTCTTGATATCAGCCACTTCAGTTATGTTCGGTGGTACATCCCATGTAGGGTTTGTCCTCCCATGATGGTCCCTCCTCCAGCTCCTCTTCCGCTGCTCCCCATTGCCTGAGACATTCACTAAGCATGTCATCTGTCGGGGCCTTATCTTTGATGTACTTGTGGATCTTGGATGTTTCATCCTGGATAGTGGCTCTCACACTCACTAGTCCACGGCCGCCTTCCTTACGGCTAGCGTACAGTCTCAGGGTGCTGGATTTGGGATGGAACCCTCCATGCATGGTGAGGAGCTTTCGTGTCTTAACGTCTGTGGTCTGTATCTCTTCCTTTGGCCACCTTATTATTCCTGCAGGGTATCTGATCACTGGCAGGGCATAGCTGTTTATTGCCCGTGCCTTGTTCTTGCCATTGAGCTGACTTCTTAGGACTTGCCTTACTCGTTGGAGGTATTTGGCAGTTGCTGTTTTCCTTGTTACCTCTTCAAGGTTGCCATTTGCCTGTGGTATTCCAAGGTACTTGTAACCATCCTCAATGTCTGCTATTGTTCCTTCTGGTAGTGAGACCCCTTCTGTGTGGACTACCTTCCCTCTCTTTGTCACCATTCGACTACACTTCTCAAGCCCGAATGACATCCCAATGTCAGAGTTGTAGATCCTGGTGGTCTGGATCAGTGAGTCAATGTCCCGCTCGCTCTTAGCGTATAGCTTGATGTCATCCATGTAGAGGAGGTGACTGATGGTGGCCCCATTCCTGAGTCGGTATCCATAGCCAGTCTTGTTGATTATTTGGCTGAGGGGGTTCAGACCTATGCAGAACAGCAGTGGGGACAGAGCATCTCCTTGGTATATGCCACATTTGATGGATACTTGTGCAAGTGGCTTGCCATTGGCCTCAAGGGTGGTTTTCCATAGCCTCATCGAGTTTGCAATGAAGTGTCTTAGAGTCCTGTTGATGTTGTACATCTCCAAGCATTCAGTGATCCATGTGTGTGGCATTGAGTCATATGCTTTCTTGTAATCAATCCAGGCAGTGCACAGGTTGGTGTGTCGGGTTCTGCAGTCTTGGGTGACTGTTCTGTCAACCAGGAGTTGGTGTTTGGCTCCTCTGGTTTCTTTTCCGATGCCCTTCTGTGCTTTGCTCATGTATTGATCCATGTGCCCACTTATCTTAGCCGCGATGATGCCTGACATGAGCTTCCATGTTGTGGAGAGACAGGTTATTGGCCGATAGTTGGATGGGACTGTACCCTTTGTGGGATCCTTCAGGATCAGGATTGTACGCCCTTCGGTAAGCCATTCAGGGTGCGTCCCATCCCTTAGCAGCTGGTTCATTTGTGCTGCAAGGCGCTCATGGAGTGCAGTGAACTTCTTTAGCCAGTAGGTGTGGATCCTGTCAGGGCCCGGTGCTGTCCAGTTTTTCATACCTGAGACTCTTTCTTGGACATCTGCCGCTGTGATGGTAACTGGATTCTGTTCAGGGAGGTTGCTGTGGTCCTCTCTCAGAGCCACCAGCCACTGTGCATCGCTGTTGTGTGATGCCTCCCTCTCCCATATATTTTTCCAGTATTGTTCAGTTTCCAGCCTTGGTGGGTCGGCTCTGCTGTTATTATTACCCTGCCACTGAGCGTACACTTTTGCAGGTTGAGTTGCGAACAGCCGGTTTATTCTTCTGGCTTCATTCTCTCTTGTGTACCTCTTTAGGCGGCTGGCCAAGGCTTGGAGCCTTTGTTTGGCAGTTTCAAGTGCTTCAGGTATTGGCATCTGGTTGTACCTATTGGGTACTTGTTTTCTCATTGCACCTTTCTTGGCCTCTGTCAGTTGGCTCACTTCTCTCCGTGCCTTCTTGATTTTAGCCTCCAGCCTTTGTTTCCATGGTGGGTATTGTTTATCATGGTTCCCATGGTTGCTCTTATAGCCAAGCATCTCAAGGATCACTGCTGCTGAGGTGTATATCAGCTCATTGGTTTCAGTGATGGTTGCGGTAGGGATCGCACTTAATGCTGCATTCACATCTTCTAGGAGACTTTCTGATGGTACTTCACTTAGCCGCGTTGTAGTTGGCGTCGGGGTTGCCTTTCATTCATTCTCGCCATGATCTTGTCTTTCAGGTCAGTCGCTGCCTCGTTCAGCGTTATTGCACTTATTGGGGCTTCGTGCCCAATCTCTGGTTGGGGAGCCCTCGTTGGCTCCCCACTGACCTCTCGTCCTGGCTCCCCCTTGCCGTAGCATTTGTGTTGTATCTCGTCAATCTCAAGTTGTGATAGCAGTTGCCGCTTGTGGATGTTGGAACACTGAGCTACTAGGTGCTTCGATGTAAGCGTGGACTGTGGGTTTGAAGTAACCATTCATCCCACATCCTCTTCATGTAACCCCTCTGACTAGGGTTACTGGAGTAGTAGCATTCCAACAGAGCCTTGTTATCGCATCTCGTCCATCTCCGTGCTGTTCCTGTTCCTGTTCTTGTTCTTGTTCCAGTAGCCCATTTGTCATCAGGTTGCTCTGGTTCCCCAACACCTGACGCAGACCTTGTTTGGCGTCGCCGCCTGATCCGGCTTCTCATAGCATTTATTGTCTCTCACCATTTTTATGAGGTAGGCAGTAGCGCGAAGGGTCTTGCCTAAGGACCCCCATTGGATAGCACCCCGAGGGGATTCGAACCCGGGTCCCCGTGTGAAAAGCCCTGTCCTTACCAGCTGAGCTATCCAGCTGCTATATATATATATAAAGATAATTCGAGACTGGTGCCCCAAATCAATTTTAATAAGTTAACTTTAATTTTAATTATCTACTGCCAACATTGCGTCATATATAATAAATTTATTCTTAGTCTATGGCAAAATGGTCAGACCTATTGAGAATAATAGGTTAAACATGTTAAAAAGCACTACAGACAGAATGCCAGACTCAATTGCTGCGGTCCAGCCTCAGTGGAGGCAGTGGGGTGCACCTGCTGATTACGATACTTACTCCGGCAGGGCTGCCCTTTGTCACTGGTCCTGTTCATTATTTTTATGGACAGAATTTCTAGGTGCAGCCATAGGTCGGAGGGAGTCTGGTTTGGGGACCACAGGATCTCGTCTCTGCTTTTTGTAGATGATATTGTCCTGTTGGCTTAAAGTGGAGGAGTTCAAGTATCTTGGACTATGTCCAACACTGGGAACGCCTCGGTATCCCCCCGGAAGAGCTGGAGGAAGTGTCTGGGGAGCGGGAAGTCTGGGCGTCTGCTTAGACTGCTGCCCCGCGACCCGGCCCCGGATAAGCGGATGGATGGATCGTATATTAGAAGTTGTAGTTATACTGTAGTTTACTAATTTTGCTTAAAGTTAATGTTATTAATGATTTATTTTCAGAAAAAAGACATGTATATGTAATATGTTTATCATTCTGTAGGTATTGTAAATACCATAACTGGCAATATATAACTCCAAGGTATGCAAATTTTGTGCAAATTAAACGCATTAAAATATTTTACTCATATACTTGACATTTTTTATAGTTATAGTAGGAGTCTCTTATAATTTTCAAACCACAGCCTCTTGAAATTTTGAACTCAAAAATCTGTATTTTTCAAAAATAAACGCTGTTATAGGACTTTGGAGCAAACAGGTTCAAGATGGCGCCGCTGATATGTTCTAAGGGAAATGCTTGGCTCTTACACACATGAATAGCTCTCAGAACTACCACTCCTGACCCTCTATCTCCATTTTAAATTCTGCTGCAGATTTAGTTCTTTTTTTGGCCAAAAGAGTGAGACACCGCAGATGAGGTAAATGAGCGGGGGCATTGGTACGCTCACGGAGACGCGGCGTGCGAACGGCCTTACCTGCAATTTTCCTCTCTAGCATTTGCTCACTCGGTAACAAAACGGACAAACTGGCGCTGCTGATGAGAAGAAACAGAGACTTTTCTTCATCTTCTGTTTTGTGCTTCACGGAGACATGGCTCAGCGAGTCCATCCCAGACTGCGCGCTTCACCTGGAGGGATTTCAGCTCCTCCACGCCGACAGACAAAGGGATCTCTCCGGGGGAAAAAACAAAGGGTGGAGGAATCTTTTTATGGATTAGCAATTAGATGTCAAGAGCTAGATCTAAGATCAATACACGTCTGGAGCAGCAGTTCTCTGTTAACGACTCAGCTTCTGTGTGGCGGGGACTCCAGCATCTTACAAACTACAGGCCTAGAGCCCCCGCTGCTGACGATCGGAAACTGGCTGATCAGCTGAACTCACATTATGCACAGTTTCAAACTTCACACCCCTCCCCCACCCCTATCACTACAGTGGACACTTTAGCCAGCAAAGTCTGCAGCGCATTGTGTGCTCTGCAGAGAAGGTGATCGTCTGCAGCCTCCCATCTCTCCAGAACCTGTATGTCTCCAGGACTCGGGGACCATATCTGACAAACTGAAAATTGTGTGTATATATATTCTAGAAGCAAAGGTTTGAGTAAAAGCATCTGGACTTAGTTTTCAAGATGAAGACTGAGACTTAGAACTGAGCTTATATCTCTAAAGGGAGGAGTTTCCCCTGAAACCACACCTGATGGTTGTTCTGTTCTCACCATTGTTGGTGTAGTGGTGCCTCTCCGTACCACCAGGAACCAACACCCTTCAGAGTCATGAATAATTTACAACTCTGAACTTTTAAAGACTCTTCCTTTGTGTTTATTCAGACTGAGGAGATTTGATTAGCAGCACCTTGCTAATCTGGCCCAGATGTTCGTATGTTGTGTTAAAGAGACAAACCACGAGGAGGAAACAATATTTACAGCTTTATTTTTCAGTACTTCAAAGGACAACGTAGGTACTATCTCTTGGCAAACCAGACTTTGTGGTACCTCTCTTGACACGGTAATCTATTGAAATACAGCCCACTATGAGCCTGTCTTGATAATTGCCCACGGACTGAACCCCTTTGTTCAGGATTCTCAAAATGACCGAACAGTGCGTTCTGCTGGACAAACAGAGAAACAACGCTGCATCGGAAATCCAGTCAAAAAGTTACTTTAACTTGTAACAGTGTATTAAAAGATTGTTCGTAACTATGCAAACCTCACCATTTTCCCTTAACAGGATCCAACAGGACAAGAAATGTAACGATGTTACTCTGTTTGACTCTGCATAAGTGTATGGTACAATACAAACAAATTATTAATTTGTTTTCAGCTAAATGACAGAGAATATAAATGTGTTTGATATCCAAATGTTCGTAAAGACATTTCCCATGTACTTATGATACAATGCAGAATCAATATGTTTTATAACTGTGTTTAAAATACTTTATTTGACGGAGCAAGAAAGTTATCTCAGGATCCCAAACTTTCAGTAAACGCCCCTCTTCCCCAAACCGTGTGAAACACGCCTCTTTTCGGCCAGTAGAAAAGATGTTGCGCGCCGAAAATCTGGGGCTTGAATCTCTCTTGAATTCTCTGAAAACCTCTCTTTTTTCAACGTCTCTTTCAACGGCTACTTCAACGGCTCTTCAACTTCTCGTAACTCTTAAGCTCTCTTGAAACCTCTTCACGCTCTTTCTTAAGCTTAACCTTAGCCGTAAGTTTTCTTTGTAAACTTCCAAGTCTCCTAGCCGCACACACCCCGTGCAGACAGGAACTTTTTATCCTGTTTAAAGACTCAACGCATTCAATTTTTGTTTTGGAAACTTTTACGGAAATACGTAATGTAGTCTTTATTCTTGAAACGAGATCGCTAAACAAACAGCCCTCGTTAATCAAGGAAAGACCAGTTTTAAGCCTCTTCAACGAACACTTTTGTTAAAGACTTTAGTCTCAACTGCTGGTAAAGCCCACTTTACCCTCACGGACAATACAGAACGCCTTTTGGTCTGCTAAAGGTATTATCCTTAGCACCCCGTGCACCGGTGACGCCTCTCTACGGCCGGAAGCCAGCCGCGACCCCGGGAATCTCAAAGCCGCCCTTTGGGACTTCTCGGAACCGCACCGCTGCTACCTTACCACCACACCAGAGTGAGTGAACACTGGGCACAAGCTTGGCGTTATAAAATCTGTGTATTGTTATTAAGTCCAACAGCACCTCTTTCCCTTTTTACGATCTTCAAATAGCCGTCAATAGTCCCTTTTGTTAAGCCATTTAACTGCCCCTTTGCTCCGTAACCACTCCGATTAAATCGCTTAAAATTAAAAGAATTAAAGTTATCTTGTTCCATCAAAGGTATAACCATTGTGCCATCATCGATCAATGTTTTATTTTCATCATTTGCCCTAATTATCCCTTTGTGTCCTTTCCACTGTTATTATTATTCATATTTTCATTTTTATAATCTTTAATAAAACCCCATAAAGACATACTTGTTTCACTGTTTAATTGAGATTTGTGTCGAAAACGAGTTTAGAACTTACCTACTTCCAGATTGAGACTTATCAAACATAATTAGTTTCCTTAGAACTGTTAAAACTAAGGTGGTGCCCCGAAAGAAATTAATATTTTCATAAACAAAATATTAATTATTAATTTTCATAATTCATATTCATATTAATTATTCATTAACGAGACCATATTCACTACATTGGTCATGAAAGGAAGGTGTGACTCAATATGTGAAAGTTATTAAGGCTCAGCAGAGCTGTTACAGGGGTTTTCTGATTCAGATTATTATTCTGAACAGCATCAGGAAAAAACAAGCAATTTTGTGGGCCATTACCTGGACTGGGTTGTGTGCATTAAACATCTCAGACAATTCTTTCTTGCTTATTTTCCAGGCACCACTAATAACTTCTCCCTTGTCTCGCCATTGGGCCATTTGGACACACCCGTTGAATGTGTACCATCTGACCACAAGTCCAGCACCCTTCAGGCATCTGCCATGGTCCTGAGATTAATGGCCTGCCGCCTGATGTAAAGTCAGAACTCACAGGATACTGCTTAGGCCTGCCTCTTCCTAAGTATCTACCTCTCTGTGTAGGCATCCATCTATATCCCCATGGCACTCCAACCTGAATCCAATTGGCTTGCTGTGGTGACATTTCTACTGCTATAGGAGGTTGAAACACAGATAAAGGGTTATTTATGTCTCTGGCTGCAGCTGCTGCTCTAGCTGCTGCAACTGCAACTGCATGTGCCCCTGTTGCTGGTAATTCTCTTGCATTATCACTAGAGCCTGTAATTTAGTTTTCTCCTTTTTGCTTTTGTTATTCTGTTTGTTTACTTGCAGCTGTGTTAACTTATTCGCCAAAGTCTTATTGGCTTCTTCTTCCCTTTACTTCTCCTTTCTATTAGTTTCCACATGGTGTATGGCATGTTCTGCAAACAAAGTCCACTCCATCTTTATTAATTCCACCACTGAGTCAAGTTTAAATTGAACTTCAGGAGGCATTGCCTTTTTAATCATTACTTTAAATGAGCGTTGTGTGGTTTTGTTCCAAGTTTCAGGCACTACCTGTTTCATCCCTCCATCTCTTTTGAAATGTGAACAAGAATTTTAATAGACACTCTGTATCACTTATTTTTTTCTGATTCAATATCAGATGTGTCCAATCTCTCACAAAACATCCTTCGGAGTTCTGCCCAAATCTTGGCTCTATGTCTGTTAAAGCCTATGTGATCGGCCTGATTTCCTTTTACAGCCAGCGGCAACTCAGCTGCTGTGAACAATTCTTCAGTTAGATGTTTTCCAGCCAGATACATAATTAAAGCTTTAATGTCCCCTAGAGTCGATCATATACCTGCTGTCTTGTTCTCCAAGTCAAATACAAATGTATTTGCTCCTTGTGATAGACCAGGAAGCCCATTAGCCAGAGTAGTCATATCTGTAAATGACCAATGATATTGAGGATCATTACGGCCTTTTGTCAGTAATGGAAACATTCCTGTCCCTTCAGTCTCTTGAGGGGGAAGGTCTACTACTCTTCTGCTCTGGAGAGTCATACCAGCCTTTTCACGTTTATGTTTTGTTTTCAAATATGCTAATATAAATATTTTAGAACCTGTTTCAGCTGGTTGCATTTTCTTTTCATTGATAATTTTTTTCCTCGCCTCCTGTTTAAACCATGCCAATACTTTTCGCTCTTTAGTACATTTTTCTTCTCTTTTATTACTATTTTCCTTCACCCTGTAATTTTTTATAATTACTTTCTACTTCATTACAATGTGTTGGATCAAAACTACCCATAAGGGGCCACTGTAAAGTGCCATGAGTTCTTTTATGCCAATTTTTTCATATACAGTAGCTCCCGATTCCTTTTTCTAGTGAGGGATTTTGTCCAATAATTGTTACTAATAGAGTCAGAGCAGCTACAATTTTAGTGATTTTACCCCCCATCCTGACAATGCTGGAGTACTTTTACCCTTTTCAACATATTTCTATTAAAATAGAAAAATTATTCCCATCTTTAATGATTTTGCGGGATAATAATTCCAGTTTTTCCATTTTCCCTCAAGACTTTTAACTGTTTAAAAGTCTTCCAACTCTCCACAGTATTTTCTAACAGTGACAATGTCAAGCTGTGGATTGGTAACATTTCTAGAAATTCTAAATGTCTCTCTAAAAAAATAATTGGAATGCTTCAGGATCGCATTGCAACCAGACCTATTTTGAGACCACAGTTCCTTTTGATAATTCTCCATGACGGCGTATTTTTGAGGAATAATTTTGTTATTGTACAACTAGAGTGCTCTTGGACAATCCTCCAAAATGTTAACAAATCCTCAAAACTGAGTAGTAAAAGTGAAGTGTTGGCTTTCTTAAGAGAATATCTACATTACTAATAAACAAACTCAAAATTTACAAATAAACATTTCTGAAGTGAAAAAAAAAATACTCAGTGACCAATACAGCCTTTCTTTTCGATAAGAGTCACAAGACTTCCATTCACAGAGTCAGTCAGTTTCTTGAGAGGCTGCAACCACAGCCTACCAGACACTGTTCAGAGAGGTGTACTGTTTACATTCACTGTAAATGTCCTGCTTAAGAAGGGCTCAAAAGTTCTCAATAGGGTTTAAGTCAGGTGAAGAAGGGGGCCATGTCATTAGTTTTTCATCTTTAAGGCCTTTACTGTTCAACCACGCATTGGAAAACTTTGATGCATGTGACGGAGCATTGTCTTGCATAAAAATCAAAGTCTTCTTGAAAGATGCAGACTTTTTCCTGAACCACTGCTTGAAGAAAGTGTCTTCTAAAAATTGGCAGTAGGTCTGAGAGATTTTTTTCAGTCCATTTTCACCACAAAAAGTTCCAACTAGCTCATCTTTAATAATACCTGCCCATACCAGTATCCACCTCCACCTTGTCCAAGTGGAGCTCTGTGTCTGTTACTGATCCAATCATGGACCCATCCATCTGGTCCGTCAAGAGTCACTCTCATCTCATCAGTCCACAAAACCTTTGAAAAATCTGTCTTCAGAAATTTTGTGGACCATTCTTGATGCTTCAACGTATGTGTCTTGTTCAGAGGTGGTTGAGTTTCAGCCTTTCTTACCTTGGCCATGTCTCTGAGAACTGAACACCTTGTACGTCTTGACACTCCAGGAGGTTGCAGTTGTGGAATATAGCAGCACTAGAGGATAATGGGTTTGATTCTATGCAAATCTTTGGCGGTTAATTTGCGTCTTTTCTCCTCGACACGTTTCTTGCGACCCTGTTTGGCCCATTTTTCATTATTCCTGAGGAGAAAAATCTGCCTAATAATTATGCACACCTTGATAATAATAATAATAATTAAAGCCGCAAGCGGCGATAAAGTCCCTCACCTCCCTTGCGACCGCGGGGACACATGTACTCAGAGGATTGCACTTCGTTCTTTAAAGTGTAGACTTGTGCCTCTGCTTGAATCTTCTTCTGGCTGGAGCCTGCTTCAACACCTCGGGCCTGTGCTACTGCTGGGGCCTGCTACACCACCTTGTAATTTAGAGTTAAAGGTCTCCACAATTCTTGGTTTTCCTGGGAGCTGTCTAAAGTTTTGAAAATAATAGATTATGCTTGGGCTAAGGTGAGAAAAACAAAGTAATGGCTGCACCCCGTTTAAAAAGTAAAAATATAAATATTACTTGTCTAAGAGAACAATTTTACAAGTTCCAAAAGATTCTGAGGAGTTTTCCAAGACTCTAGTGGTGGCTTTAGTGGAGCCTCCTCCAAAGGAAGGATCCTGGCAATTGGTAAATGGCATTTATATCCCAAAAAAATGTCTGCCTCTTCACAGGCTCATTACAACTACAACCACAAATGTATCAAAAAACAAAATGACAACTTTTGTTGGCACACGTGTCTAGATAATACTCACCAAATTTGGGGCCTTTTAGAAGAAAAAATATTGAGTTATAACGCGAGGGGTGTGATTTAGGTGGTCACGTGTTCCACCCCACATGGCGGACTTCCTGTTGAGTTTAGGCTGTGGCTGTCATAGACTTTTCTGTTTACCCTGAGGTGTGCTATGGATGTACCAAGTTTCATTTTTATACGTTGGAAAAAAATACTTTCACTTTCCATAGGCCTAATGTATTTTCAATTTTTCATAATTTTTTCAAATACTTAAAATACATAAATTTTTCGCCAGGCTTGAGTTTAGTGGCCAATAAAATGTACTTTTTGCGCACATTTATTGGGTCAAATTGAGGATTATTTTGCAGAAAAATTAAAATTACAAAAATATTTAAATTGAGCAAAAACAACAAGAAAAGACGGTGTCTATTTACCACACATGTGTTTAGCTCATTTTGCCTAAGTTTAGTGTCTGTGGAATGAAGCAGCTATTTTTTGTCAATTTTTAAAAGTGAGGTGTATTCTAAGGTGGTTCACATCTTCAATCAATCAAATCAATCAATCAAATTTTATTTATATTGCCTTACAACAGCCAAAAGGTGCACAAAGCATTTTCCAAGAAACATCAAATGATAACATAAAAAAACCAAGGTAAAGAAATGGGATCACAAACAAGTCCAACACTATGTGTTAAAAATCTTGATTAACATGTTAACATGTAAAAAATGTTTTTTTAGGTGTGCTTTGAAAACACTCAGCACCGTGATGCTTCGGAGGTGCACAGGGAGTGCATTCCACAACTTTGGTCCTTGAACATTAAATGACCGGCCTCCAAACTTTTTATACCTGTATGTAGGAGTCACCAGAGAAATGTGATCAGAGGAGCGGAGTGTTCTGGCTGGCTGATAGATTTTTACTAAGTCAGTGAAGTATACTGGGGCCAAACCATGGATGGCCTTGAAAACAAACAGCAGGACTTTATACTCCACACTAACTGCACTGGGAGCCAGTGAAGCAAGCGGAGGACAGGGGTGATGTGTGACCGCGTTTAGATGTATTAGAGAGCAGATGTGTGGCTGCGTTTTGCACCAGTTGAAGGTGACTGATGACTGATGTATTTAGTCCCGTGTAGAGGGCATTACAGTAGTCGAATCCTCGAACTGAAGAAGGCATGAATTGCTTTTTTGAGGTCGGCTCTGGACAAAAAATGTTTGACCTTACTAAGAAGTCTTAACTGGTAAAAACTTGCTTTCACTACTGCACCAATCTGTTTATCAAACTTCAAGTTTTTGTCCAAAATAACACCCAGGTTATGCACAGACGGAGCAAACTGAAGTGTCATGGGGCCAAAGCTAAAAACACTGTTGAATGAATCCGGGCCAAATAGGATGTACTCAGTCTTTTCTTTTCTTCAATTCAAAATGGCCGCCTTCTCTGGTGTGATAGGGTGTGGTCCCCATTGGCTTTTATGTTCATAAGCCCATGCTGGATGTGTGCACCAAGTTTCATTTGCCTACGACAAACTAAAATTTTCCCATCCCATTGACTTTTTCCACATATTTGGGGCGTTGCCATGGCAACACACTTATAGATAGGGGTTGGTTGTCATTGTCTTTTATGTTCGGCATGACATAAAAGATGTGTGTACCAAATTTCATGTCTCTATGACAAACTAAATTCTTTGGTCCCATTATAAGTTTGTAGGGGGCGCTAGAGGGCCATTTATAAAGATAACTATTTTATTTACATATCTTTGTGTTCAGGTCATAAATGTGCACAAACGCCTTTTTGCGTCCAACTTGATCCGAAAAGGCGTTTGAGAGTTAAGGGATATTTTTTTTTCACAAAAATGGACGCCTTGTTACAGGCTTGCCACACCCACACCCGATAAGATATCAAAAACAAAATGACAGCTTTTGTTGCACTTGTGTGTAGATGATACTCACCAAGTTTGGGGCCATTTAGATAAAAACACAATGAGTTGAATCTTTTGGCGTAAGGGGTGCGATTTAGGTGGCCGCGCCTTTCACCTCACATGGCGGACTTCCTGTTGAGTTTAGGGTGTGGCTGTCATAGACTTTTATGTTTGCCCTGAGGTGTCCTATGGATGTACCAAGTTTTGTATTTCTACATTGGAAAAAAAATTACTTTCACTTTCCATAGGCCCAATGTATTTTGACTTTTCCAGGGGTCGCCACCAAATCATTTTTCATATTTTTTTCGGGACTTCAAATCCATAAATTTTTCAAATTGAGGATCTTTTCGGAGAAAAATAAAAAGAATAAAAAAAAAATAACTCGAGCAAAAACAATAGGCCCTCCCGATTATCACCGGCTTAGGCCTAATAAAATAAAAAAAATAACTCGAGTTATCACCGGCTCGGGCCTAGTAATGGACGCTATCAGAAATAATAGACCGTTTACTTAGTTAGTTAGTTATCACCGGCTCAGGTCTAAAAATAACGTGAGCAAAAACAATAGGCCCTCCCGGTCATCACCGGCTCGGGCCTAATAATCTTTGTTTTTATATAGCGTTTTTCCACCTACTGCAGTAGACACTCAAAGCTCTTTACATACATTAAACTATTACCAGTGTTACAGAAATTCACTGGAGGCAATGTAGGTTAAGTGTCTTGCCCAAGGGCACAATGACAGTATGTGGCGGAGAGCGGGATGTTATGACGTGTTGGGATGTTTCAAACGGGGATCGAACCGCCCACCCGCTGGCCGAAGGACGGCCGCTCTACCACTGAGGTATACTGCCGCCCAGTATACTGATATAGGGTGTTGATCTCCTTAGACCACTTTACACAAATACACATCACCTGATATGCATTAAATCCAATAAGGATTCAAGTGTATACAACTTGAAGTTGTAAATTATGGCTAAAATGAGAATATGGTCAAAATAATCATGTGCCTAATATATAGGTAATTTAACTCGTCCAGTTTTACTATTGCTATTTTGGCAAACCTCATACTCTTACTATATTTGTCTTTCTTAGGTTTTAATAACTATGGCTCAGCCAAAATAAATGTGTATGTGTTTTTTTTCTTATATTGTTAATTTTAACGCAAGGCTTTTACTAATTTATTATTATTATTATTACTTGCCATCGGCTCTTTTCTTTCAAATTTATTATTAGAGTTACTCTCTAAGCTTCTTTTTTTATCCTTTTAAAATTCTATTAAGTAAATTCTACTAGGTTTTTTAAAATTTTAATATACTGTTACTTTGGCAGTCCACCCCTGCTGTTTGATCTGCATGTTACTCCTATATTAAAGCAGGCCTCAGTCTATTTTTTTACTCTGTTTTATTTGGGTTTTCTTGTTGCTCCTTTTTATTTGTTTTTCTATTGTGTGAGTCCCAAGCTAGAAAATAGAATGAATTTATATTCTGGCCTCATTACCGTCAGACCCCTGCATGCTCTGCCAGGTTCTGTGTTTTTTATCTTCAAACGTTTTTGCATATTTCCGAGAGAACAATTAGACCGTTTTCTCTTTTACATAAATATAAATTTCTTTCTCGGATATTAACAGCGCTATTTTAACTATAATCTATGAATAGAATTAGTCTTTAGTTCCTCGCAATTTTCCTTTGCAGGCTAAATTCTTTCTAGAGTTACATGTACAATGCTATATTTAGATTATGCTCAGTGGATAGAAATACCCTTTATTTCCTAGCAATTTTTTCCTAGAGTCACCGCGCAATTTTTAGAATGTATCAAATGGATAGAAATATTTCTTTTAAATTTCTTTTAACTGCACCGGTGTGTCTCTTGTCTCTGCTTCCACATGCGTGCCAACTTTATTAGCCCTAATAATGTCCCCTAACTCTGACACTTTCATGACTCTTTAAGTCTTTACGTCTTTACACTAATCTAGGTACTTTTGAGGTGAGTTTTTAACTCTTTGTCGACGATGCCTATTTTCAAGACCACTGCTCGAAAATGCATTCCCATGAAGAAATTACTATATTTCAGCAACCATAAGGTGTATTTGAATAATTTTGGTGTCATTGTAAGGTGAACATTGTGGAGATTTGTTAAAAGTGTTATCATATGAATATCTGTTACTAATGAAGAGAAAATGAAGATGGCACACAACTAAAATATCTTTTATTTTGTCTCGCCTAAAAAAAAAACAGTATTTTATGATGAGAAACTCTTCATAACTTGTAAATAAAACATGTTAGCATTATTCCAGCAAAGGTTTAAAGTGATAATGTGAAGCATAATAAAACTCAAAAGATTTTAGTACAGAAAGATTAGGCGAGCTTTCCAAAAAGCCCACTTTGGTCCACTTTGGTCCAGTCTGTTCCACTTCAGTTTAGTCATGTAAATACTATTTATTTCATGTTTATATCACTAATGGTGTTCATTAAATACATTTTTGAGAACTTAAACCATACTTCTATGTATTTATTTGTGTTTTCTGTCTCTATTCTTCCTCCTGACTCTGTGTGTATTGTGGATGCTGACAGATGCTGCAGCTGGGGAGAGACGGTTCTCCAGCCCATTGGTCAATTTGAGCATGTGATACCTCGTTTGAATCCTTAGGTGCGGGAGAATCGAGGGAAACTGTTTATATCCTGGTAACATGAGCCTTGCTCTGATGACACATAAGGAAGTAGTCCTAGAGCCAATCACAGTCTGTGGCCAAAGCTGGGAATGCTGGGAAACTTATTCTCTGTTTCTGAACCGTGAGTGAGACTAGTATGTGTGTTCATGGGGTCCAATGAAGTATTGACATAGCATTACCCAGAAATCAGCAGGAAGAGCAAAAGAAATTTCATTTCCTTCACTAAACAGAAAAGGTAAGGTTCTTCTTACCTTACGTAGGTGGAAGTGGGGGCCAGCTGTTTGTAATAATGTGTCTCCGTGTTTGCCTAGGTGGTGCTATACACACCTTGACAAAATATGTTTTGTAGGCATGCTGTTTGGTCTGTGTTTGGAAATGGCTTGATGTTCGCGTAGAGGAGCTTCTCCTGAGTGTTTTGATATACGGCATGCCCATATAAAGAATGGGGAAGTGTAGTTTATCGGGCTGCTAAGTTTACTACGCCACGCGGCCCCCTTTTTTGGGGGCTCGCGGGCTTAAAATTAAGTGGTCTTTTCCTACTTACTCCCCTAAGCTGCACTTACAGACACATATTCTAATCTAGCAAATAATAAAAGGTCTGCTCACCCTTATTCTTTTGTTTTCCGTGTCTGGGATGCTTCTTCTGAGTGGTCAAACAGACAGAGAACCACTCTCTCTCAGATCCTCTCTTGGTGCTGGCTCGCCAAATGTTGTGTCTGATACTTAACCCTCAGCCTTCAGCACGATTGTATGCAAGAGCTCCTGAACACACCACCAGTTCAATGCCATAGTCTTTATTGTAACAACAACAAACACGAGTAGGCTATCCCCAGTTCTACTAAAGTCTTCACATCAAACTTGGGCTTTTATACAGTTTTCACATGACAGTTTACATATTTACAACCACTTCTTCAGGGGGGCAGAGGACCCCCTCCTTCTAACTTTTGTCCTAGTTCCCCAGTAACCCCTTTGGTACCAGGCACCCATGTCTCTATCTTTAACCAGCTCTTCTGTGTGTGTGTGTGTGTGTATTAAACTAATCATGTTTTAAACCATAAATTCTGACATTATGTTTTCTCTTTTCTATTCTTCTAGATATAAAAATATAACATTCATTCATTCATTCATTCTCTCTCTACCGCTTAGTCCCGTTAGGGGTTGCAGGTAACTTGAGCCTATCCCAGCTTTGGCCCTGAGGCAGGGTACACACCGGACAGTGGCCAGTTAGTTGCAGGGCTAACATATAGAGACAGACAGTGACAGCCAACCATTCACTCTCACATTCATTCACTAGGGACACTTTATATTTGCTGATTAACCTATACACTTTAGACGGTGGGAGAAAGCCGGAGTACCCGCAGAGAACCCACGGTAAGACGTGGAGGACATGCATACTCCTCACAAAAAGACCGGAGTTGGCCAAGAATGAGAAAACATTCTCGGCTGGGTTTTGAACTCACAATCTTCTTGCTGTGAGGCAGGAGTGCTATCCACTCTGCCACGTAATATAACATCCCATACTTAATTATAAACCTAACAAACCCTTATTAACTGCCATATGAACAAGTCCACCAAAGCATTTCTTACATTTTTAAATGCTGTTGGGACATTTTTTGGAGTATTCTAACAAGACATAGAATCCCTAAATCCATTTTAATATATGTGCAGTGAGTTTATAGTAACTAAAGAAATTGATAAAAAAAAAAGTGCAAACAAACAGAAAAGAAATTTAAATTGTTTTTTTTTTTTTTTTTTTTCACATATATTTCCCAAAAACTTAAATTTCCTAGCTATATCTCTCAAAATTATGAATATAAAAATGTGCATAAGATCATTTCAAACTCCATAAATTTTATTTTGAGTGTCTACCCAATCCTCTCCTTGAACTGCAACCTTATCGTGGTGGAGGGGTTTGAGTGCCGGATTAATTTTACTATCAGCGGTTTTGCTAGACATTTGCAAACCCCTCAGAAGAACAAAACATCGGTCTGGGACATGTAGAAAGCGTAACATCAAAGTTTAACTTCACCACTTTCATATGCAAAAAAATATATATCTTATTCTGTTGCAAATCTACAGGCATCTAAAAATAGATATGCAAATTGGATTGGGGGTGCTCCAGACATTTTTAAAGGGTTTTAACATAAACTCATTCATAAATGAACAACTAAATAAGTTCTCAATGGCCTCACCCAACTCCCCCCAGACCCAAATTTTTGCCTCCACTACCAGCCAGGCTGCAGCCTGCTTGCTCTGTCAAGTGACTAGCACAGAAGTCCAATAACAGAACACCGCTCGGGTTCAGATAAGGAAGGCCATTCCTCCCACTCACGCCCCTCCAGCACAAACAACAAGCACCAGCCCCTTGTAGTTTCTCCCACAGGTGGTTGATCCACAGGAAGTCTGTCCCACGTTGCTATACACACACACCAGCAATGTAATAATCTTTAATGTCTTGTTTCTCTGTCTTGCCTCTATTCAGTTAGTGTCACTGTCTTGTTGCATTGTTTGTTTGTACAACACAATAAGCAATAAGTCACACCTTTGCAGACAACACCCAGTTGTAGTTATCAATTAAACCTGATAAGAATAATGCAAAAGGCAACTTGGACACCTGTGTAAAAGACAAAAGGACCTGGATGATGGTAAATGATCTTCTCTGAAGTGAAACCTAAGTGATTAGGTCCCCTTATATCTAAGCTGAGTAAGCTAGCCATAATGAAATATGTTATCCAAAAGTGAGTGAAAAATGAATTCATGCATTTGTTACATCGAGATTAGACTAATGCAATTCTTTGCTGGCAGGATGTGCAAATAGCTCCTTGAAAAGTTTTGAGTTTGCCTAATATGCAGCAGCTAGAATACTAACAGGAATACTGTATAATATAACAGGACATTGCAGAGACAGCTGACATTTCTGTGAATACTTGTCTGACACCCATGATAATATGTAGTTACTTTTGTACCTACATCAAAGAATAGCAACATAACACACATGTAGTTGTTCATCATGATCACATAGGTTATAAATGACAATATATGTCTCTAAGGTAGAGGAGGACAGGTGTTATAAAATAAGACAAATAAGTTGTCAAAATGTTTCATGCAAAGGATTTTATTTTTGAATAGTCTACACTGTACAGTGGCACAGACCTGCCTCTGTGCATGACCATTTCAATCTAAACATAGACAAATACTCTGCCTCCAGTTTCTTTTTCACAAGAATCTAAAAATACATTGTTCTTATTTAAATATGCAGTATAACCTTTGAAAATAAAATATAGATTATATGAAATTTAACAGTTGTTTATTGGGTAAACTATATAAGAAAATCCATATATATATATATATATATATATATATATATATATATATATATATATATACATACATACATACATACAAAAACAACTTATTTCTGTGACTTGTTATGCAATTCATGCACAACAAAAAAGAAAAAATGCAGTACATACAAAAGCTGTAAATACCTCTATATGAAAATAGAAAATATTAAAGCAAGATGTGCGCCAATAGTCTGTAACAATTTGTGGTACAAAAGGCCTAAGATAATGGCCTGAAAAACAGAGGTACAATATTGGGTTGACAACAGGACAAAGAGCACAGCCCACACACAGCTAGGAGCAGGGACAGTCTCCTGGAGGACAAGCACAGAGAGCAAACTCACTTTTGGCTTGGAAATTTTGTAACCTAGCAAAGAATGCTTAATGTCCAATGCATAGCATAAAGTTCCATTTGGTATATATTTGACTTTACTAGTATTGCTACCCCCATATATAGTGAGTGTTTCCCAATTGCAGTTATGCTCATAACATATAAAGCACTGATATGTCATCATTAATTATTCAGATGTGTGATTAATAATCTAACATCAACATCCTGTACATCCTCAATATCAAGCACAGTATCTGCAGCTTGATAATAGAATTATTGCCAAAATATTATGAAGAATGTTAAATGGACAACAATGATTGGTCACATCAACCTTTTGTCCACAAGGCATGCTGTAAACACATCTGCAACAACAGCACTTTACCTGTCAAATATGGTGAATACAAAAAACTCCACATTTTTTAAAATGCCAAATCAGATTGACTTCATGAGAATGTTGGATGTGTTCACACGAGCCCAGATTCTACCAAGGATGTGGTACTGTTCACTCAGTACAGTGCAGCCAGATCACTCAATTGTGTCATTTCTAGTTGTGTTTAATCCAAGATATACAACATAGGGACTATTCCACAAAGGTCACTTAAAAATGTCACAAATCTTAGTTAGTATTAGAGCCAACTCTGGAGTTTGGCCTAAAGTGGATCCGTGAGATTAATTTGGACTCCTGCAGCCTGAGTAACTAATCAGATTTGATAAGCCACGATAACACTGTGTTTCTGCAGAACATTGAAGTCAAGCATTGATTCAATCAAGGCACATTTTTAAAGATTAATGAAAACAAAAAAAAAACAATTTACTGCATGTTGTGTCACTAGAATGGCACATACATATCTAGAGAGCACATACAGGGCCTTCCCCAATCGACTCCCGACACCCTACTCACTTCCACTCGATTTGCGCATTCACGTGTAGGGACCGCGTGAATGCGGGACCATACTAAGGTGCTTCTGAAACCAGTGAGTGTCAAGAGTGAGTGAATGTAAATGTAAAAACATTGACAAATAAAATACTCTTATGTTCTAATTTTGTTTTCAAACAACTTTATCCTGAAGTTAATGGATTAGTCAGCGCTTGCAGATGGTCCGTAACCATAGCGACAGAGGATTCTTGTTCCCATCAGAGTGAGGAAAGTCCGTCTGAATGAGGAGCGCTATATCTAAACCCTACTCCTCTGTAAGTGTTACTACACACCCAGGGCTAGGTGTATCATAACTTTGATTTTATCACAAGTTTATTCAAGTTTTTTTTTTTTACTATTGCCTACAGTATATTCTAGGGATGCACCGAAATGAAAATTCTTGGCCGAAACCAAAAACCTAAAATGAGGAAACCAAGGCCGAAAACCGAAACACCGAAAGAAATTATGCCAATTATTAGTACCATTGCATTTATGGCTATGACTGTGTACTAACTTAACTAAAATCAAGGCATTGCAATTGCATAAATTTATATAAAAAAATTTCAAATTACAAATCAATCAATTACAAATTATATAAATATTTACATTGCACAACAATGCACAGTATTAAATAAAATTATTAAACTAAAATGTTTAATTTGATCCCACTGGCCTGCAGAAAGGTTTTAAAATGACTATCTCTCAAAAAAGTGCATTTAGGTCAAAGCGCTTTGAGTGCCTACTGGAAAAGCGCTATATATGAAAAATTTAAAAAAAAAAACAATGAATTTCTCCAGGTTAAGGTTGAGCTTGTCATCTGCCTGACATTTGAGAAAGATTTTAGAGTGTATTTAAATAGTGCCAGTGCATAAATAAAATTGATCAAATAAAAAAAATCTAGCAGAAATATGACATGTGACATGACATGATATATACAGTCACATATATAGTAGAATAAGAACAGATTAGATTATTATTATTTTTTGAGGCACTCTCTTGTATTATTTCACTGAACATATCAGACATTGAGGGTGCATGCCCCTCATCTGGTGCAGAGAGACAAGTCTTTTTTTGCGCTCTGATCTCCTCCTGCGTTGGATGCTGCTGTGTCTCCACGCGGGTTCTCCGCATCCATCGTGGTCAGGATCATTTCGTGCACGCTGTTTTATTTCCGCATCCAATCAGGCTTGGTCTTTATAACGCGGATCAGGTACAGTCGCGATAAAGTGCAGATGATCCAAATATAGCTCAGAGATCTTGGTAAAACGTGTGCTGACAGACTCTAAGAGTGTACTTTTTTATTGTTTTCCCTCTTTGGTCCATCTCAAACTCTTTGCTTATGAGACGCTGTAGTGCTGCGATTAAAGGAATAACGTCAGCTACATATGCATCAGAGGAGCTGATCTCTTAAGTTAGCTGCTCAAAGGGGGCAAGAAGAGAGAGAATGTTTTCTATTAAGACCCACTGGTGTGAAGTGAAACGGGGAGCTCATGGTCTGCGCTATATGCAGCCAGGACTCGCTTTTGCGCAAAGAGGCTTTGCAACATGTAAAAAGTGCTGTTCGATCGCGTCCGTGGGTCTTTCTCAGATATACTAAAATACATCCACACTGCAGACATGTTGCATCAGACAAGCACGTGCAGGTAGTGGTTTCTGTTTGCGTCATCACAACATTTCGACCGTATTGTTTCGGTGATAAAAGTCTTTTCGGTGGTCGAATATTCGGTGCATCCCTAGTCTATTCACTCATACACTAGACTACTATGTTATACTGCCTAAGTAAATATATACAGACCTAGATTAGATCTGGTTTAGTCTTGGTTTAGCCCTGTTGTAGACCTTGTTTAGACCATTTTTTTAGTCCTGGTTTAGACGTGGTTTAGAAGATGAAGAACAAAGTATTTTTTGTGATAGCCACAATTCCTTGTACAATAAAATTCTTACTTTGCTGCCCACGCTGAGTGCTGTACAATGTATTTAAAATAAGGATAAAAAGAGATAAACAAAAAATATCACTATCAAGAACAAAATATGAAAATATAAAAAGAGCAATATATTGCAATATAGACAGAGAATATACTGTATAATGGAAGTGCAATATTACTTATATTACTATTATGTGCAATATTATACCTATATTCCTATACACACACATACATTATATATATATATATATATATATATATATATATATATATATATATATATATATATATATATATATATATATATTTATACACACACGATATGAACTCTGGGGATCGGTAATCGAACTGCCAACCTTCTGTTTATAGAACAACTGCTCTACCACTAAGCCACTGCACTATATAAATTTGTCTTTGGCCATTTTTCAAAGAATATGAATCCTTTGCCAAGAAGAATTGGAAGCTTTACCATTTAAGAAAATAAGGAGCCTCGTCCATAACTACCACAAATGACTTCAAAATGTAACTGATGTTTAAGGAGGCAAAACACGGTATTAAGAAGTGGAGTATGTCCACTTTTGATCAGAGTCATTTGGATAGTTTCTAAATGACATTATGTCATTATGATTTAAAAAGAGTAAACACAGTTGTTTGACAAAAATGGCTTCATTCAACCACTTACTATGAGTGAAAGAAAAGTTTTTGTGTTTCCATTCATATTCTCTTAGAAATTGGCCAACAAAAAAATTATTCTGCCAGGGATCAACTTCTGAGAACAACTGTATACAGGCAGAGTCTGCGTGATAAATGTCCTGCTGTGTGTAATGTGTTGCCATATTTTCATGTTTTCCTTTGTTTAAACTCTACATGAACTGAATATGTAGGCAGTGTGAGAAGAAGAGGTAGCAGTCAGGGCTAGTTCTTTAGTTGCTAATATTGCTCACTCCTAGGAGGGAGGCGTTTTGTGTTTCCCCGACCTAGTTTTTTGATGTGGCTCAATTGATTCAACACTCAACTCAAATGTTCTGCTGAAGAACAGTGTTCTCATGGCTTATTATATTTGTGTAACGAGGGAGGATGTGGCCTAAAGAGATCAACACCATATATCAAGATGTACATAATTATTATGCAGATTCTTCTTCTCAGAAAAAAATGGACCAAAAATAAATTTAATTGACTCAGAAAAGTAAATAATTGTAAAAAGGCTTTCACAGGGATGCAGCACTCTTGAAATATCTAAGATATTGGGGTGTGATCACAGAACCATCAAACGTTTTGTGGCAACAGGGTTGCAAGAAACGTGTCGAGAACAAACGACTCAAATTACCCGCCAAAGATTTGCAAAGAATCAATCGTGAAGCTACCAGGAACTCATTATCCTCCAGTGCTGCCATTTTCCACAATTGCAACCTACTTGTAGTGTCAAGAAGTACGAGTGTTCAGTTCTCAGAGACATGGCCAAGGTAAGAAAGACTAAAACCCAACCACCTCTGAACAAGACACATATGTTTAAACTTCAAGAGAATGGGCCAAGAAATATCTGAAGACACTTCGACTCAGACACCAGCAAGGTGGAGATAGGGTTCTGGTATGGGCAGGTATTATTAAAGATGAGCTAGTTGGACCTTTTCGGGTTGAAAATATACTCAAAATCAACTCTCAGACCTACTGCCAATTTGCCGAAGACACTTTCTTCAAGCAGTGTTTCAGGATAAAGTCTGCATCTTTAAAGAAGACTTTAATTTTTATGGAAGACAACGCTCCATCACATGCATCAAAGTTCTCCACTGTGTAGCTGGCCAGTAAAGGCCTTAAAGATGAAAAACTAATGACATACCCCCTTCTTAACCTGACTTAAACCCTACTGAGAACTTTTATACCCTTAAGCAGAAAATTTACAGTGATTGTAAACAGTACACCTCCCTGAACCGTGTCTGTGAGGCTGTGGTTGCGCCTGCACAAAAAGTTGATTCTGACCAGATCAAGAAATTGACTGACTCCGTGAATGGAAGGCTTGTGACTTATCGAAAAGAAGTGTGGCTATATTGGTCAATGAGTAATTTTTTAATTTTATTTCAGAAATGTTTATTTGTAAATTTTGAGTTTGTTTATTATTCTCACTGAAAATAAGGAAGTGAGATGGAAAAGTCTTTGATTTTCATTTAGTTGCATAATAATTCTGCACACTGATAGTTGCCTAATAATGGTGTACATGTAGGTATTCTCTTAAATACTACTTAAATGTCCAGGTTTGATGGTTTGTTAACATTTTGGATTGACCAGTAGTTGTACAATAACAAAATCAATCTTCAAAAATACAATTTGCTTAATAATTGTGTACACAGTATATCATTTACTACTGAGTTACTAGCTGGAATTTGCTCTATAAGCCCTGATTTTCTAAGTGACCTTTGTGGAATTTATCTTGCAATAATTTGTGTTTTCCTTTTTAGTTTTGGTTTTGTCTGAAGAAGAATGCGCTATAGCCCAAACATCGTGCGTTGTTAGCTCGACTTCTTGGTACAAGTAGATCTGTATAGGTTCTCCTGAAGGGTTGCTAAAAGAATAATATGCTGTTTAAGAGTATTCCTTTTGCTGATGGAATGCAACTAAAAAGAAGCCATACTGAACTGAACTGAACGGTAGCTTGGTGGAAATGGAGCATGACTGCAACACTGAGACTGACTGCTTTTGCTGAGTGTAATCTGAGTACTTCAGGTGATTACTAGACAAGAACTTCTAACATAAAGCTAACAGTCAGCAGAGCAAATTGTACACAAGAGACACTGGACTGGTGTCAAATATAACTCATGTCGCACACACCCTGTATAGAACAACAATATTGCTACTGAGTGAGACTATTCAAAGACCACAGTGTTTCTCATTGCAAATCAGTACATTCTCTATCACACAAGTATAAGAATAAAGAGCAGGGATATCATTATTAGTAACACCCACACTCTAAACTTTCCAAAAAAACTATCATTTTTAACACTGATAAGAAAATATATATTTTTTAGCTAAATGTTTGATGTCACTTTGAATTATCTTAATAAAATCTTATACCTCTTATGTACATTTGGAGTGGGATGATACTGATTGTAAAGCAATACAGTTGCTAACTTTCCTTTCTTTAGTGTTATAATTCTTTTCTTTGAAGAGCAGAAAAACCTTTACATTCATATTTTTACACAAGTTCAAGAAGGAGCAAAAGTGCACATGGGAACAATGACGTTTCCAAAAATGAGAAAAAAAAAATATCAAGAAAAGTTAAAAAGTTCTTCTGACGTTGGGCTGTTTAAATGCTCCAGCACCTGAACACACAGGTCTGTGTTGAATGGACAGCTGACTGGCCCAAGCGGAATGAAGGCCTTTGTTGTTAGAAATTGCTGCTAACTTCAGGAAATGTAACTTCCACAGTGGTAAGATGAGACCTTCAATTTAGTGAGGGATTACACTCGCTCCACTCGACTGGGGTCATAGGAGTCTGATGGGAAACAAGAAGAGATGATAAGACAATGCTCTCAGACAATTAAAATATGCCTTCAGAAATAATATTCTTCTGATATTTAATTTAACAAAAATAAAGTCTGAAAGCCCAAAACTGCAGCGAGGAAACGTTTATTTAAACAGAAAAATACAGCTATAGTGTCAAAGTAAATGACATCCCTTTATACTGCAGTCCAGGCTGCTGTTATGATCACAGAATGAAAACAGAACTGAACCAGCAACAGACAAATAGCCTACAGTGTCAGGAATATAAATTATCTTGCTCAGAGGGAAGTGAGGATGTGGTGAGTTGTGCATTTATCTGGTAACGTCTTTATTCTGTTGTAATTTACCTTTACTTGTTTGTCTTGCATATTGAACCTATTTTAAACTTGCGAACAATGCGAGTAATTACCTTGAGTCATTTGTGTTCATTTGAACTTAACATACTATGTTGTGTGATTAAAAAAACAGTTTACTGTGAGTTCAGAAGTGGCAAGTTCAGTGTCAGCTTCTGTGGAAATCCTAAATGCTGTTACAGAACTAATCATATGCAATTTAATTAAAATGTTACCACATACTGTGAAAACACAGGAAATAAATCTTTGTATTCTGATTTTCTTTCTGATTCTGAGAGGAACCTGAAGCAATTGAACAGTAACATTTTAGTTATTGGCAACAACTAATACTAATTATAAATGCTGAGTGCATTTTTCCTTGTCCCTGTTGTCCCAAGAAAAATGACAATAGGAGGAAATGAATTATGACTGCACCTTTTGTCATTTGTTTAACAAATATGTTTTTGCTTGAACTGAAGGTTTTGTATTTAAAATGTTCTCACACACTTTTAAAGGAACTTTAAAGGCATAACATGCAGGATTTTAGTCTGATGTTAGTAAACAACCTGGTCTTGAGTTTTATCCTTTCTGTCAACTCCAGTTTTTAATGAACTCTAGCCTCTTTTTATTTTGTAGTATTTTCCTTCTGTGAGCGTCTGGTAAAAGCTGAATACTAAGAAATATCCCTCCTATCTTAACAAAGGAAAAAAATACAGAGGACAGTGCGATATGGACTAAAAAATATATTATTATTATTAAAAAGATATATCAATTCATAGCTTGATACAATACAATACGTCTCAATATATTTTCCCAGAGAGCTATCTCTTACATTTTCAAGCTTTAATTTATATTTAAATTTATTTGAAATTGTTTTTCAATAGGTTTTCAGATTACTGTCAGGTGTCTCCCATTGACGGTAGATTGGGGGGAACCCGCTTCCGGGTTTGAAGCATATAAGGAAGTACGCATAGGCTCCATCAAACCTGGCTCCCATTGACATCCATTTAAAAATTGACGACATTTACAAAGTGACTATTTTTGTTACAGTCATCATTCTAACTATGCAGTCTTTGTTTGAACACATTCGTCTTATTCACATAATTGTGATATTATTATTTGTCACATAACAGAAGATATTAAGATTATCGACTGATCTATCAGCTGCCTCCATTCTGCTATGTCGGCTCGCTGGGGCTGACAGGTTTGATTGGCACTCATTCCAGTCTTGTTGTTTATGCTGCTCCCTCAGGGGAAGAAGCCGCTGGCTATTTATGGACAGAAAACTGTTCCACGAAAGCCTAACTATTTAAAATCAGCAAAAGTTAAGCTTTTTGCTACACCCAAATATTGTTTTTAGTTAGTCTATGTTTCCCAAAGTTTTTTAGCCAGTATGTCTTTGTTTTTTGTTAATTAGTTTGTTAGTTGGTGGTGTCTGTTAGCTAAACACTAACGATAGCTGTATTTGGTTTAAATCACTTTTTTATTGTCCAACTGCACTAAAGGAACCATGCTCCAGTTTGTAGGTGAGTAAATTCTGCATGTGTTACAATACTGTTCAGAATACATACAGTTACAAACTAATGAGCTTTTGTTAGCTGACTTAAAAAGTGTCTGCTAAAGGCCTAATTTACTGCTCCACCGTTTTAACAATAGTTTAATATGACTAATAATATGAAGAAACAAACATATCTAACCTTCAATTAGAAACCTTAAAAAGAAACCAACAAGTTTAGACCTGAAATAAATTTTAATGTTTGTTAAGTACAATAAGGATAAATGTCTCTGACTGAATAATAACTGTTTAGTTTGCGCACCCAGAAAAAGGGCACAATAAAATCATAATTAAAGCAAAGGTTAATGTACTCTTTTACAAAGATCTGGGTTGTGTCATTTTGGTAAATACATTTGAAGCGTGCCTGTTTTATGAAAATAGATATTGTTCTCTCTTTCACAGATTTCCTAAAGGTGATGCTGTCAGACTGAGGCTGATCAGAAGAAAGGCTCTTGGTTGTGGTGTGAGCACTTTGAAGAGGATATTCAGACACAAAGGTTAATTAAATAAAATATTACACTTGCAATGTCCACCAACCTCTGAGACTTTTTACTCTAGAAAACACTTTCCTTACTCTACAGTCATACATATCTTAAACATTACTGTAGCTAAAGTGCATGTGTTAGTTTTATATTTGTACATTTATCATCTGTAAATCATGACAACAGTGGACAGGTAAATGTTTATGCCAGGTTTTCAACATGACAGACATTATCTCTAGTACAGTTCACAAGCATTTTATTTAGGAAAATGTAAGTTCAAATTAAAGTCCACTATTTTATAAAAACAGTCCTTACACACACAGTAACATACAGTGAGCTGGTGGATAAAGATAACTGTTGTAATTTTTTCTGTCAATAACAGTAAACCTCTAATGTACAGGGGTGATCGGTCCCAACAGCAAGACTTGTTTTAAAGTTTTTACTGTTTTCTGTCTTTGCAGAGCCCCTCTACAGTTACCTGTCTGCTTCTCTGTCAGCCCTCCCCAGTACAGTCCAGTTATCAGTCTGCCGCAAACTTTGCTTTTCAAATCAGTGTAGTTGTCTTTTGCGGCAGCAAGAGAGAGAGGAGCGAGCAGCAAGTGCTGCGTGTAACGCCTTTATCTAAAATTACCAAACATGAGCTTAGTCTTAGCCACATACATGTGTCTCTGGGCAGACAGAAGCTACAGCCAATAGTCAGAAAACAATAAGCAGCTGTAAGTTGACAGTCTGCAACTTTTATTAAAACTCGGGTCTACAATATTTCTCACTCACCAAAATAGAGCTATGCACTTGTCCAGCCATCTTCTCACACAATAACAGAGAAAAAAACTGTTTCAGATGCTTGAGAAGTTTACAGAAGAAGAACTGAGCTGCTGCTGCTGTTGCTGTTTAGAGGGAACGGGGGCAGGGTAGAGTGAGTCGGAGATTGGGACACAAATTAGCGCAGCAATGCTATTGACAGCGTATTTACAGTATATTAACATTATGATCACCCCATATTAATATAAAAAATATATATTGATATATCTTATGTATGTGTTCAAGGGGCTGTAAGTGTGGAATAAATGACACTTTACTAAAAAAATTTTAACACATCCTTTTATTTAAATGTTCCGGACCCTGGAAGTAAATTTAACTAAGCGGACCCCTTTTCTAGTCCAGCCTAACCTATTATAAATAGGACGATGGTAGATAAAAAAGCTCTGGAACATTACAAAATGTGGTAATTTTTGTTTGGTAACTAAATTGAACCACCTATAGAGGATGGTAAAGTTTTAGTCAACATATTTTATTGCGTATTTATATGATTTTCTTTGTTGTGTGCAGCACTCACCGGAAATCGTGCTTGTGTCCTTGTCCTCCATATTTGCAGCGCCCCAGGACCTAGTGCTGATTTTGCGTGGCAGGGTTATCGCTCTTTTGGGAACACTGCAGGGTTTTGGAAGCAGTGGTGGTTTCTGGAGCATTGTGTGCTGCTTGGGTTTGGGTGATGCTGCAACTCGTGCTGGCGACTCAAAATGGCTGGCTTCCCCCATATTGTGTCCACCTCCTGTACCTCCTCTAGTCATCTGTGCACACTCCTCTTTGCTATCATCTGCTGCTTTCAGCCTCGACTCTTCTGAATCCTCTGCTCTCCATTCAACTACTATTCCTTCATCATCAGTTTGAATCTTCATATTTTCTCGCTCTACTCCTTGCCTATGCTCACAGTCCTTTACTTCCACTTCTTCAGAATCACAGTCTTCCGGTATGTCTTGGGTTTCCTGTCGAAGTTGTTTCTTACATGTGTTTTCTTCCTTTTTCCCTGACTTGTCATATACCCCCCCCATTATCTCTGCCTCTTCCTGAAACTCAGCCTCTGTTCTTTGGCCATCTTTCACAGATAATATTTCTCTGCCATCAGAACCTAAAAGGCTGGAAGGGCTTATTCCAGATGCTGTATCTAACTCCTTGAGCTGGGCAGTTTGGCTTGTGCCCAGACAAACAGCAGATAGGCTATGGTTATCTGGCTGGGATTCCATTCGTTTGCATGCTGTTCTGTGCTCGGTCTTCTCCCCACTGTACATTGGCATCATTAGATCTTGGTCCTGGTTGACTGGTAGAGACAGGTAAAACCTGTTGAGTGGCAATTCAGTCAGTTCTATTGCTACAGCCTCATTCTCCTTTGTTTGATGCAGATCAGTAAGGTGAATGTTGCTGTGCTTGTGGCTATCTTCATGATCTACTCTTTTTGCCTTTTCTTTTTCTTCCTCATGAAATAGAGATTCTTTTTTGACTGCCACAGACCTTCTTGTCAACTCCTGTTCTGTGCCTACATTATCCAAGTTGTTAACTTTCTGCTTGTCACCCACACCCAACGATTCCACTGGAACAGCTATACCTAAAATTCTGGCAGCTCTCTCCTCAATTGGCTCATTTTCAGGGATTTCTTTTGTACATTTTACCTCATAGAGGTTGCTGAGATCTTCTGCATGTAAAGAATTGCCTTTCTCCTGCAGGAGTAGGTTTTCCAGGTGCTTATCTGCTATGGTAGACACATTTGTAGGGGCCAAAGGCTTGTTTTTATGGTCATCATTGTCAAAGAGACAGGACACCTCCCTGTTCAGTTTTATCACATGTGGTGAGCATTCTCTTTTGTGAGATGATCTACCGCTTTCACTTCTGCTTCTACAAATTCTTACACTCACTCCAGATAAATGTGCCTTGTGGTCAGTATTTTTTTCATTTAAATTGTGTTTTAGGCCATCTCTATTCTTACTCTTTTTAGTCCTGGATTCCCATGAAAGCTCCACACTTTGTTCAAGAGGTGGAACTGAGCATGAGCGCTGAGCCAACTCCCTGGGACCACCATGAGTCTCTGTGTAGACTGTTAGCCCCACATCCCTCAGCAAGGACTCTTGAGGGACTGGGATATCCTGATGAGTTGGCTCACTGTCTTGTGACACAGACGTCAGGTAGTTGTCTCTAGAGTCAGCTTGCTCTAGTGTTGATGGTCTGCTGTTCCAGGTGAAACAACTACTGATTTCTATTGTGTCCAAGTCCGCAGTGGAGGTAAATGACTTTGATCGGACTTTGATATTTGTGGGTTTCTCAGCACGCATTGTTGGAAAAATCAATTCATCCACTGATTGAACTCCTGATTTAAGACAGTTATGCTTCTTGTTCACTCTGACTTCACCCACATTGGATCTTTTGCTAATGGTGTCCTCCATCTTCTTGTTGATGCTCTCCAACTCACCAATAGCATCACATGGTCGTCGGTTTACTGGCTTCAGGAGAAACTGACCAAACACTACTTGCTCTGTGCTCTCTGTTGGGTTGACTGGAGGGCTATTTAGGGGACTGGACATTTTATTTCTGGGAGAAGAGGGAACCTGGTCTCCCCTATTGAGGTGTGTTAAAGGTGGTGGTAAAGCTTCTGTAGTTAGGGCTTGAGTTGGGCTCAATATTAAGAAGGCACTATTGCTGGAGGGATGGAGGTTTTTCTGGCCTTCAATAGGATAGCCAAAAGATGAGAAACTATCTGCTCTCCCTTCACTGTCTGTGCTCATGTCTTTTTCTTCAGGATTTTGAGATTCCGTTACAGGTGAGCCGGTCTGGGTTTCCTGATTGCGGTACTGGTTTCCAGGCCATGAATGAGAGTAGCACAACTCTCTGTCCTCATTGGCTTGAAGTGCCCAAGCATCAATAATCTCTTTCCTTAGAGGAGCCCTCTTATAGTTTCTCAGTGAGGTGGTGCTGCTGGTGTGAAAGGGAGAATAGTTGCTCCAAATGGGCTCTTGATTGACAGACCTGCTTCTTACAGGACGGCTCTCTTTCAAGCCTACGGCAAATGTGTTTGGGATACTGAGGCTTGTCCTGGTGTCATTGTTATTCTGGTCTGCGGAGGTGTATTTGTTAAAGTTAGTGTGAGTGTGAACCGGGACAGACACAAGGCAAAAGATGGTCTCGCTTACTCTTCTCTTAGTGTTTCTGTTGTTATCTGGCTCTGAATCTGGGGTTATCTGCTTTACTTGGGTGATGGTTTCTGAAAAGCCTTGCTCTGAGCTACACTTTGAGCCTGGGGAGGTTTTTGGTGCATGGAATGCTGAATGTGAAGATGCTAGAGGCCTGTGGTGTATTTTGTGGTATCTGTTGTTGCAGTTTTGGTCAGTTGCTGGGATGTTATCAACAATTTCTTTGTTCAAACTGTTGTACCACCTGGTATTGTCATTGTCAAATTCACTGGAAAATGTGAGGTTAGAATCATTACCCAACTTTCTAGCAACTGAAGGCCCCAGTTGTGGGGTCAAAAAGGCACTGTCGTTGGAAGCAGGCTCTGACACTCTGACGCTGGGAAGCTCCTTGCAAATGTGGCGGATCTTGTCAGCGTCTGTTAAGGAGTTTCCACCTAATGTTGAGGAAATATGGGTATGCGGGTCATCATAGGGGCTGTACTGGATCCTTCCCCCTGGGCGGTCCTGAGTGGTATACAAAGGATAACGCTGCCTCTTGTGTGACTCATAGTGTGACTCTGGCCAGAACCCTGCTGGATGTCTGGGGACCCAGTGAGAGCCATCCGGAGCCATCTGGACCTGCTGGTACATATCCCCTCTGTATCTGTGAAATACAAACAGTTGAGTAATCTCAAAGTCAAGGCTCCCCTCAGAAGCCTTGGAATGGAAAAGCTCAGATGTTATGTAAATGTATTTAGCTAGAATATAGAATCTTTATATATATGGATATTATACAACACAATTGGATGCAACCCTCAGATGCAACTATAGTCATAAAAGAACATAATATTAAAAGTATAAATACATAAATAAAATATATAAAAAGCTAGGTAGAATTGATATAGCATTTACATTTGTTCTCATACCGTGACAGAATTTTTTAGAGAATATGAATGATAACACTGTGATTCATAGTTATTGGTTGGGTAAAGCCATTTATTGTTTACTCTTTTTTAAATCATAATGACAACAAAAACTACCCAAATGAACCTGATCAAAAGTTTATAGACCCCATTTCTCAATACCGTGTATTGCCACATTTAACATCAATGACAGTTTGAAGTATTTTGTGGTAGTTGTGGGTTAGGCTCTATATTTTCTCAGATGGTAAAGCTGCCCATTCTTTTTGGCAAAAAGCCTCAAATTCCTATTAATTCTGGGGCTGTCTTGCATGTACTGCACATTTGAGATCTCCCCAGAGTGACTCAATGATATTGAGGTCAGGAGACTGAGATCGTCATTCCAGAACCTTCACTCTATGCTGCTGTAGTCAATGAAAGGTCGACTTGGCCTTGTGCTTTGGATTGTTGTCATGTTGGAACGTCCAAGTACGTCCCATGAACAGCTTTTGGGATGATGACTGCAAATTTTTCTCCAGTATTTTCTGAAAACATGCTGCATTCATCTTTTCCTAGCTTTTGTAGCCCACACATCCCCAAGACATCAGCGATTGACCTCTTTGCATCTCAGTAGTAATGGTACACTTTTCATCATAAGCCTTGTTGACTCCTCTCTAAATGTAACGTTGTGGCCAAAAAGTTACATTTTGGTCTCATCGCTCCAAATGACTTTGTTCCAGAACTTTTGAGGCTTGTTTCTGTGCTATTTGGCGTCTTGTAAATGGGATGCTTTGTGGCATATGCATAGTAATGGCTTTCTCCTGGCAACTCGACCATGCAAGGGTCTGTCAGGAGCCCAGAAACTCACTGACATTTTATACACACACACTAATTACAAGCAAACAGATCATGAGAATGGTTATCTTTAGTAGCCTTTCAAAAACCTTTTCTTGTGTCAACTTGAGTGCATGTTATCCTGGTGATCAAAAAAGGATATATTTTAATCAGGGTCATTTGGGTAGTTTCATTATGATTTAACAAAAGTAAACAGAATTGTTTGACAATAAATGGCTTCACACAACCATATTCTCTGAAAAATGTCCTAAAACAATAATCACAAATTATGCCAGTGCATGTAAATTTTTAAGCATAATTGCATATATTGTGTGTACTAAATAGGTTTTCAGTCATCCAGGATATCTTGAAGAAAAGGTTACATATATATATATATATATATATATATATATATAGTTGGACTGGTACTAACACACTGTACCTCCTTCTGAGGAGATAGAGGTCGTTTGGAGTGTGCAGGCCTCTGTTAAGTACCGCAGGTCATTCTTATCTGCTGGTGTTAGACACAGTTAGAAATTGTTTGTACATAGACTTTTTTTGCATTTTCAATTGAACTCAGCCTCCTTCTCACTTATTTGCTTTGTTATTCTTTTTTTTAAGTATTTATATTGTGTTAAGATTATCTATATTTTTGGACATGTGAGCTGCCGTTACAAGTGAATTTCCCAATTGAGGCGGGTCAAAAGAGTTATCTATCTTGTCCTATTAATTGGAGAATAAAAAAAAGTATATATTTTTTTTTATTTAAAAACAGTCCATTCCTCTGTGACCTCAAACAGAAAATTATTGAATAAATGTTTTAATTGGTGATTAAATTATATAGTGATTTAGGAAATCTTTTTTAATAGTTTATTTTATTTTGCAGATTAGGAAATGGAATTGGAAATCAGTTAAGACGTTTCATCTATTACCACAAGATACTTTTTTAATTCTGAATTACTCTTACCTTTACCTGGATGACTGGAAACCTTCGCAGACTTTTCTTTATAGCGCAATGCAGAAATGGTCCTACCACAGCAGTTTTTCATCATTATTACTATTAAACCAACTGTCTTATATATTTATCATAGGCATAGTTTTGTCTTCTTGTCATTGCTTGTCATTTGCTACGTCAGATTATAATCAAAAAGATTCCCATTTCTTCTAATAATGCGCCTCTTTTTCAAAAATTAAATAAATGTAAATTGTGATTGAAGGAAAACATTTCATTAGAAAGAACAGGTTTCAGATTTGGCTGACACATTTGTAGACATGCTGTTTTGCAAATTAAATTGAATTATTTAACCTTTAGGTAAATAACATTTTTTTATAAATTTACCTGTAGTTGATTGCAACTTTACCATATTCCCTGCAGCCCCTTGACATTATGGGTGCCCTTTTATAAGACGGGGGAGGATTGTATCCTGGAGGTCCAGAGTCCTCTACAAAGTAGTCCAATTGGGATTCTGCTGTCCTTAACATAGGGATTGGTGTTCTGTCCCGGATCTGGGTGTTGGCTGAGTCTCTCCCAGATAACACCTCACAGCTGCCCCTGATCTGCTGATGCATCTCGTATGAGGGGGGCCTGGGGGGTCGAGTGAAGCGGGGCTTTGATGTGATTGAAAGTTGGTTTGCACTTGCTGGCCTGCCATTTTCTGGCCAGCGTGCTGGTCTGTAGACACCCTGATGTAACAGTGGATGGCCATTGACCCGCTTGAACAGCTCCTGACCAGAGCCTATGTTTACATACTGCAGACTCTCAGGCTGCAGTATTCTGGGAAGGGACTGGGTCTTGGCTTTGGCCTGTGGGTGGACTACCAAGCCCTCTGGAGTCCTTAGATGGAGCCACTGCTGTCCTTGTGTCCAGCGCTCACCTTCGCTCTGTGACAGTTGACGACTAAAACTCACAGCTGGATCCCACTCTTCTGTTCCAAGGCTCTGACATTTCCTCTCATTTGCCATTTTCCAATGACGGAGTGCCAGTTCCTTCTCTCTGTAGCGAGCCTGAGCTTGAACCTGAAACATCCACTGCTTCTTCTCATGAGCTGTCCTCTGTTGCTCCTCTGTAGAAAGCTCTTGGCCTCTTGCCTGTTGAGGTCCTTCTGGTCTCACATTACTCCCTTGTCCACCCACATTTGTTTTTTTATAGTCTGTACAGTCTAACAACATAGCAAAATCCTGACCTTTTCTCCTCCAGTAGGACACATCCTTGGACTGCGGCTGAGGACCCCAGTCTGCATCACAAAACCTAAAGAAAAAAAGTGCTTCATAATAATTGCAGCTGATTCAGAACATTAGTCTACACAGTGGAGCAACCAGTGCAAACACAATCTAAAGCTTTAATCACAAGAAAGAATTTGATTTCCGTTTCATCGTAAATTATAGTTTATAATTATATACCTGATGTAACTAAAAGTGTGTGCGTAGCCCACCTACGGGCTTCGCTAATGGTTACCTCTCTCTGGCGCCAGCCAGCCCTCTGAGAAAGATCAAAGCATTCACTGCGCCAATCATGCCAGTGTACTGGCACAGCTTCAGGAGCTATATAAACCCCTTCGCCCAACACTCTCCCTTCTTCGAACCAGCTCAAAAGAGGGAAGCAGGCCAGCTGGGCCTGAGTGTAGGTGGGCTACACACACTTTTAGAACTGTAGTTACATCAGGTAACTATAATTTCTACTTCGTGTGTGCTCTGCCCGCCTACGGGCTTCGCTCGTGGTTACCTACCAAGGCGAAGGCCGTAGGAGATCAATGTACTTCCAGCTGGACAGGTTCACAATGATTGGCGCGGGAACAAAAACCTGAGGAGCAATGCAGGCCCGCCTCTCCCAAGAGCAGCCAAGCATGCTCCAACCCCAGACAACTGCAGCGGCAGTCTGGGGTGTGGCGGTAGATGCTCTTGGGAGAGCCCCTACACAGGGCCACCGACATCACAACCCCTGTGCCATGACCAAGGCTGGAGGAGGGCGGCCTTGAGCCACGTAGGCTGCCCCTATACCACCACAAATCCAATGTGCCAAGCGTTGTGCTGACAACATGGTCCAACGCCCCCTGGCCCCGAAGCACACAAATAAGTGGACTGATGCCCGAAAGGCCGCTGTGCGCTCCAAATAGCAGCACAAAGCCCTAAACGTACACAGCATGAGTAACCGCGCATCTGCCGTCAACCCATCTGAGGTGGAGCTCTAATCCTGATCACCCTGGATCAGAAGGATGAAGTGATAACCTTCGGCTGAAAGGCAGGGTTAGGCCAAAGATGAACCAGGCTTCCATTCTCACTGAGCGACATGCACAAAGGATGAACCAACAAGGCACACAGGTCCACCGCCCAGAAGAGCAGTCTTGAAGGAGAGCATCCGGAATTCCGCATGCTCCAAGGGCTCAAAAGGATGTCCAGACAGACCATCCAAAACCGCCTGAAGATCCCAGGGAGGCACCACCTGCCTAGAGGGGGGCCTCAATCTGCGTGCACCCCGAAGAAATCGCTTAACCAAAGGGTGACTACGAGCCGAGAAGCGTCCAAAGCCCTCATGGCCTGTTGTGATGGCTGCCGCAAACACCGCCCCTGTCTGCCCCTGCGTTGAGTGTCCCGGGCACATGCCGCCCCCTTAGGGAGGCCAGGAGAGCAGTGCCGCGCTCATAGTGCGGCCCCCATCCACGGCAAATGCTTGGGACATCCTTAGGATAGCAGCCGCTGTGGTCTGGACCTCATCTATTTCCTCGGGCGTGAGGACAGACTACTCATGCATGAGTCTGTCCAATGAGCCCGCCAGGAAAGCCATGTTGCTAGCCAATGCCACTACCTGAGCAGCGATAGCGTAGCAGCGATCCAGCAGCGATGCCGTAAACCCATCCCTCTCTGATGGTAAAACCGATGTCCCGCTCAGCCAGGCGCTAGATGACGGGAGCAGGCACATCCTCACACCGTCCTCAATGGGTGGGACTCCGGAGATCGCGTTCCAGCCATCCACGTTGCAGTAGCCCAAATTTTCCCGGAAGGGGCCTCTTGCCGAGAGCGGGCTCTGCCATTCCTGCTGGGTATAATGGCCGATGGGCGTCATCAGAGGGCAGATAGTCGCCACACGTGGTAGAGAACGGGTCTGTGACGCTAGCCCCAGTGTGAAGTCTGCCGGAGCCGTATCAAGCAGCAGGGGCGGTAGCGGAGTTTTCATTTGCTCCGCAGCGGAGGCAAAAAGCTGCCGGCTGGAGATCAGGGGCGGAGAATCCAGTGAGTCCCCGCCACAACTCTCTCCATCCTCGCGGTGACGAATCTCGGGCACAATCCAATCTTCGATTTTCAGTATAATCTTCGCTCTTTTAATGATCTCAGAGGTGCTGAGAGAGAGGAAGGGAGAGCGTTGGGCGAGGGGGTTTATATAGCCCCTGAGGCTGTGCCAGTACGCTGGCATGTTTGGCACAGTGAATGCTTTGATCCTTCTCAGAGGGCTGGCTGGCGCCACAGAGGTAACCACTAGCGAAGCCCGTAGGTGGGCAGAGCACACACAAAGTAGAACTTGTCAGCTGTTTCAGCTAACTGAGGTATTAAAAAACAAATGTCTTTTAAAAACAACTTGTTACCTGTTACTTTCACCTTTCCCACTGTTATAACGTTTGTTTTACCAGTTTCAAGTGTGAACAGGAAAGCTTTATAATTTATTTGTGAGAAAATTACTCATTACAACCAAAGTTACTGAATAGTCTAACAGCTTCTTCTAGCGCTGTATTGCAGCTCATCCTTTCCATTTTCTTATGGATCCTCTGCTAGTATAAATCTGGGCAAATAACATGATATATTTTGTTTTAAATGAGAATGTTCAACAGTGTTTTGAGAATACGACCAACCACGAGCATGCCCCTCCTGCAAACAGAAGATGTCCGTTAGACCTGTGCACAGTCTTGAAGCTAGTTTGCATCTCTAGTGTCTAACCGCTTGCAACTACTGTGTATTACAAATGTTTTATAATATTTGCCTCGTTCTATAATAAAGTCTGTACACATGTTACCAGCCAAAGCGTTATTTTATATCTGCCTAAGTCTACATAACTAAACATATCAAAATATGCTTTATAGTAATTTAATACAGCATGGTTTGAAATATGTCATTCTAGTATAATAAGACATAATCTGTAAACATATGATAAACAAATCAGAGTCTTGGGAAATGATTGAAGCAGAGATTTGTCTAAAGCAATGACAAAAAAAACATGAGAGGATAAGTCTTTTTTAAAACCCACAGTCAGCCTCTCTTGCAGTGTATCACCTGAGGACATAGAGGGTAAGAAACAGAGTGAGTTTATTTATTCTTTATTTTGAGGACATCTGGATATATGTTGCAGTATAATGTGCACAAAGACAACATGATTATTCAAATAAACAGGACAACAGTTCACTTTTTGACATTTTTAGACAAGGTCAAAAGTAGAGAGATTTGTATTACCCACAGAATTATGTCATATACACTCACCTAAAGGATTATTAGGAACAGGCAGATAAAAAAAAACACTTTAAGTTGTAGTGTAGGCAGAGCTAAAGAGGAAGGTTTTTTAACTTCCCCTTGAACATTGTTAAAGTTGAGGCTTGTTTTACTTCATCTGGGAGGCTGTTCCAGATTTTTGCTGCATGAAACTTAAACGCTGCTTCACCCTGTTTAGTTCTAAATCTGGGCACGAGCAGAAGGTCTGTCCCAGATGTTCTCAGAGTCCGAGGAGGCTCATAAGCTACTAGCATTTCAGAAATATATTCTGGTGCTAAGCCATTAAGAGACTTGTAAACCAGCAGTGCTGTTTTAAAGTCTATTCTCTGAGCAACAGGAAGCCAGTGCAGAGATTTTAAAACTGGACTGATGTGGTTGTACTTCCTGGTGTTAGTTAGAACCCGAGCAGCAGCGTTCTGAATAAGCTGCAGCTGTCTTAACCCTTGTTTTGAGAGACCAGTGAGCAGCCGTTACAGTAATCTAACCTGCTGGAGATAAAAGCATGAATAAGTTTCTCTAAGTCTGGTTAAGACATAATCCCTTTGACTCTGGAAATGTTTTAAGGTGATAAAATGCAGATGATGTAATTGACTTAATGTGACTCTGGAAATTTAAGTCTGAGTCCATGATGACCCCTAGATTTCTAAACTATTTTTTAGATTTTAGAGAAGAGACTAAAGGTGACTGCTGACACTTTCTCTTTGTTTCTGTGGACCGAAGATGATTAGTTCAGTCTTGTTTCTGTTCATTTGGAGAAAATTATTTTGCACCCACACATCAATCTGTTCGATGCAGTGACACAGTGAATGGATTGGTCCATTTTCACCTGCTGTGAAATGTAAATCTGAGTGTCATCTGCATAATTATGGTATCATACACCACAGCTGTGTATTAACTGGCCTAAAGGAACCATGTAGAGATTGAATAATAGGGGTTACCAACTGAAACAAAGTACCTCCTGTCTTCAAGATATGACTGAAACCATTTAAGAGCAGTTCCAGAGATACCTATCCATTCCTCTAATCTTTGTGACAGGATTTCATGGTCCACTGTATCAAACGCAGCACTCAAGTCCAACAGAACTAAGAAAGACTTTGCCCGCCAGTGTTCAGACGGATGTCATTTGTGACTTTGATAAGTGCAGTCTCAGGCTGAGATGGGCCTGAATCCTAACTGAAAATGATCAAAGCAGTTGTTAAAGGGGCATTACATAGCTTTCATAAAAACCTAACAGTTACTGCCACCTGTGGCCGTTAGGAGAAACTACAGTCAGTGTCCAGCTCGCTCTCGTGTTCAGACTGGCGCGTGTTAAATGCGTGCATGACTGAGTCACCGGAGCATTATCTTTCAGTCTGTCGCCCTGAAGGACTTGGACATTTACTTGCATCATGTTTACAAAGGTAAGAAAAGTTACACTTGTGTAAAAGTGTATTGCTGAACAAATACACTTTTAAAAGTGTATTGCTGAACAAACTTTGAGAGTAAACTATATTTTAATGTCGAGTGCTGACACAGCAGTAAAGCAAACTCTTGAGACATGGAAGATAATAAAGCACCAGACTAACAAACGGCTCGTTTTATAAAGCGTTGTTCAACGCAGTAAGGCTGTTGTAACTTCGTATATATATTATCTACTGCATGTTACTTTTGTTAAAAGGGGCTAACGTTAGCTTAGCCGCTAACGGTACATCAACTCACGTAGCTTTTACCGAGGCACAATGTTTACAAGAGTCTCAGCAGGAGAACGGCAAAAGTTAGAGAAAGACAGCACTGATTGTGAGTGAAGAAGGGGAAGAGCGAGGGGAGGGCAAGAGGTGCAGAAGAGACCACGGGAGATGAAGAAGAGGAGCTGGGCCTGTCAGTGAAGAGGACAGACTGAGGGTGGCACAGCTGCTGCAGGACAACAGAGGCAGGTTGGTCATATATCTACAAATGATCACACACACAAATAAACCTCTGAACTAAACAGTGCTTGTTGTTCCATTTTTATGAACAGTTAGAACGACTGTCGCAGGAGGAGAAGGATGAAGTTCTCCAGGTTGTTGTAACTCATCTGCCAGGGGTTTCTCTAGACCACACCTGGACCAATCATACCCAGTCGGGGTCAGCCAGCGTGGTGCACCTGTTTGAACTGCCGGGTCAGACCAACAAACCTGGAAAACAAATGCTGCAGACAGGATCCAGTAGGGTGTCTCAGCAGGAAGGCCCACATGGAACATTGTCTGGATGTAGGCCTCCAGCCACATTTGAATTGGGGAGAAATACCCAGACTCATTTAGTAATTATAAGTTTCAAAGAAGACCCTTTTAGAGTGAATTAACAATTATCCACTACCTATACATTTACTTGTTTCTGTAAAAGTAGTTTTTTTGTAGATACACATCTCATATACACATAATAATTTGAGTGACTACCTCAAAAGATAGAGATTATTTATTACTCCTTGTTCTTTATTTACAAATGTTACACATTTTTGAAAATACATATATAATTTTACTGTTTTCTGTATATATTTACTCTAAAGACATGTTCCATTAAAGCACTCTCTTCTATTGCTGCCCTTTACGTGGCTGAAGTTATGCCCAACAAAGAGAGAGAGAAATAAAAAAAAAAAGAAAATGCATTGGTGTTTTGACAGTAATATTAATTTCATCAATTTACAAAGGAATGTAATACAGATGCACACAGTGTTTGAGAGGTAACAAACATGTCTTCAACATGTTAGATCAGTGCACCAAGATATTCTGGAGTTGCTCTGATAAATGCTGCATGAGGCCTACACATAATGGTTCCTTATGAAAGAGGGAGAGAAAAGGACTGAGGGCATGTGACTGACACGCCTGACTTCTGCAGTTGTGTCTGGGCTAATTCAGCTGAGGGAGGCGGAACAACACCAGGTAGAAGACCAGGGGTCCGAGGGTCATCTTGAAGAACACTCCGTGAACACTTGAAGTCCCCCATGAGACTTTAGTCGGATCCCTAAATTGTTACTCTGCAGCCGTGGATGTATCTGTAGTCCTTTGCCTCCTTTACTGTGCAAACACAATAGGGCTATGATTTTTTTGCTGTAGATCTTTTTTGTCTGAGGAACAATACATTTAACATTAGATAACAACAACATGAGCATAATTTTTCAGGCTAAAAAAATATGAAATATAAAAATGTATTACTTATGAAACCTGGTCTTTATTGTTGACATGTACTGGCCGGTGGTGGTCGTGATGATTATAGTCCAGTGCAGCGAGAAGAGTCCTAGCCTCATCTACTGGAGGTGAGAACGAGAAGCGCTTGCCAGCGCACATGACTATATGCTTCTGAAAGGACTCCAGATCAGAAGATAACCTAAGAGCAAAGAAAAAACATGAAACTTCAGAGTATATCAAGTATAACAGACATGACTGTTGAAATAACCAAATAATAAAAACTTATTGTTAGTAATAGTTTTTGTTGGTCCATTGATAGTGCTGTAAATATAGTCCTTACTCACACATTTAGCATATACTATCAAACAAATAAATCAGTATGTAAAATTATATATTGTTTAAATCTTACCTAAAAGGTAAGAAACTTCTCAACATCCTTCAGCCACCGTCCGTTTAGGAGATAGAGACAGTTACATTTACCTTGCTTCAACACTTGGTCTTCATTCAGTGGTGGCACTCCCTCAATTTGGAACTCTTCACTGTTGACAAAGGAAATAAATTGTGTTACAGCAAAACTAAACCCATTACTGAGCTGGAGTGAGTGTCACAATTAGAATAATCAAAATTTAAATGTAATTGTCATAAATTGTTGCAAGTGCACACTAGTAAAATTACAGTCTGACTTTAGTTTTTGTGTAATACTAAATGAAAACTGTCAGATTTGCATGCAGTGATTGAATCAGGATGCTGTGTCAATCCTATGTCTTTTCTTTGTGTGGATGTATGTGGCCCCTGACCATTAGCCACTGTATTTTTCTCATAGCTGTAAACAATTCAACCATTTTTAGACTGCTGCCTTATACAATCTCATCACATTTACAAAAGCATTACATTCAACAGTGTCATTATAATAAAATTTATCCTTTACATACAATTTACAAATAGACCACCAATAGATAATTAGTGACCAAATATACAAATAAAACGCAGGCGCACAGCTAATCACACTATAATCATAATCATCAGAGACCTGCAAATGTAATTTAAATAACAAAACATCAGTGAATGGGTATAAGAGAAGTGGATCTATCCAGACAAAAGCAATAAGGCAAGACATGTGCCAGAGTTAGCATTAGATGGGCTGTGACAACAGTTACATCATATATTACATCCTGGCTAAATTTATAAAGTTGTCATGGATCACGGTATCTCTGGTGAAGGTTATTGAACAAACGAGCCAAAAGACATAACAAAGAAAAAAGTACTTAGCAAAGTGCAACCCCAAAAAGAGTTCTGAGCTCATTAGCTCAGCTACTGAGCTACTTTTTCAAAAGACATTGAAAAAAGTCATTTGAAAGCTAAGACAGCAAGTTGATAAGACTTAGTAGCCTCTGAAATTGGGGTTATAATTTACTTCTCAAAGTCTCAGAGTATTTAATCCATTCAAAACAGTAACTTTTTAGGAGTCGTTCATGTTAGCCGCTTAGCATCCCCATCTAACAAGCATGCTAATGTTATTTAGCTTTAGACAGCTGAAAACAAAACACCACAGTATATTATAAATTGTCTGTAATGATGTCTTACCTTTTCAAAAAGAAAAAAGCCCGCTGAGGGTCCGTTTTTATCCCCAAAGTAGAGCGTAACGTTAGCTCTCTCCATGGCTCAAATGCTCTGACTATGTTCAGTCTTGTTTTTCCACTGCTTTGGTCACACTTCCGTTTTCCTCTCCGTGTCTTGCTCGAGTAAACATGTTATGTTTTTTATTTTTTTGAGGCGTCAGTGTCGGTGTCTGAGCAGTGCTAGAGGCCAATTGTTTTTTGTTGCTGGTAGAGTCCATCTCTGCCGGCTGATCTCGCTGGCTGTAATGGCGGCTTTGCCGGGAATTCAGCGCTGTACACAGGAGCGCGCACTACGTAACATCCGGGTAGATTTACCGGGAAAACCGGCCCGGGCGCTTCACAATAAAATGAGCCTACAGGCTCATTGAAATAACAGTTTTTAACAAAGAATGTCTTAGTCGTCTCATCTAATTATGGTCGGCTCATATTTGGGCAAATAAAAACGTTATTTGAGCTTAAAAAGTTACGTAGTGCCCCTTTAAGCAATAGAAAGTCATTAAGTTGCTGATGTACAACTTTTTCGATGACTTTCCCTAAAAATGGCATGTTTAATATGGGCCGATAGTTGTTGAGCACTGTAGCATCAAGACTGCTCTTCTTTAGGAGAGGCTTGATGACAGCAGTTTTTAAGGCACTTGGAAATGTTCCAGACTGTAAGGAATTATTGACTATATCAGTGAGTTGTGGTAACAAACTGCTTAGTACTGGTTTTAGAAAACTAGTGGGTAAAACATCGAGGCAGCAGGTGGATGCAGCAGGTGGATGAATTCAGGCTGGAGACATTTTTTTCAATTGTTCTGTCATTAATGGGTGTAAAATGTCTAAACTCAACCAAAGGTCTCCTATGTGGCTGCAGTGTTGTTGTATGCCCTTTGGACTGTATCGCATGTTTAACGCCTTGAACCTTGTCGTTAAAAAACAATGCAAACTCATTGCATTTAGTGTTGGAAACTAATTCTGGAGGAAATGGAGCTGAAGGGTTTGTTAATCTGTTCACTGGAGCAAACAGGACACGTGAGTTGTTACTGCTGTTGTTGATGAGCTCTGAGAAGAATATTTATCTTGCTTTTTTCAAAGTTTGATTGAAAACATGCAGATTTTCTTTGTATACCTCATAATGAATTAAGAGTTTCAATTTACACCATTTTCTTTCGGGTTTTCAGCATTCCCTTTTCTGTGCCCTGACAGAAGAAGCATTGCTCCACAAAGCCTTCTGCCTCTTCTTCATCACTTTAACCTTAACAGGAGCAATGGTGTCCATAACATTTAAAACACCTGAAGTATAACAATTCATTAAATCAAGAACTTGACCTGATGAGGCATTTTCAAACCTGATTGCCTCCATAAACTGTGTCCTGGTGTTATCATTAATGTGTCTCTTCTGAACAACTGTAGGTCCAGCAGCAGCTTTTGGAATCATGGACAGATGGAAAAAGACACAAGAATGATCAGACAGAGCAACATCAATCACAGTGACATCTGAAATATGAACACCCTTAGTAATGACCAGGTCCAGAGTGTGACCTCTGTTAAGGGTCGGCTCATTAACATGCTGACAAAGACCAAAAGTATCAAGAATAGTAGAAATTTCTTTGGCATTCCTGTCAGAAACATTATCCACATGCACATTAAAATCACCTGATATGACTATTTGTTCAAATTCTGTGAAGATAACAGAAAGCATTTCAGTAACTCATCAATAAAAACATGACATTGTTGGGGTGGCTTGTAAAGAACAACATATAAAATAGATGGAGAAAACCTCAACTCCATTTTGAATGACACATACTCAGATGATGAAAACTCCCCAAGTGATAGTTTCTGGATAAGAATATTATCCCTAAAAATAGCACAAACACCACCACCCTTTTTGTTTTCCCGCATTTTGGATAAAAATTGGTAAATTCGATCGGGTGGATTCAATAAGGACAACATTTCCAGTCTTGCTGTCTAATCATGTTTCTGTTAAAAACATAAATCAAACTTATTTGAAATTATAAAATCATTAATTAAAAAAGATTTGTTTCCCAAAGACCTGACATTGAACACTGCAAGTTTCAAGTCTGTTTGAGCAGGACCAGACTTTATCTGTTTGCAGGGGATTTGAATCAGGTTTGTCTGATTAGACAATCTAACTGTTATTCTCTTCTCGAGTCTGCGACTTCTGACTGTAGTTATGGAGCTGGGGGGGAGTGTTCTCTCCCAGGGCCTCGGGTTGATAAGTATTTTATGATGACAAAAAGTCCTGGAACAGCAGAGGCCCTCAGTGCCTTGATGTTAGTCAAGGTTTTTGGAGCTGGTCTGGGAGGGGGTGGAGGGGGTCTGACAGGGGTGCATTGGACACCTATAGGGGGTCTCATTTGTTCTTGCCGAGATGGAGAATTGGTGGTGCTCGGTGGTATTGGGGGTGATGCTTTTCGGGATGATGATAGAACCCGTGACCTGGCCAAGTTAGGTGTGAGGGACTTAATTCCAGATTTTACCAACATTTCCAGGTGATCTGGAAATCCCATTGGTGAATCCGGGGATGGGACAGACATGGTGAGGTCCGCAGAAGGTGTTGATGTTACTGGGGGGGTCCAGGGTCCTATTGAGGGGGTCCATTTCTGTAGTGGAGGTGTTGATCCTTGGTTGGTGAGGCTGGAGTGTTTTTCTCATTCAGTGGCTGATGGCTTCTCAGAGGACCCTTTCTTTGTTCAAGAGAGTGCCCAGAACCATTTGGGTGTCTCAGGGAGTGCAGGAGATTATCAGTTAGCCTCCTGACCCCTCCTCTGTTCAGGTGTGGGCCCTTTCCTTTAAGCAGGTCTACACGTTGCCAAAACAAGTTGAAGTTATCAATAAAGTGTACTCCTCTTGTCTCGCAGGTCTTGGACAGCCATGTATTTAGTGCAAGCAGCCGACTGAATTTATTGATCTTTCTGTCAATGTTTGGGAGTTGTCCACTGATAAAGGATTGCACTTCCAGATTTTCAAGTTTATTTAAAAGCCTGGAGAAATCCTTTTTTAAAACCTCTGATTCTCCCTTCCTGGTGTCAACTGCACCCACGTGTACAATCAGCTGTTTAATGCCTGTGTGTTTGGACAGGACTTGGGGGAGGATTGCTGTTATATCAGTGACCATAGCGCTTGGATAGCTGCATGTAACAAAACAACTATAGTTTATGTCTCTGATAGCATCGTCTCCCAGCAACAGGATATCTCTGTCCTTCACTTTTGGCATAGATTCTCTGTCTCTGTTAGCCTGGTGCTTTTCCACAGATTCATGTCTCCCGTTTTCCATAGACAAAGTTTTATTTCCTCCATGTTTTACAGTTAAAGAAGAGTTTTCTGGTTCATTCATCAGTGATTCAAATCTGTTTTTTAGCTGGATGTCTGGTGATGCTACATATGCTCTTGTGATGCCAGCATTCTTTTTTCTTATCCAGTGCTGCTTTGGCTGGGCACCAAGTTTATGCCAGGTGCCATCATTTTGTTTAAATTTTTTTGCTTTGCTCAGCTTTGGGAATAACACTGTATCTTCCAAGTTTAAATTCACAGTCTTACCACATTGTGTGATCGGGATTGTCTCCTCTTTCAGATTCCAAAGCAAAAATCTTTGTTTGTAGTGCACTGATTACTTGTTGGTATTTCCAACAATTTTGGCAGAAAGAGTTTAAAAATCCAGTTAAAAAAAATTAAAAATCCAGTTAAAAGAAAGTAAAAAGTAATGTAAAAAGTTGATGCTAATATCTTTAAAAGGGGGTTATTTCTATCCACTGGGTATATTCTAAATAGGGCATCCGTGTAGATAACTCTAGGAAGAATTAGTGCGCAAGCGGAAAAATTGCTGGTTTTATCCGTAGATTATATGCGATTAAGCGGCGTTTATATCTCGGGGAAGAAAGGGTTAAAGAAACTGTCTAATTCTCTTTGTGCAAAAGAATTCAGACACGTTTGAAAAAACGGAACCTGGCTGACAGAAAGCGCGTCTGAGGAAACGAGGCCTGATTAGAAGAGAGGATTCTTCTGAAGGGGGCACCTCAGTTTACGCTATTTTCCGGCTGAACTTAAGTATAGGAAACCAAAATAAAATAAAAAAGGAGCATCATTACAAAATCAATTAATATAAAAATGGTGGAAAATTTAGATTAAAAGGCCTGCTTTAATAAGGGGAAACACACTGTACAAGTCGACTGGATTAAATACAGTGGGGTTGACCGCCGAACGTAACAAGTTAAAAGGACCTTAGCGGGAAGAAAAAATAGTTAGCGCTCCTTTTCTATCTTAAAAGAATTCAGCTGGGTGCTGGAATTGAGATATAAGACGTACGACTGAGCGACACAAAACCCGTTATAGAGTTCATGTCAAGACTCTGGAAAGAGAGGCTGAACTAAATTGCCGGAGCATGTAAGACCGGTCTGGTGTGTGTGCACGTGTGTGCTGTTTACAAGGGCCTTGGCGAAAGTTTGAATAGTAAGTATTAAACTTGATTTAGGGTACTGTAAAGTAATTGAAATTTAGGGATAATAATTACGTTAAGTTAACGGAGATGTTAGAAAAAGCAAAGGAGAGATTATAATAAAAGAGGAGAAAGTTATCAAAGGAGAGCTCTAAAGAAATTCATAAAAAATAGTGACAAATCAAAAAAGGAAAAGATCTACCAAAGAAGTAACAAACTTTTAAAGTTAAATAAAAGTAGCGTAAAGTCTAAAACTAATAATTCATTGGGAAAGAAAAGGAAAACTTTAGGGGGAAAAACAATATTAAGGAAAACCAAAGGGATCACACTCCTCAGCCTCCCCGGGAAAGTCTATGCCAGGGTACTGGAGATACGGCCGATTGTCGAACCTCAGATCCAGGAGGAACAATGCGATTTTCGTCCCGGTCGTGGAACACTGGACCAGCTCTACACCCTCTCCAGGGTGCTGGAGGGTTTATGGGAGTTTGTCCAACCAGTCCACATGTGCTTTGTGGATCTGGAAAAGGCATTCGACTGTGTCCCTCGTGGTGCCCTGTGGGGGGTGCTCTGGGAGTATGGGGTCCGGGGCCCTTTGCTAAGGGCTATCCGGTCCCTGTACGACCGGAGCAGGAGCTTGGTTCGCATTGCCGGCAGTAAGTCAGACCTGTTCCCGGTGAATGTTGGACTCCGGCAGGGCTGCCCTTTGTCACCGGTCCTGTTCATTATCTTTATGGACAGGATTTCTAGGCGCAGCGAGGGGCCGGAGGGAGTCTGGTTTGGGGACCACAGGATTTTGTCTCTGCTTTTTGCAGATGATGTTGTCCTGTTGGCTCCATCAAGCCAGGACCTCCAGTGTGCACTGGGACGGTTTGCAGCCGAGTGTGAAGCGGCTGGGATGAGGATCAGCATCTCCAAGTCTGAGACCATGGTTCTCAGTCGGAAAATGGTGGCTTGCCCCCTTCAGGTTGGTGGAGAGCTCCTGCCTCAAGTGGAGGAGTTTAAGTATCTCGGGGTCTTGTTCACGAGTGAGGGAAGGAAGGAGCGTGAGATCGACAGACGGATCGGTGCAGCTTCTGCAGTAATGCGGTCGATGTACCGATCTGTTGTGGTAAAGAAGGAGCTAAGCTGTAAGTCAAAGCTCTCGATTTACCAGTCGATCTACGTTCCTACTCTCACCTATGGTCATGAGCTTTGGGTCATGACCGAAAGAACAAGATCCCGGATACAGCCGGCCGAAATTAGCTTTTCTCCGTATAGTGGCGGGGCGCTCCCTTAGAGATAGGGTGAGGAGCTCAGTCACTCGGGAGGAGCTCAAAGTAGAGCCAGCTGAGGTGGCTCGGGCATCTGTTTCGGATGCCTCCCGGACGCCTTCCTAGGGAGGTGTTCCGGGCATGTCCCACCGGGAGGAGACCCCGGGGAAGACCTAGGACACGCTGGAGGGACTATGTCTCTCGGCTGGCCTGGGAACGCCTCGGTATCCCCCGGAAGAAGGAAGTGGAGGAAGTGTCTGGGAAGAGGGAAGTCTGGGCTTCTCTGCTTAGACTGCTGCCCCCGCGAACCGGCCCCGGATAAGCGGTAGAAGATGGATGGATGGATGGATGGACCAAAGTAATACAAAATTAGTTGGCTGAAGGAATAATTAGTGAATTAAAAAAAACAAGTAAAGTAAGTATTCAGAGGTCAGTGCAAAGATAATAATAGCTGATTAGAACGAGATTAAAATTAGCAGTAGGCTAAGTATAACTCGAGCTAAAACGCAGCGAGGCTTGATTTAAAACAACTGTGTTTGCAGGAAAGTTGGAATTTATGTCAAAGTAGGTCTGGTTGTGGTGCAAGCCGGCAGCGCTTCAATTAATTCTATTAGAGAGACATTTAGAATTTCTAGCGACATCACAAATCCACGGCTTGACATTGCCGCTGTTTGAAAACTGTGGAAAGGACGGGAGACGTGTGATCAATTAACAGTCTCAAGAATAAGCAAAAGAAACAGAATACTAAGAGTCCGCAATAAACAAGAAAAGCGGAAACAATTTTAGGAAAAACAGCATTAATACAAAATAGTTGGGAAGAGTACTCGTGCCTCAAAAGGGGTGATAAGATGGGGGCTAAAAATGCAAAGATTACAACTACTCGACTACAACTACGACTAAGTTGGAAATGATTATTGGGCAAAAACCTTAACACAAAAAATGAATTAGAAAGTATATGAAAAAGTGGCATAAAAGAACACAAGGCACTTTACAGTGGCCCCTTTACGGGTAGTTTTGATCTAATGCGCTGTATTGAATTAGAAGCTAATATAAGACATTACAAAGCTAAGGATAATAGCAATAAAAGAGAAGGAAAACGAACAAAGGAAAGGGAAATATTGGCATGGTTTAAGTACGAGGCGATGAAACAAATAACTAGAGGAAAGAAAGCACAAACTGCTGAAATGGGACATGAAAGTGTTGTTAAGCCTTGTACTGAACCTACAGCTCCTCCACTTTATGCCGAAATTGCTGGACAATACCCAATACAAGAAAAATCGGAGAAAATGGACGGAGAAATAATTGGGAAATTTAAACTAGCTTTAACTAAACCAAGACAGGGATCTCTAGGCAGAGACCATGACAGCAATTCCAACAGCGTCTCTCCCTGTGAAGAGAGCACCCCCGATCAGACAGATAAGGAGGGTAATTATGCAAATGCCCGCCCACATCATAGACAGCCGAGAGACACTTGTGATACTAAAAGCATTAAATGAAAAGAATCTAAGAAACTGTACAAGCCACAAGGAAGTCAGTCTCGACAAGATAGACATGACTACAAACAATTAACAGTGGCACAGAGACTTTTAAAACAAAAATATAAAAGCAAAGGGAAAGTTGTGACGAAGATTACTCTCCAGCTAAGCCCAGTCCAAGTGTCTCATTTCCTGAATCTAAACAAAGTCCATATAGTTCAAGTCCAAAGGATTATAGAAGAAGACTCAAAGAGAAAGAAGAGGATTATAAAATTAAAAAACTAGCAGAGAAAGAACACAGTTTAAAAGAAAGAATAATACACTAGCAGATTTAGAAATGGCAAGATTTGAAAATATAAGGGATGGTATGACTTTGTGAAGCCAGAAGATAATATCTCCTCTCTCACAAGAGACCGAAGACAATGAGGGAGTAGGCATGCATCCCATACTGACTAAAGGCCACAATGAGGCACAATATATTCCATGTTCATTTACAGACATGATTGGTTTGGCTAATGGGCTCCCTGATCTGTCACAAGGGGCAAATAAATTCGTTTTAAATCTAGAATCTAAGACCGGGGGCTTGACTCTTTTGCTTGGTGACATTAAGGCATTGATTATGTATCTGGCGGGAAGACATGTCACTGAAGAGTTTGAAGAGTTATTTATAACAGCTGAATTGCCACTGGATGTGAAAGGAAATCGGGCAGACCACATAGGCTTTAATGGACATAGAGCCAGAATCTGGGCAGAGCTCAGACGGATATTTCCTGAACGACTAGACCCATCTAAACTTGAATCAGAGAAATAAAGCGACACAGAGTGTCCATCAAAATTCCTGTTCAGCTTTCAAAAAAGATGGAGGGATGAAACAGGTAGTGCCTGGAATCTAAACGAAACCACACAGAGCTTGTTCAAAGTACTGGGTAAAAAAGCAATGCCTCCTGAAGTTCAAATTAAACTGGACTCAGTTGTAGGATTAATGAAGTTTGCTGAGCATGTCATTCACTACGTGGAAGCATGTAGAAGAGAGAAGAAGAGGGAAGAAGAAGCTAATAAGACTTTGGTGAATAAGCTAACACAGATGCAAATGAATGACTTGAGTAACAGAAATAAAAAGGAGAAAACAAAAGTGCAAGCTCCTATTGTGACATCAGAAAATTATCAACAGCAGCAGCCACTGCAGTCAGGGATGTGAATAACTGGGCGGCAGTAGCTCAGTGGGTAGAGCAGTCGTCTTTCAACCGGAAGGTAGGCAGTTCGATTCCCGCTCTGGACTCTGGTCCGAGGGCCAGGGGATTACAGAGGAATGTCAAACCCGAGGGGTGGATACGGAGGAAGAGGCAGGTCTATGCAGCGTTCTGTGAGTACTGACTTTACTTCAGCAGGCTGTCCATTAAATGCAGGAGTCAGGCAAATATCTGAAAGATGCTGGATTTGTGGTCAGATGGGAGACTTTCAACGATAATGTCCAAATGGCCCTATGAGAAGGCCAAGGGGAACTTACTAGTGGTGCCCGAAGAACAAACGAGAGGAGAAAATTACCCCAGTCATATCTACTCAAGATGACCCAATAAAAGAGACTATCAATTTATGGTTGACACAGGAGCAACCTATTCTTGTATTGGAAAAGAAGGAAGAAATATCTTTATTGGACACAAATGTAAAAACAGTAGGATTCTCAGGGAAAACACAAATTATTTCTCTCACAAAGAAAGTACAACTGACTGTAGCAGGAAGGAGTATACGCACGTCATTATTATACTCCAAAACCACTCCAATTAATATCCTGGGAAGAGATGTCTTGTGTGTACTAAAAGCTAATATCACATTGTAGCAGATCAGTCTCCAAAACTCCACCCACACAGTAACATCTGCTATAAGACTAAGAAGTCTTCAGGATTAACAACTGTTTGTTTTCACCATCAGCCTTCAGAGACAGGCTTGAATCTGAAGCCTGGAAGAAGACGTGGTTAACATTGTTTTCTTTCAGATAAAAGGATGGCAAAGTGCCTTGTTAATGACAGGAAATGTTATTAATGACTTTGTTTCTGCTTTCATAAGAAGTGGAACTTGGGTCTGCCAGTCACCAGGTCAAAGGTGACTCAGGACAACTACCACATCCTGGCACCATGTCCAAGGAACATAAATTCTGGGAGATAAAGTTTGTTGATTCAGCTTTACCCAGAACTTTGTTTAGCCCTGCTAAGGACACATCTCAGGCCATTCAACACCAACAGGTCACAGGCCCCTGGCGCCGCTGTCAAACAGGTCATTACTCTGGAGATAACAGTTTGTTTGATCTCACCAGAAACCCCTGAACTTCTGATGATCAGACACTGTCCCCTTGTGGTTGATCGGACAAAGAACTATGACTTTTCCTAAAGGACATCTCGTTATTTTAATAAAAAAAGTTATTGTGTTAATGTGCTGTTGTTTATACTGTTCTTTTCCAGGACGTGGAGTCGTGACGCAAACTCCTCATCCTAGTTTTGTTTGCAGGTTGTGTTCTGTTTTAAGAAAATGTAACAATTGTTTCCATCATGTCCTGACAAATGCCTCTGTATAACTTTGCAGTACAAGTGTTTTGCGTGTTTATGAAAAACCAAGTGAAATTGTGAAGCAAGGAATGTTTTAAAACTTAGTTTAAACATTTAAACTTTAGTTAAACTTCCCAAAGCGACGCCCATCTCTGTAAGACACGCCCCCGTCCGAAGGCGATATAGCTGGCACACCGCCAGAGAATCAGCCCTTTTTCCCTTCGCACTGAACCGCGGTCTTCAGGCGGACGGTCCAGTAGGACCGCCTCGCCTCTGCAACCATTACAAGCTTGGGCCTCGTGGAAACGAGTAAACTTTCTTTGTTTAAAGTCTGAAAGCCTAGCTTGCTACGCTAAATTTTCCTTCTCTCAAACAACTGCTCAAAATACTTCCTGCAAATCTGCTACCAGACGGAATCTAATTTGCTTTTATTTTTAAAGTATTAGTGCCTGCTAAAGAGTTAGCTTGACCGCGCTCATAGAAGTAAGTTTTTAACCAGCAATGCAACAGCTGAGAACTCTTTCATGGACCTTGAAGTAACTTGCACAAACTTAAACTTTTACACGGTACAACCGAGGAGAGGCCATGCTAGTTTGGACAGCAACAAGACACTTTTGTTCTCTTCCCCGGGCGCACGGCGACCCCCCCTCTGGAGGAGACGTGCACGTGACGGCACCCCTGGTGTGTGGAGCGCTTCATCAGTAAGTGACGAACTTTCTGAGAACATTCAGGACGCTCGTCTCGGACCACTGACATCAACCCCACCGAACCGGGCCATCGCCCGTTGACGACAGAGTAAGTCTGCACGTGACACAACAGCCTTGGCATCATTAAACTGTCCAAACTCTAGCCCCGAAGCCGCCATCTCCTTTTCCCCAATAAAAGTCCCTTAAACCTCCATAATCGAGATTAACCTGTTCAAAACATTCCTGGTTTCATCATATCCTCCATCCTGTTTATTTCTGTGTATACCCATTGTGTTCAACCCTTATTGTGTTTTAATGCTTTATCATGTTCCCGTCATATTATTCACCATTGTATAATCTTTAATAAAATCCCAAAAAGACATTAATGGTTCCCTGTTTATATCAAGAAATGTTCGAAAACGAGAAGAATTTGCTTCCTTTAGATTAATGAGACTAGAATAAACAGTTTCTCTAGATCTGTCTAAAACTAGAGAGGTGCCCCTTTTTAATTAGAAATAAATTTTAATAAATTAATAATACAAAATTTAATTATTAAAATTAATCTATGTTTATGCAACATAGTCATACAGTAAGCTACTACAACATGTACACAGAGAGGTCTCTGGGTGGAGTTTCCAGACAACACTGAGAGTAAGATGATGTCTGCTGCAGCAATAATGGACACAAGAATGACAATCCAACCTGTTGTGTATTGGCTGAGATGGCCCAATAAATCCAACCTCGAGTAAATGTGGTTAAAATGGAAATTTCGGATTGAGAGACAATTTTCAAGACTTTTCATGTGCCGAAGACACCGCTACATTGTACAATGATGTATGATAAAAACCAACTGGCAAGAGCACATGAATGGCAGGAATATGTGTGTTACAAGTCAAAATATATATATTGGCAGACAGGGAGCTGTGGCGGTACCGCGTATTTCCCAATTTGAATCTTGGTTTCTGATCACGGACTCTATTCCTCATGTCACCTTAATGCTGGTAGGGGGATTGGAGTCGAGTGCGCTTAAATCATTGATAAAAGCAGCTGTGTGCGTTACTAATTGGCTACCTACCGCAAATACAGAGGTTCATGACTCAGAAGACTACCAATATTATAGAATAAAAGTAGAAGCCTGTGATATAGTTCAGGCCGAAAGAGTAATAGTAGATAAAAACATTTCTAAACAACTAGTCAGAGAGACATAATACCTTGGTACCAGATGAGGTCTGGTCTAAAAGCAAAACAGACGTAGGATTGGTTAGGTAATCGCTGCGGATAAAAAATTATCATTAAACCTGGGAGTATATTGCCAAATAAAAAACAATACCCTCTAAGCCAGCAAGCTGTTGAAGGTATAATGCCAACCATTGAGGGGTTACTAGACGCGGGAGTATTAGTAGAATTAAAGGGTCCTTGTAACACACCAATTTTTCCTATAAAGAAATCAAATTCAAACGATTATAGGTTGGTACATGATTTAAGAGCAATCAATGAAATTATTGAAGATGAAAGACCTATTGTGCCGGATCCTTGCCTGATACTGTCAAATATTCCTGCTGCGTCAGAATGGTTTACTGTTATTGATCTATGCTCTGCATTTTTCAGCATCCCTTTTGCATCCTGAGTCACGCTACTTGTTCTGCTTTACATTTTATGACCGAGACGAGAGAGAGAGGAGCCTGTCCTACAGTCGACTCCCTCAAGGCCTAAAGTTGTCACCATCTAAATTCAACCAGGCGCTGAGTCATGATCTGCAGAACTTAAACGTTGTGAGTACAGTGATCCAATATGTAGATGATCTGTTAATATGTAGCCCTACTCGGGAACAGTGTGAAAAAAATTCTATCACTGTGCTACAAACTTTACTACATGGGGGACACAAAGTTAGTAAAGAAAAGTTACAATTTTGTCAACCTGTAAGTGGAATATTTAGGCCGAGTATTAAGTGGCAACAAGAGGAAAATTGCTCCGTCTCATATCGAGGCTATTACAAAAGCCCCAATGCCACATACTGTAGGGCAAATGATGACATTTCTAGGAACAGCTGGTTATAGTAGACCTTGGATTTGGGATTTTGCTCAATTAGTTGCACCATTAAGAGGTCTGATGAAGTCCGCAGGCCTGCGTGACACTCAGGCTCAGTTAAAATGGAACGAAGAAGCTGACAGAGCATTATTTGCACTAAAAGAAAGCATGCAAACAGCTCCAGCACTAGGAAATCCTGATTATAAAAAGATGTTTCATCTGTACGTAGCAGAAAGAGATGGCTATTCATCTGCAGTTCTGATGCAGGACACAGCGGTTGGTAAACAGCCGAATGCCTATTATAGCTCAAAATTAGATACTGTTGAAGAAGGCTTAGAACCGTGTTACAGGTCATTAGCATCAGCTGTGACCGCATTTAAAAAAGCTTCAGTTATGACTATGGGTTTCCCAGTTATTATGTATACCAGTCACCAGTTACACGCTCTACTAACAAGTCCTAAATTCGTTTTAACACAAGCCAGGAAAACAGGGTATGAAGTAATACTTTCTGCCCCTGAATTGATAATACAACGCTGTAATACTGTTAATCCAGCCACCAAAATGGTTACATCTTTAGATAGAGAACAGCATGACTGCTTAAAATCAACAGACAATTTTGTAAAACCAAGGGAAGAAATGTATAATCAACCTATTGAAGCTGATTTAATATTATTTGTAGATGGATCTTGTTTTCGTGATGATAGGGGAAAAATGCAGGCTATGGCATTGTGAAACTGAATGCATACAATACGTTTACAACAGTACAGGCTACAGCCATTCCACAGCCTTGTTCACCTCAACTGGCGGAAATTAAAGCTTTGACTGAGTCATGTAAATTAGCTAAAGGCTTGAAAGTTAACATTTACACAGATTCACAGTATGGATACGGTGTTGTTCATTTACACGCAAAGACGTGGGAGCAGCATGGGTTTCAGAAGGCTGACGGGAAACCTGTGATACACAGAGAAGCGATAGCAGGTTTATTAGCAGCAATTAAGTTGCCGGCCAAACTTGCGGTCATGAAATGCCGCAAGTTTGGCCCCACTGTGGACCGATGGTTCAGACAATGTAAGGTCTGTAATGGTCTATAATGTGAAAAAGGTGTTTACATCTCCCCTTGGTCACATTCCGATAATCTCAGGCCCATTTGTTCATTTATATGTGGACCACTTAGACATGACTAAAAGAATAAGAGGATTTAGATACATTTTGGTTGTTGTTGACAGATTTAGTAGATGGATAGAGGCAGTTCCCACAAGAAAACCTGATACAAAGTCGACTGCTTGATTTCTGTGTAAAGAAGTCTTTCATAGATTTGGAATTCCTAAACGATTATCTAGTGACAATGGTGCTGCTTTTGCATCAGCAGTAATGCGTCAGGCAATGACAAAACTTGAGGTTAAACAAAAGTTAGGCTGCGTCTATTACCCACAGGCCCAAGGGACCGTTGAGAGAGCTAATGGTTATTGAAAGGGAAATTAGCCAAGATAATAGCAGACAGTCAGAATAAAACTAATTGGTTAGACGCATTACCTTTAGCACTCATGTGCATGAGGTCACAGGCCAACAGGATTACACACCTGACACCACATGAGGTATTGACAGGGAGGCCATTCCCGGTCCCGAATTATAATGGCCCAGGTGAAAACCCACCTTTGGAACAGTGTGAGAAAGGACTTATGAGTTACCTACAACATTTAACAGAGATCCATAAGATCATATTTCAACAGGTCAAAGCAGCTGGAGAAAACACAGCCGAGATAGCAGCATCACTGCAGAAGGTCAAGACTGGAGACTGGGTGTAGCTGTGCTGTTGGCTACGGAAAGTGCGGTGAGAGTTTCTGGGAAGATAGTGTGTCTATCTCTCGCATTGCCGACCTGCAGACGCTCCATTCAAGATAAAGACAATTAAAACTTTTTTGAAAGAACGGGCAAAGGCCCCTGACAATAGTCAAATAAATAACGACGAGCCAGTGATAAGAAGACCGTTCTCAGAGACTAAAGGACAAAAGGCAGAACTGTGAGCAGAGCAGTGGTCCAGTGGAACAGAATAATCAAATAGACTTGGATAATGGATCTGGAACTTTGTCTGTAATCAGTGATACTGATCAAAGAGAAGAAGAATAAAAGAAAGATTTGGAGTAAAAATATTTAGAATGATGCAGATGGAAAGGAGACGGAGAAGCTATCGCTGCCTAATTGATGTGAATCATGACACAGAAGGAGGCCAAGAAACAGGATGTTGTAATCAGAGAACAAAGCCTTTTCTTATGACTATAGCAATAGTTATGACAATAACAGGACTGAATTATAACATAAGAAATAATGTAGAAGACGAGACTGAAATTGAACAAAGGAAATGTGCGCTTGCACTAAGCGTACATGCAGCTGAAGCAGAGGAGGGCCATTAGGAAGTAGATTAAATGTAACCTATGCAAGATCAAACGCACTAAATCGAAATTGGATAACAGGACCAAATAAAACGAGCACCCATGGAGAATCATAATACAGATAGTGCAGGAGAGAGGGAGCTCTCACCTTAGAAATGGAATGCACACAAGAGCAGTGTACAGATATAAAAAAGGGAATTCAGATGAACAAGGAAGAAGCCAGGAAACTAGTAAAATTTAAAAGTAAAATAGAGCATAGGGAGAAAAAAGAGAGGTTAATTCATTTCAACAAGATAGAGAAATGAAGAGAATTGCACAATACAACAACAATTTATTTTATCAATGGATGAAATTTTCAGCTAGACAAGTCACACAAAATGATTGCATTATATGTTATAATTCCAAAAGACTGCCAACAGTACAACCAATTCCAGGAGTAAATACAAACGCATTGAAATCAAAAGGAGCTTGTTTTGCCATGTGTGCTGTCGAATTAGCAAGTGGAGCTAGAGGAAGTTGGTCAAATGATGTAACCATATGTCCAAGAACAATAAAATCTGAGATAGAGGCTTCAATACCCCCTGTAATTGACAAGTCTGAAAAAATAATACATCCGTTTTGTATTGCAAGAGGTTATTCAATTTGATCTGCAATATGGGCAAATGCATCTATGGATTGTAGAATTAAATGTGAAAGAAGTTACCAGCACAATACAGACCAGGTTATGCAAGTGAGGCCAGATTGTATATGTGCAAAACAACTACCAGGGCTGCCATTCAGTGTGAACAGGTCATTGAAGATGGCAGATATTTGAAGGTTATACACAATAACACATTTATTACGCAGTATGGACTGCCTATGTTAGCAAGGGGAACACAGCCTTTGGCAGACATATTCTGGTTATGAGATGATATGAATAGCATTAGAGTTACTTTACCTAAAAATTGGACTGGTATTTGTGCACCTGGTATGCTAACGAGTCAGGTGGTGGTAATAGAGTTAAAAAGAAAGTATAACCTAACTAGCATTAGACAAACCAGAAGCACAGAAGGAAAATGGGAGAAAGACTCAGACCCATGTCTGAGGCCTGGATTATTGCTGGAGAGACATTTGGTTGGTTACCTTGGGTAGGGCAGGCAGCTAACGCTGCGAGCGCTGCCCGTAATAGCAGATGGATTAATTACTTATGGTACAATCGACAGAGGTTTATAAATTGGACAATAGATGCGATTGAGGGTCTCGGAGAACAGGTGCATGCAACATCATTAATGACATTACAAAATAGGTTTGTTTTAGATGGAATATTAGCAGAAGAACAAGGTGTTTGTGAATTGATAGATGGAGAATGTTGTACAGCCATTCCTATGCATTCAGCTGATGAGGGAAATCTTACAAAAGCTTAAAAAAATTTGAGGCTAATAAGAAATGATCATGTGTTAAGTTCTAATTGGAATACCAAGCCTAAAGGGTTAGAGGAATTTACAAAATGGTTAAGTCAGTTATGCTGGTCGACGGTCAAATAGGATTAGCAATTGGAGGGATTATATTAATAGCCCTGATTGTTTTGTGTTGTGCATTGCCGGTTATGAAACTAATTATCAGTCGAGCTACAAACATATTTCCTGGACAGTTCCCTATTTACGCCAGAGATGACATACAACTAACACCCGTGGATGAGGAAGAATCCGTTTATGAAGAAATGAAGGCTTCGTCAAAATTTATGGAAAAATAATAATGCTTGTTAGGAAAAGAAGGAAACAAAGAGGACGGAAAAATGGTTTAGATAATGGACAGTTTAATGATGAATTGCAAGAGGTTTTAAATGAATTGCCTTATGGGCCAATATTAATTAATAAATCAAAAACATATGTACAATATCATATTATTTCGGTGCAGTCACGAGGTTATCCTTGTGGTGGTTACCTCCACCTCCAGTAGAATTACGAATAGAATCAATTGATTGTAGAAAATGGTTAAAACATGTTTTTACTTTGCCTTTAGGATTGATTATAGAAAGAGATGAAGTTTATTTGATGTATAGATATGACATTGTTAACTCTGCTGCAGGTGTGTGTACTCCTTTGTTTACTAAGACCAAATTAGAAATAGTGACAGTAAAATTAGGACTGGACATTTTATTTAGTACTTATAAGAAGTTAAAAGGGGAGGGTAAAATACACATCAGAAACACATCAACGGACTTTGGGAGGAAGTATGGAGACTATACAGACGTACTGAGAATATTAATAGGAGGACAAATACAAAACTCACACAAAGACTATGCAGCCGAACAAGATTCTTGGTATGAGATGCTAACTTTGTAACTTTTTCAGAAGAAAATGTCTGACCCACAACAGACTGGGGGAAGGGAAACCAGGCGGACCAATGGAATTCTGGAATTTGGAGACACGCCTTGAATTTCTCCAAATACGTCACTGGAGTTTTTTCCATCATCGCCGGACAGCTTCCCCAGTGGGTCGGGTGAGAGACCAACAGAATACCTTGCTCCTTACACTTGTGGGGATTCGGAGCAGAGTAGAGGACGTGGTGGAGAGCCTGGAGACCAGCCATGGGGATGGGACCAGAGGGGGATCTCGGAAGGAAGAGGACGCGCTCGGGGGACTGGAAGGCCAGTCGCAGAGGTGAACCCGGTGAAGAGACGGGATGACGACACCGAGGACAACGTTCTGGACTAGGTCTGGTTTGAGGAGACACTCGTATCCAAGTCAGATGAGGTCGGCGGCACATCGGAGTCGAGGGAACCAGCACCAGCAGAGGAGGAGAGGCAGACGGGGCTGACGGATGAGCAAATTCTTGAGCGAATTGAACATCACTTAACTGTGTACAGAGCACAGATGGCGGCACGAGCTAGCTCCAGTCTATTGGACAATCAAGGGGGAAATGACGTAAGTGAACCGGACATTGTACCGGGGAGAAGACATGGGAGAGAAGAGGGGTCAACTGAGTCGATGCGAAGAGAAACAAGGCTCTGCTTACGCGTTGAGCGCCATTGAAATGTATCTTATCTTACAAATGTTTGTACTCAAATGCTTATTATATTTTAATATGAGTAATTATAATCTTATTTTGCATGCTGTAACTGTGTTAAGTGAAGGTACGACAAGTTAACCATATGATATAATTATGGTGGAAGAAGGGAGATCTGATGGAAATTGTTTTATGCTGAACTAGTGTAACTTGGATCTGTGTGATGATTTAATGCACATGTATTATGAACCAGTTGTAATGTTTAGCTAAAACAAGACCTTAGGGTCTCGAAGAGGGGATGTGTGGTATATTTTTCATGTTATGTGCTTATTTCTGTGTGCTTAGTTAGTTATTCATTTATGTTATGTCTTTATGGTTAATACTTATGCATGGTTTGTAATCAAGTAAGGGATGTTATATTAATACATTTAGAAACATATTAAAGTAAAACCAAGAAAACTTAATGTCAGAAGAGTATGGTTTAAATAATGAAGCACACACACACATTGAAGGCCTAGATAGAGACATGGGAACCTGTTGCTCAAGGTCAGAGATGAGAGAGGCCTAGCAGGTGCAAAAACCACAAAGTCTTACAGAATGACCTCACAGAGTTAATAAAGATTTTCAAAGGCTCTTCAAAGATCACAGAAAGAGTTATCACTAAACTGTCATATCAAAACTGTATATAAGGCTTACATTTACTGTACAAAAATTTGTAGAGCTTGGGGGACAGACTACTCGGGTCATTTATTGTGTTGGTTGTGAGCAATAAAGACTCTATGGCGTTGAAATGGCTGTGCGTTCATAACTTATGCCACACAATTGTGCCAAAGGCTGAGCAGTCAGTATTGGACACAACACATGTAGGTCTGTAAAGGTGTGCACTTTCGGGAGGCCAGGTGGTTGAGAGTCAGGTACGGGTAGCTGCAATTTTTGTTGACCGCAAAGCAAACAGCAAAGCAACGCAAAGCATACTGAACGGCTGAGATTATATATTTATATGTTTTTGTATGTTTATGCATTCTGGTTCATGTCCATCATCTATCTGCTGAGCTGTATTATTTAACCTGCAATAAACCTACCAATTGCACATCGGATCTGAGATTATTTGTTAATTATAGTCTCTAAGCGCGTCACAACTTTTAGCAGCACCAGGACCCAACTCTGACCCTCACCGCAGCTACAAAGTTCTATGGGAAGCCGCTACACAGATATTTATATTGTTTACACTGTTATAATGTTATGATCGAGGCTCTGGACATAACTTGTTTTTCTATAACAAACTAAACAAAATATTTGTGCCCTGGCAGTGGCAAATATTTTTGGTTTAATATTTGATTTGATTACATTAATGCTTAAGTTGAGATTTACAAGAAATATTTCAACTGCTACTAACTTTTAATTGCTGTAAAAAGCTTCCTATTTGTTTAAAGTGTTTGCAAACCAAAGGTTATTGCACTTTTGTTTATATAGCAGTACGTTCAAAATAAAAGTATGCAATACACACATTTTTAATTCATGATTAAATTTTTTGTATAATGCAATTAATCGCAGAACTTTGTGCAATTAATTGCGATAAAAAATTTTAATTGTTGCCCAGCACTAGTAAAAGCATAAAAATACAGTTAAAATAAAGTAAAAAGTTGATTATAAAATCATTGTGTAAATGTGGAGATAACTAAAAAGAAAAGTAAAGCTGGCAGGAGCAAGCAGAGGTGCGACTGCCCTCTTCAGAAGCAGGAAGCAGATGTAGCAATTGAAGACTGTGTAGCATTTGAATATTGCTGCAATTCTACAAACCCAATTTCAGGAAAGTTGGGACACTGTACAAATTGTGAATAAAAACAGAATGCAATTATGTGGAAGTTTCAAATTTCAATATTTTATTCAGAATTCAACATAGAAGACATATCAAATGTTTCAACTAAGAGAATTTATTATTTCAAGGGAAAAATAAGTTGATTTTAAACACATCTCAAAAAAATTGGAACAAGGCCATGTTTACCTCTGTGTGGCAAAATACAAGGTCTTCCCTGAAAGAGACGACATCTGAATGGGAGCATATGTTGTTCTAACTATATACCTTTCAGCTTTGATGGTGCCTTTCCAGATGTGTAAGCTATGGTGGCCGAGACAGCTCAACACGCTGCAAATGAAGAAAGCACCAGCAAATAAAGAAAACATCTTCATCAGTTTGACAACACGCGCGCTGCAAAAGTTCACAAGTTTGCAGCGCGCGTGTTGTCAAACTGATGATGTTTTCTTTATTTGCTGGTGCTTTCTTCTTTTGCAGTGTGTTGAGCTGTCTGGGCCACCGTAGTAAGCTGCCCATGCCACACACACTCATGCAACTCCAGAGATCCAGGCTTCTGAACTGAGCGCTCATAACAACTCTGGTTGTCCTTGTCCTCTTTAGTCTGGATGGCATGGCACCCCAGTTTGCCAAAAAGAACACATTTTGATTTGTCTAACCACAGTTTTTCACTTTGCCACAGTCCATTGTAAATGAGCCTTGGTTCCAGAGAAAACACCTGTGCTTCTGGATCATGTTTAGATATGGCTTCTTTTTTGACCTATAGAGTTTTAGTTGCAGCGGCAAATGGCCTGGTAGATTGTGTTGTGATGATTTCTGGAAGTATTCCTCAGCCCATGTTGTGATTTCCAGTACATTCCTGTATGTGATGCAGTGCTGTCTAAGGGCCAGAAGATCACAGGCATCTAGTATAGTTTTCCTGCCTTGACCCTTACACACAGAGATTGTTCTAGATTCTCTGAATCTTTGGATGATATTATGCACTGTAGATGACGATAACTTCAAACTCTTTGCAATTTTTCTCTGAGAAACTCCTTTCTGATATTGCTCCACTATGTTTTGCTGCAACATTGGGAGAATGTCCATCCTGACTTCTGAGAGACACTGCCACTCTGAAAGGCTCTTTTTATACCCAAACATGATGCCAATTGACCTAATAAGTTGAATTAGTCCTCCAGCTGTTCCTTATATGTACATTGTACATATGCTACCTGGCCCAACTTCTTTGGATTGTGTAGCTCTCATAAAATCCAAAATGAACCAATATCTGGCAATAATTTGATAATTTCTACATCGAATGCATTGTTTTTATTCACAATTTGTACAGTGTCCCAACTTTTGGGGAATTTGGTTTGTATTAAAAATATATTAAAACAAGGCTTCTTAGCAGAAAACTTACAGTTCTGGATATGAAATTTTGATAGAATTATCAGTAAATTAATAAAGTAATGTAATATTACTATATATTACTATATATTAAGTATATTAATATACTTTTTTGACTCGGTTACATTGTAAAGGTCAGACAATACATCTGGGTGTATAAGAGAGAAGTCAATAAGGATTTGCAAACAAACATAGCAAATAAAGTCTTGACACAAAATGACACAGATAAAAGAGCATTTCCAAAATAAGAAGTTGATAGTTTCATTGTCCTCACTACAAAAAGAGCAACTGCTGTCAATGTCCTTATGTAGAAATGGTTTTGCTGGGTAGCATGTGTGGATAAGTTTAGAGTATATGTCTCTAGGTTTGTTTTAGAGGAAAAAAGTCCATATGATAGTCCATTTGATATCAGGTACAAATTGTTTCCAATAGTGTACTACATAAGGTACAGTGGCAGTGTTCAATTGTAATAAATACCTAACTCTAGACGTGAAACATATTTTTCCAAAAGCAGTCTCAAATATAGAAAAAAGAGTCACTTATTCTTATCTTATAATCACAGCATAATCACATCCTGAGAAATACCATCAATGATAATGGCATATTCTCTAGGTTTTTCATAAAGTGATAAAAAATCTGAATATGACATAAGATACCCCTCCGGATTAAACAGTTGTTTAATAAATATTATGTCATTTGAAAAGAAAATTTATTCATTCCGATATAGAAAATTACAGTTATTCCATATTTAATATGTATGAGGAGAATGAGTATTAACCAAGCTAGATGCATTTGTTTGATAGTTTTTTGGACAAATTTTATTGGTATTTTATATTTTAACAGTTCCCTATACTGACCAAAACAATCACTTTGATAAGCTTCTTCCCACCGTTTTATTATTCAAGTTTGTAATTGTTTCTGAAACTAGGCCATGTGTGAAAAGATTGTTTTTAAGTTTCCAGCTTATAGCTCTGGGAATGTTAGTGCTAAGTGAAACTTTAATATTAAGTGAAATAATTTTATTGGTCTGAGAAAGGGACAACATCAGTGTTATCATTTACATTAGTATGGTCAATTTGGTTTGATATCAGCCAATAGTCAATCCAAGACATTTTAGAAAGAGCTTGGGAATTTCAGGTAAATGATTTTAGAGTGAGGATTTTTTTCCTTAAAATGTCAAATTTTCCCATAAAGTAACCATTAGAAGAGTTTAAGCTATAAAGTTTCCTGTGGGATCGCTGTAATGGTTAATATTTTTTCCAGAGTATTTATCTTCAGGCATTGATACTGCAGCATTTTTTTCTAAGACATGTGCTCGCCGCAAATCCCAGAAACCCATGTCTTATTTAGTACTAAGCAATCCCTGAATTAAAAAAAAAAAAAAAAAAAATCTAATTTTAATTTCTTAGTTAAAAAAAAAACTTTGTGCTTTAAGTTATTTCTTAAACCGCTGGCATTAAAAGAAAGAAAGGAAAGAGACATAACAAAAGAAAACTATGACCTATATAAAATATGTTAGTAATGCTGTATTAACTTTTTTAGAAAAATAGCATATTTTAATTTAAGATTTAAAATAAATATCAATATTCATAATTATACTTTGGAGACTTATAACATAACTTAAAACAACTCATAAGAACTGACTGCAGAATGTTTATTCCACTGAGAATGAATCCTTCACACTATGCGAGTGGATGGCAGGAAACTCTCCAATCCATTAGCAATGGTGCGCCCCGCCACAAAATAGGCCATTTTACCCTAAGCCCTTGTCTCTTGGACCAGCAGCCAAAGAATGTGTCTTTTCTCTCAGTCAGCTGCAGTGAGATTATTTGCAAAGAGCATGTGGTTATTCTTCAGAAAAGGTGACTGCTCAGCTGTTTTCCAAAGTGCATCTCTCAAGGTGCGGGACAAAAAACGAATAATGATGTTCCACAACATCTTCTTGCCACGGTCCCTTTTCCCGAACCTGTGGATAATATTAATCCCCTCTGCCATTTTTATGTTCTCATTGGCAATTGTTTTTCTGACAGATGTTAATGTCTTTGGCTTTCACATCTTGATCGTTTTCAGGAACCCACTCCGAGAATAACATTCTCTTTCACAACTCAAGCCTCGTTGCTCCTCCATTTTAACCTTAGCATCAACCTTTTTCATTTTCTTTTTCATGTTCTTTAACTCGTTTGACACAAAGCCAATGTTTTTTTAAGTCTGTCACTTTTCATAGTGAACACCTTTTCCAGTCATCAGCGGACTCACTCGCACCGGCTTGACCCTGGATACATGAAATGTGGGATGGATTCTCATTGTCCGAGGTTGCTTAAGCTATACGGCGGAAGGGTTGATGACCCACTGAATGACAAATGGTCTAATAAACATAGGATTCCACCCGCAACAGAAGGTCCTTGGTGGATAGCCACACTCTCTGCCCTGGACGATACCTTGGGGCTGGGGTCCGATGACGATTGGCCCCCATCTCATAGCAGATGGAGGCAAGGAGGAGAGCGGCCTGGGCCCTGGTCCAGTTACTCTTTCACCGTCGGATGAACGCCTGGACTGAAGGGACACTGGATTCCTGCTCCTGGTCGGGGAAGATGGGGGCTTGGAAGACTGGAGGGGCATTGGTGAGCCCAAATGGCATCACCAAATATTTATAGTGTCCATTGGGCATGTTGATGGCCTTCTTCCACTCATCCCCCTCTTGAACCCAAACCAGGTGATAGGCATCCCGCAGTTTCAGCTTGGTAAAAATATTGGCCCCCTGGAGGAGTTCGAAGGCGGAGGCGATCAGTGGGAGAGGATAAAAGTTCTTGATGGTAATGTCGTTCAAACCATGCAGGGCTGCAACGTGCAGTCCTTCTTCTTCACAAAGAAAAACCCCGCCTCGGCTGGAGACATGGAAGGATGGATAAGCCCGCTGCCAAGGAGTCGCTGATATACGGCTCCATTGCCAGCCGTCAAGGAATACAGGTGTCCCTTTGGGGGTGAAATCAGAGTACTCAGGGGGCACTGCAGGTGGAAGTACTGTTGAGCCCTGGCTTTTACTGGACAAGTAGCAATGTAATGTCCCTCTCTATAGAGACACAGAATTCTCCGCCAAAGACCTTCCCTCTCTTTCAGACTCAGTTTGGTGCGACCACGCTGCATAGGGTCTGGCGTCTGTGTGGGGCTGGCAATGTCCTAGGCAGGGGGTGCGGCCAAAGGACGGGGCAGATCAGGACATGTGGGATTCTTCTCCAACCGACAGGCCCAAACCCACTAATCCACCCAAACAGCCACAGAGACCAGCTCCTCTAACACGGCGGGCAAATCTAGAATCGCCAGCTTATTCTTGATGTAGTCAGCCAGTTTGTTCAGAAACATGGCGTGGAGAGCTGGAGCATTGAAATTGCTCTAAGTCTATGTAAAAGTCAGAAACAGGCTGAGTTCCTTGTCTGATCTGGGAGCCCCTCCACTGGCTCCAGTTCACCGGACAAGCCTTTCTCTATCCAAACAAAGCTACCAGGAGGAATAGTTTTGAAAGAAGAAGGAAAAACAAGTATGAACAAAGGACAGGTTTTATTGAGTGAAACCACTGCCAGAACAGAAAAATGAAACTAAGACACTTTCAAACATAACCAAATAATCAAAAACACATTAATTTTCCTTATACAGTCTATGACTGCAGTCTATGAGGCAACGTCCCTGGAATAACATCATTTTAACCATGAGTGGGATAGCTCTCGAGTAGACTAAATGTAGTCTGTCCACATATACATATTAAACTAATATGCCATATGGGGCCTTGTACAGCGAAAGCTGTTTACTTACTGTGCATATGTCAATGTAGGTTTTAATTATATAATAAAGTATAACTCTTCTTCTAGTAACTAAGGGTATATTCACACTTGTTGTCCGCTTCATTAATTTACACCAAAACAGAAAGCAATCTATTTAGTTTGGTTCGTGTGACATAGCTGGCCGTTAGCAGTTGGAGCAGTGAGAAGATAAATAGTAAGCAGAGGCAAACATGGCGTGGTCTAAAACCTTTAATTTTCAAATATTTATCTTTACAAAATAAAGTGCACAATGTACTGGCGGCAACAGAGCCGTGGTTCCTCCTGCAGCAACACAACAAGAAGATCCTACAATGATTGAAAAGGGCGCCCTAAATACCTGCTACCTCACCACTAAAATCCCAAAGGAATATACTCTTAACATTAGCTTCTTTAAAACTAATTTACCCTCCTCCATAAACATAACCCATCACCATAAACTATCTACGATCCCAAATATGTATATAAACCTTAAACAATACACCAGTGTAGTTTAAAAACTAGTGCTGGGCAAGTTAACAAAAGCGACGGCGTTACAACATACACCAACTGTTGTCCTCACCAGAATGGACATCACTAGGCAACCATAATTACCTTGGTGTTACAGTGAATTATATTGATGAACAGCAGGAACTGCACCCACATGCTCTGACTGTAATGAAAATACAAAACAGACATTTATATTGTTGCCCGGCCTGTTGTAATGTTATGATCAAGGTTCTGGACATAACTTGTTTTTCTATAAAAAAACTAAACAAAATATTAATGCCCTAGCATTGGCAAATATTTTGGTTTAATATTTAATTTGAGATTTACAAGAAATATTTTACTGCTACTAAATTTTAACTGCTGTAAAAAGCACCTTATTTTTTAAAGTGTTTGCAAACCAAATGTTATTGCACTTTTGTTTATATAGCAGTACTTTCAAAATAAAGGTATGCAATACACACATTTTTTATTTATTTTTATTGACAATTTTTTTTATATTTTAGGTATAATGCAATTAATCACAATTAATCACAGAACAATGTGCGATTAATCACAATTAAACGCTTTAATCGTTGCCCAGCACTACCAAAACCCATAAAACCCTTAAAACACCTGTTACCCCTACACATTCCCTTGAACTTGGTCCTGGCTGGAGCCTTTAAATGAGCTCCCTGGGGACTCTTAACATCTGGACAAAAAAGAAAAAAGATGAGTTGAGACCACACACACACACTACACAATTCACTGAAACACTTAAAATACCTTCACATAACACAGATTGCCCCATATATTGCCTAAATGTTTTTGGTTCTAATAACTGTTCTTTTTCAAGGGCCAAGCATGAACTAATCAAAATGCTCCACGAACTGGATCCTACAACAAAAAGACAACAATCAATGAACACTCCAAAACCAAATTGTGTGCAATCATTTTCTTACTACTTAAGTGCAAATTACTGTTTTAAAGTGATATGTGCTTGTAAAGTACAAACATTCTAAAGTGCAAGAGTTGAAGTTCTTTTCCCAGGTAACAAACTGGCTGTTTTTACAGTTTGTCTGCAAAAAGCCCCATACTGCCAAGCTTTACAGCTGGCATTTTTGGGTGCGTTCACACTTGTCCTGTTTGGTGCGGTTCAAACAGACTCTGGTGCAGTTGCTCTGTTAGCGTGGCTCACTAACCATAGTTTATTCAAAAACCAAAAAGGCATCATAATTTGGCAATGAAAACCTTTTTCATTCATTCATTCACTACCGCTTTGTCCCGTTAGGGGTCGCGGGTGACTGGAGCCTATCCCAGCAGTGTTGGGCCTGAGGCGGGGTACACCCTGGACAGTGGCCAGTTAGTCGCAGGGCTAACATATAGAGACAGACAGTGACAGACAACCATTCACTCTCACATTCACTCCTCACAGAAAGACCGGAGACAGCCGAGAATATTTGGGTTGGCCAGGTTTTGAACTCACAACCTTCTTGCTGTGAGGCAGGAGTGCTAACCACTCTGTCACGTGCCTCAAAGTTGGAAAAAAAATTGTTCTAAATAAAGTAAATGAGAAAAGGTCAAATGTGAAGCACTGAGACACTAAAATCCTATAGTAACATGCCTTATTAGTATTAGGACTAAGAGCACCATCTAGTGCCTCCCTTAAAAAATGCTTTTCCATTTTGTTCAAGTTTAAAAGGCTAGCTGCTGAACCAAACTAAAAGGATTGTTTTCTGCTTTGATGCAAACTAAGAAGAAGGAAAAACACTTAAGAACGCAACCATAATGATGTTAATTTATTGTTTAGACTTGTTACTAACATGCAGACTATGTAAGTGGATTATTAACATGGACTATGTAATGTATTTCTTATAATTTACATAAAAATGTAATTATATTTGATGTACATTCCAAGATGGCAGCATGATAATCTTAATAATCTTTATTTTTATATAGCACTTTTCCACCTACTGTAGTAGACACTCAAAGCACTTTACATACATTAAACTATTACCAGTGTCACAGAAATTCACTGGAGGCAATGTAGGTTAAGTGTCTTGCCCAAGGACACAATGACAGTATGCGGGGGAGAGCGGGATGTTATGATGTTTTGGGATGTTTCGAGCGGGGATCGATCCGCCCACCCGCCGGTCGAAGGATGGCCACTCTACCCACTGAGCTATACTGCCGCCCTGATGGCAACATGTCTTGTCTGTTCAATGTGTATCTGAACTTATTTTAACCTATGTAAAATGGCTCGAGATATTTTTTTGAAGCAGTTGCAATTTGCCACTCTGTGATAAATACATCTTGTAATCCTGACATATGTGGATTCTATACCCTGTTTTTGAAGGCTTTCTCTCTTCCTGGGCCCTGTACTACTGGTTTGGGCCTTCTACACCAGACCGGGCCTGTGCTACCGCTTGAGCCTGCTACAACACACAGATGGTGTCTGTACAGTTTGAACAATATCACAAAGGTCAGCATGTATCTGTCTATTTTTCCTCTTTTCCTCTTTTTGAATGGACTATATCCATGTGAGGTAAAAGTCAAATATGGATGTCAAAGTCGTCCTCATGTTTTTTCAGTTTCTAAAGTCACTGACTTGGATCCCAAGATTTTAATGCTTTTAATCTTAATAGGAGCCCTGCAAACTGTTTTTTACCTTTATACAGAAAATAATCTGACTGTGTACTCTTTTGACATCTTGTATGAACCATACAACTGGTTACAAACTTTTTACAGTCAGTCCTCCAGCTGGACAAGGCACAAGAAATACAATCTCATGTCAGCACACAATTCAGTAAAGGAAAAGTGTGTTATTATACTGCTGCTTCTACTGTTAGGGAATGTTGAATCCAACCCTGGTTCAGAACCTTCATGTTTGAGCACTCCTGATGAGTTTAAAGCTAAGTGTGTCCTTAGAATTGCTTATCTTAATGTCAGAAGACGTCAGAATGTCTTCTCCCTAAATTAGATTTAGTAAAAATCTGGGCTGACAGATCAATCACTGATAATGACATTGCTAACCAAGGTTACAATGTTTTTTGCTGTGACCGTCCCAGAAAAGGCAGTGGTGCTCTTTATGTAAGAAACACATTTTTTGTAACTGTTCTGTCATTGTTGTTTATTTGTAAAAAGTTTGAATTTCTTGCTTTGAAATTAGAACTTTATGAGGGCCATTCAATCACAGTTGTAGGCTGGTACAGACCTCCCTCAGCAACAAATGATGCTTTGTCCTTATTAACTGAACAACTAGCAATGTTAAACTTCAAAGAGATTTTTCTTGTCAGGAATTTTAATCTGGATTGGTTCTGGACTGCTTCTGACCATTTTAAAGTAATCTGCCAATAAAACAGCCAATACATTTTTCCATCCTTGATCATTTTTTTTTTCCAAATGTCCCGCATAAATATACTGCTGTTGGGATATTTGCTAATGATTTAAGCGACCATTGCGTTATCACCACGGTCAAACAGTCACCACAGACAAACAAATTACTAAAAGAAGACCCTAAATTGTGTTGAGATTTTAAACATTTTTGTGAAAAAAATAACTGGAAAAATATTTTTTTTATTAATGATGTGGAACTAGCTTGGAAATACTTTTATGACTTTACTTTGTCTGAAAGTATTAACAAACATGCAGCTTTTTGCAAATTTAGAGATAAAATGTCACAACAATCCCTGGTTTTCCTGTGAGCTGTCTGAACTTTTGAAAGAAAGAGATGATGCTTGGGCTAAGGCCAGAAAAACAAAGTCTCAGGTTGACTGGCTGAGTTTTAGATGACTTAGAAATCGCTGCACTTCCATTATTAAAAAGAGTAAATTTGAATATTACTTGTCCAAAACTACAAGTAATCTACATGACCTAAAGAAATTTTGTAAAGTTATAAAATCTTCTTACGGAAACATACAAACCAATGAACTCCCAACATGCATTATAAAAGGTTCATAAGTTATATATAAACAGTAAATCTGGTTTTCGAAAACTACACAGAACAATAACTGCTGCAGTTAAAGTAGTTGATGATATCATTGAGGCTCTTGATTGTAAAAAGTTCTGTACAGTGTTTATTGATTTGTCAAAGGCCTTTGACACCGCTGATCATGTCACCTTGTTAAATCGGCTTTATAAAATTGGTCTGTCTGACACTGCTGTTGTCTGGTTTTCTAACTATCTGTCAAGTAGAAGTAGTGTGTACAGCTCGTTGGCATGTCCTCCTCCTTTCTTTCAGTAACTAAAGGAGTACCCCAGGGTTCTCTTCTGGGGCCACTGCTGTTATTTATTTATGTGAATAATCTTTGTAAAAATGTGTCAAATGCCTTTTTTCACTTTTATGCTGATAACACAGTTGTTTATCTTTTTCAATTGAACAAACTTTTGATTTCTGCGTCTGCGTTTGATGCTGTTCAGCCTTATCAAAATCAGCTGAGGCTAGTGTTAAATGCAGACAAATCTCAAGTCATGGTCTTCTCAAATAGAAAACGGCAACCCTCTCAGCTCCCTAAAATAAAAAAAAAAGCTGAAGGAAAAGAAAATGGCCTCTTCTTAAAAGTATTTAGACTTTGTTATTGATAAAAATCTGTCCTTCAAGCAACATATTGAGCATCTTGTACGTAAACTGAAGCTGAAGCTCAGTTTTCTTTTCAGAAACAAATCCAATTTCTCTGTTTATACCAGGAAACGTTTAATTTCTGCAACTATTTTACATTAATTAATATTCTTTTTATTAATGCATCTGATCAGCTTTTATAAAAGCTGGAAACTGTTTATCACTGTGCTTTACGTTTTATAGCTGGTTGTGGAAATTGTGTTCACTATTGTACATTGTATGCTGCAGCTGAGTTTCTATCCATGTATGTTCGCAGGTGGTCTCATTTGCTGACTTTCATTTATACATGTATTCTTGGGCTTCTCCTATCTTACCTCTGCACATACATGCATAAAAACCAACAACAGTATGTGCTGCGTTCTCAGAAGAACATTCTGATGGTGGGTCCCAGAGTCAGAACAGAGTTGGGTAAGGCAACATTTCAGTACACTGCCCCCTGTGCTTGGGATGACCTGCAAAAGGAGTTGAATCTATCTGAATTTGTTTTAGGAGAATTTAAATCTACACTGTAAACCCCAATAAGGTCATAGTACTCAAAACTTTTATAGAAACTAATTATGTAAAAACTTTTGAGGTATCTAACTTACATTTTTTTAAGTTAAGTTTTTTAAAAAGTGTGTTAACCAGTGAAATTACCTGGTGAAATAATTAGTTGGAATGAAAATCTACATAGCACAATTAAACACCTCTGCTCAAGATATAATATAACTAACATCTTGTTTAACTCACTTTGTGTATGGTTGTGCATTTGTCTGTGTGCGTATACATATGTATCTCTACATATCAAACAGGAACAAGATAATCAGGAACTGAGCATCTTAAAGTGCTTAAAATAATACGTATGGCCTGATTTCTTAAAATAGCATTAATAACAGCCATGACCATCAAAGTCTAAATCGAATTACAAAAAAAAGCTAAATAAAAAAAAACACTTATCAAAACATGAAATCAAGACATCAAATCTATCCTGTTTGTAAAAACCTATAAAAACAAAATATAAAAAAGGCACATTTCACGTAATTTTAGGATTCAGAGCACCAAGTCGGTGTACAACCGATAAGTATAAACAACAGCAACTTCGTTAGATTTGATGTGCAATACATAATCTGCCAATTGTAAACAGTTTCAAATGCTTCGACTAACATGGTGTTCAACAACATACTATAAAGTGACCATACTGGGAACCCCGAAAACACATGAACATGCAGACAAGGAAATGTATGTGTATTTTCTTGTAAACACAATTCTTAAGTTAGCCTACTATTTCATTAACAGGTCATTTGAGACTCAGTAGGCAGGGTTTAAGTGATTTACCATCATCAAGACCCATTAGGATTTTCTGGATGAATGTAAAAGTGTGAATGAGTTTCTTGGGATAGTCCAAATGCAAGGCATACATCAACCCAAGCAACAACACAAATGCATCAGCCAAGTTAGGGATATCATTTATCACAACACCGTCTTCCACAACAATAGAAATGCTTGCAGGACTGAAATGAACTGTATCTGCAGTGTCCTCGGTTACCGATGTGACAAGAGCAAGAGGAGTGTCAATGATGCCTGGCTTATCTGACGACTCCACCTGAAAGACACAGAGGGTGCAACTGTTAGGTCTGTCTATTCTACAGCCCATCATAAAATAAGTAAGTGTAGCAGCAGGTGTTTTACATTTTAATATCATACAGTTTATTATTTAATAGGTACGTGTATCCAGGAAGGTATTTTGCAGCCGAGTATTAAACAAGCTATTAATATGGAGTTAGGCATTACATAGTAGCGGATGCTGTATTGTGATATGTAATGTACAGCATCTCATAAAAGGTATTTTTATGTAATTTTTACAGAGAAAGAGATTAAGTGTGTGTTTTATTTCATGAGAGGTTAAGCCAAAAGGTTAATCAAATGATTACCCTTCTCCAGGTCTGGGTAAAGTTAGGCCTGGGCTTTGTGAGTGATTAATGTTTGGGATTACATAATGTTAGGACTTTTACATACATGTATGTATGCTTATATGCACATACTTTATATCCATGTCCACACTAAGTACAGTCCACTTACCAGCACAATGACACCTACACACCAGGTTTACTAAGGGGTAACTCTTTATAGTTAAGTGGCTGTTAGAGATATTAATACTTCTATAAATATACTCAATACTTACATTCCAAGTCTTGAAGAACTGTGGGTCCTCCTCACGCAGGTATACCGGGAGGGTATACCTGCGTGGGCTAAAGTACGCTTCATATTGACATCGTGCACTTCCTGGAAGAACAAGCAAAAATGAAAATAACAGATTTCATTCTTCTTTCAGTATGGATGTGCTGACCACATTTCATGGCATTTTGGCAAAGTGTTAGACAGACAATAACACCCTGAGGCCCTGCCGTCAAGTGGGACCTTAAGCTCAAAGTTCATCTTTAACTCACCTGGAGTTCATAAATCTTTAAGATGTCACTCAGCGCCTGTGATATCTTTCCTGGTTGGTGCTGCCTTCTGCCTATACAAGGCCACCAGTCCAGGTGTATGTTGGTCAAGCACAGCATAGAACTTGTTCCATAGGTTGACATTTGTGATTCGTTGGAACTCAGCACAAAGCTAAAAAACAAAACAATAAAATAATAATTATATAAAAAGACTTAGAGACTACTCTATTTACAACAGAAAACACATTTGTTTTTTTAAAATACATGATTGAGCAACATGGTCACATGCAAAGAGATAGTACTTACCAATAGTGGCATTTACTATTCCATTTGAATGAGATACATAAAAAATGTATCTATGGGCACAGATAAAACAATCAATATGAAACCAGTCAAATTATGCAATCAACCTTTTTACAAATTGATAAAAAATATTTCAAGTGTTAATGTTACTTACAGATAAAGCTGCTCTCGTGATAATGTAAGTCTGTACATGCACACAAAAACAAACATCAAGACATTTAATTTTTAAGATACTTTTGTTTGATTTATTCAAGAACAGAAAAGGGAAATATAATTGGCAAAGACTGGGTTTTATAGATAATATTAAAACTCACATTAACACATATATTTCTAAATGCAGGTGCTTTATGCTTCGTTATTATGAAATCACACAGTGTGTGTCTTCTTCCACTCTTCCTACACTTTTAAATGAATTGTCTGACAATACAGAAACCATGTTGTTCCACTTCAGAGGGTGGCTAAATTATTCAGAAATATTACACATATTGTAAGACTAGCTTTATATGGTAATGAATTAGGCTCAAAATAAAAGAAATGGTGAAAATAGGTTACAGCCTAAATTAACATTTTAGTCACCTTGATTTTGGGGATGCTCACTGCACTTCTTCCACTTTAACCTATAATGAAAAGACATTTGTACAGGTTTAATAAAAAAACTTGCAGAGTTCATTCAGTAACTATCATATACATAACCTTGAATAAAAGTTACAGCTAACGTTAGCCACTAGCTCATTTGGGTGCATGCAGGAATAATGTCACTTTGAACTTAACACAAAACAGCAGCAACACACTCAAAAACAGAATGACTATCGCTTGCTGAAAAGAGTTATTGACTAACGTTAACATTATTGCATTGTCACGAATTTAACAGTAACTGTTACACAGGATGACAGTAATTGCATTTTTGGCACATAAAAAATGCGCGCCGGACCGTCAAGCTGCACACTTAAAAAAAGCCTCGTCTAACAGTCAAATGTCACAGGGCGCTAACAAACAGCAGCCACACTCAAAAACAAAATAACTATCGCTGGCTGATGAGATGTGCATGAAAATCGCATTAAAATTTTTGCACAGCCCTCATTAGTGCCCTGCCACGACACTAACATTAACGTTACACAAGATATTATCTATCACTAATGTTAGCAGGCGGACTAACAGTAATCGTGCCCGCGGCACCGTGAAGTTGCAGCTTTCAAATTATATATTAAAACTAGCCTCGTCTAACAGTCAAATATTAGGTGTAAAATGATATTCTTACAATATTACAACAAGAAAAGTAGTTTTGAAGTGTTTTTGGTTTACTTACAAGTTGTTTCATGATTCATACCACGTTGCTCGAGGTAGCCTTCTTGGATAGATTTTTCAGGTAACGTCAGTTAGCTGCCGCATGTCATGACGTCATATCACGTGATAGTAGCCTTAAAAATAGTGAGTGAATCAGCGGTGTAATTTCAAAAATGTTGAGGCACACAAACATAAAAAGAAAATTTTGTTCATAGACATTAATAGTTTAAAGTTGGATTAACTCAGAAAGACATTTTAACTGTAGTGACCTTAGTCTTCTTAAGCCAGTAGTCCTGTTCGGGCTTACAGTGTATTCTAAAGAAGCGTGAACTCAATGAGCTTGGTTAACGTAACTGTTTTTAAACTTGGACTAACTGACTTTCATTTTGTTATTTGTGTGTTTGATAATGTCTTGTATTTGTCTGAAACCTTGAGTAATGGTGTCGTCTTGGCCAGGTCACTCTTGAAAAAGAGATTTTTAAAAATAATGGAGAAATGGAGAAAGATATGCCATGGCTTTAACTATAATGGTAAGTCACACAATGAGAAACAGAGAACAGATGTGCACCTTAATTGTTGTGGTGACAAGTACAATTATTGTGCTAATATTTCCATTCTCCATGTCTTACCCAGTGTCTAGGGTCAATGACGGTTCCGCTGAGTGGCCCTTGCCCTCCTGTCGTAACAGGCTCCTGTCTCTTGCTTTACTGTTGTTGGGACAGTTGTACACTTGACTGCAGTCCCCAAAGGGCGTCCCGGAGTTTCTTTCAAAGCCATTCACCGTCCTGGGCCTGTTCCTCAGGTGTTCATGGAACTTGCTGTAGGAAGGTGGAGAAGAGTGGGTGATGTTGCGGGCAGAGGCGGTGGGTGCTTGGGTAGGAGTGGAGGAGGTGGTGCTATGTTTTGGAAGTTTGTATCCATGAGATATGAGCAGGTCCTCCACACTGTACATGGTCACATTTGCTTCTGCAGGTGTCTGTTCTTTTTATAGCGGGAGAGGAAGGTAAGGTAATGTGTCTTAGCTTCTTCCTCAGTGCAGCAACAGGATCAACAGCACTGCTGAGTCCATGACTAAGAAAGAAAAGAAGACAGAAAAAAACATACATGTCACAAAAAGTAATAAGAATAAAACCGATGCCCCTAACTGGACAGGAGAAAAAAAGACCCCAAATCATGGAACAGTAGTGTTCCTCCTTTTGATACGCTTCACAAGTCAAATTGTGTTCTGTCCATTCAGAAATGCTTGGGTCTCATTTGAGCATTGCCCACATTTGTCTTGATAATGTACAGATTATTTTATAATATGAACATATTTTTTACTAGTATGTGCTAATATTATGGCTGGAGTTACTGAGACGCAGATGCTGCTGTGGCCCTTATTCTACAATTCTCCTTGGAGAAGGCTGCTCAGTGGCCCAGTTGTAATGGCACTCGGCAGTTAATACTTTAGTAGAGTATAACTACTGAAGTGACAAGGGATACATGTTTTTATAATCTTCATTTATGTTGATTAAATAATGGCACGCCCTGAGTATCTCAAGTCTCTGGATGTTGTGGGGCTGTCTTGGCTGACACGTCTCTGCAACATTGCGTGGCGTTTGTGGACAGTACCTCTGGACTGGCAGAACTCTTTTCAAGACGGGGGATCGGAGTGTGTGTTCGAACTACAGAGAAATCACACTCCTCAGCCTCCCCGAGAAAGTCAATGCCAGGTGAAGAATAATAAAGATAATACAAAGTTTATTTGCTTGCTTAATAAATACATTATTAGAGACATAGCGTGATAGAGATGTTGTTTGCTGCTTGGTTGCACAGGATGTTCTTTTACAGATAATGGCATAGTTGAGCAGCAGTGGAAAAACACCAGGTGCTGATGTGGCCTTGGATGTTACTGGGAGGAACTGAAACAGCGCCTGTCCAGTGAGAAGACTGTAAGAATAGATTCATGCATATTCATATTGTGCCTTACATGTACTGGGCAACTCAGATGACTTGTTGTCTCTCCGATGGTCAAGAGGACAACACAGATTGTGTGTTAGGGACCTGAGACCCAGAATATTCTGTATTAGCTTATTTTGTTAGAATAAATTGCTTGGTGGATAATTCCTCGTCGCCTGGCTCATTTCTCTCGATTCTGAACATTCTCCAATTGTTAGACTAAAGCTTGAGTGATTTATATAGGAAAGTATAGGAGTCAGATAGACATAGTTTAAGTTTAGTTCTAACACAGGGTATTGGAGAGGAGAATGCACCTCCATGTTCTCAGTCGGAAGAGGGTGGCTTGCCCCCTTCAGGTTTGTGGAGACCTCCTGCATCTTGGGGTCTTGTTCACGAGTGAAGGAAGGAGGGAGTGTGAGACTGACAGACAGATCGGTGCAGCTTCTGCAGTGATGGTGTCGATGTACCGGTCTGTCATGGTGAAGAAGGAGCTGAGCTGCAAGGTGAAGCTCTCGATTTATGGGTCGATCTATGTTCCTACTCTCACCTATGCGGATCTTGCTCTTTTCGACCTTTGGGTCATGACCGAAAGAACAAGAAAAAAAATGAGCTTTCTCCACAGAGTGGCGGGGCACTCCCTTAGAGATAGGATGAGGAGCTCGGTCACTCGGGAGGAGCTCAAATTAGAGCCGCTGCTCCTCCACATCGAGAGGAGCCAGCTGAGGTGGCTCGGGCATCTGTTTCGGATGCCTCCTGGACGCCTCCCTAGGGAGGTGTTCTGGGCATGTCCCACCAGGAGGAGATCTTGGGGAAGACCTAGGACACACTGGAGGGACTATATCTCTCGGCTGGCCTGGGAACACCTCGGTATCCCCCCGGAAGAGATGGAGGAAGTGTCTGGGGATAGGGGATGTCTGGGTGCCTCTGCTTAGACTGCTGCCCCTGCGACCCGGCCCCGGATAAGTGGTAGAAGATGTTTAAGTGCACTATATCTGTTTCAATGTAAAATCACAAAAGAGACAGCAAAAATATGTTCATTAAAGGTTGAAAACCTAATCAAATTCAGGTACAATTTGATGATTAATTTATAGTGACAGCTGTACAAAATCAGAGTTTTGGTATAATAATGTAATGATTGACTTGTGTTTGCATACTTACTGTCATATGCAGCATAATCCAACTAAAGGTCTGTTTGGAGCCTTCTGATGTCATCACTGAGCATCGATTATTAGTAAAAGACCATAATTCCTCTCTGCTCAAGTAACACTCTTACTCCTCCTGACACCAGCCCAATTCACATCACAAGCTAAATACTGCTAATACTATTATGCAACTGAATTACCCATTTTATACCAAATAAAACCATGGATTTAAGCAACAGCATGCAACAAGGAAAGCTTTTATTTCCCAAAACACAACAGCATTGTGTTTTCTCACAATGGCTATTTGAGGAAAAGAAAGGAGGAGTAGGGAGGACAAGAGGGGAAAAGAGAGGAGGAGATAAGTATGGAAGAGAAGAAAGGGTATGTGATTTTAAACAGACGTAGTGGGCTGCTTTAGTGCAACAGGATTACTGTAGAAATAGACAACAGAATCAATGCAACAGACTCGTAAATATGAACCTTATACATAATTTACCAATGCCACTGTTAGAGCCATTCAAAATAATTCCAACATGAAACCATTGTCGTTGAGGAGGAAGACTAAGTGTAATAATGATCACACAAGCAAATCTGTAATCAAAACAATGCTTGTTGTTCCATTTTCAGGCACAGCTACAGCTGCTGTACCAGGAAGAGAACGAGAAGGAGAAAGTTCTCCAGATGGTTGTAACTCGTCTGCCAGGGGTTTTTCTGGATGTGATGGAGTATGGGCGTGGCTCGCCCTTACTCCATCACCTGAGGGCTCTTCCATAAAAGTAAGTGTAAAAGCAATGAATTTACATCTGCCTCCCTAATGTTTAATCATTAATTAACTTTACTAACCACTAGAATAATCAAATAAATATTTAGCCAAATTTAAAATTATGAGAGATTATAATCAGATGAGGCAGATTGTTCTGGTATTTCCTTGAAATGATATTCAAAATATTATATTATCACATGTATTTGACATGTTTCTGGATTTCTAGTTTACTTTGTTACGATTTTTTTCTGGAAATATTAAATTGAAAGAGTTGCTTTTTGTGGAGTGATTCTTTATTTAAACAAAGTTATCATTAACAGTTTAAATTATGTTTGTGTTATGTTATTCTTGTAGACTTCTGGCAGTAAACCACCGCACCACCCAGGGCTCAAGATGTTTACTTTTGATTCTGTGAAATATGTCACGTAAAATAGTTTATGTATGCATGCTGCTACAAACTTGACTACCTCAAATAATAAACCAAAAAAAAACAATGTTGTCATGCTGAAAGGTTTTATTTTAGATAACTATATTTTTAGTTTTGTAATTGCATTTTTAAAATATTATTAATATACAGACAATAATTTTGTGGATTTGGTGCTAGCTTTCCTGAACCTCTCCTGAACTCAGTCATATATATACATATATATACACACACACACATATATATATATACACACACATATATATATATATATATATATATACATATATATATATATATATATATATATATATATATATATATATATACATACATATATATATATATATATACATACATATATATATATATATATATATATATATATATATATATATATATATATATATATATATATGTATTGTAAGTCTATATATATACATACATATATATATACATATATATATATATATACATACATATATACATATATATACACATATATACATACATATATACATATATGTATGTATGTATATATATATATATATGTATATATATATGTATGTATATATATATGACTTACAATACATATATATATATATATATATATATATATATATATATATACATATACATATATATACATATATACACATATATATATACACATATATATACACATATATATATATATATATACATATACACACACATATATATACACATATATATACATATATATATATATATATATATACACACATATATATACATATATATATATATATACATATATATATATATATATATATATACACATATATATATATATATATATATATATATATATATATATAGGCAGGGAGTCCAGCCAGTAGAGCATTACAATAATCCAGTTTGGACAAGACAAGAGCCTGGACATTTCTTGCAGGTGTTGGATGTGCTTCTTTCATTCTTCCCTGAGGATGGTATTCCTCTGGCGGTACTAGGAGACTTCAACACCGACCTTGGAGAGCCACAGGCTGCTAACTTCAATAATCAGACTGCATCTTTTCACCTCAAGCGGGTTTCCACATCAGTAATCAACAAGTCTGGTAACCAACTAGATCTTATCTACATAAGGTACTGCTCCACTCATCAAACTCAGGTCACGCCACTGCACACTGATCATTTCTTCGTCGCTCACTGCCTCCCTGCTTTTCCTCTGCTGTCTCTTCTTCGCTCCCCCCATCTGCTCTCTGTCATTGAAGCCTTGAGACTGGCAAAGGCAACATCCAAGTCATCTGTACACATCTTACTGGATCTGTCTGCTGCCTTTGACACTGTTAATCATCACATCCTCTTGTCTTCTCTCAGTGCAATGGGTGTCTCTAGAATGGCGTTGCAATGGTTCAAGTCTTACCTCTCCAATAGGTCTTTCACAGTATCCTGGGGAAACAAAGTCTCTGAGTCTCAACATCTCAGTACAGGGGTGCCACAGAATGTGGTGGTAAGAGTGGTCTTAAATGAACTAAAGAGAGCGAACGTAAATCCTCTCTTCATTAGGTTACACTGGCTCCCAGTTGACGCCCGCATCAAGTTCAAAGCTATGCTCTTGGCCTACAAGACCACCACTGGTTCCGCACCCTCATATCTTCATTTGCTAATACAGACCTCTGTCCTACCAGATCCTTGCATTCTGCAGTCTGGTGGTACCATCACAAAAAAAAAAAAAAAAAAAGAAATCACTTTTGTGTAACTTCTCTGGAGCTGTTCCACATTGGTGGAATGATGAGCAGATTAGCAGATTCTGTAGCAATCGTTAAAAAAAATGCCTGAAAACACATCTCTTCTGACAACACATAATTGACACACACTGAATTCTACTTCCTTTCTATCTCTTTTCTTAAAAAATAAATAAATAAATAAAATAAACTTCCTATCCATAGCGTTGTATACTGTACAGGGTTTTAACTGACTAGTTTTTCTGCACTTATGCATTTTGCTACGTTGTGTTGTTATAATTGCTTCCATTGTTTTCCTCATTTGTAAGTCGCTTTGGATACTAACTAACTAAATGTAAATGTACCCTGGATTAAATACATTTCAATTAAAAAAAATTTACACAGTTACAAAATTTACTACAGATTGATGCAAACATCCCTACGGAAGGCAGCAAAGTTTTGTTTTTTGGAAACGTACAAAATTTGGCATACATATTCCTCAGCCAAAAATGTAAATTTGAGCCCCATCCTATCTTTAACTGTGTAGTCATGGCAACGCCACAAATTTTGTTTAAATGAATGGAAAAAGTTAAAACATGGAGCAAATTTTTAATTTCTTTGGGGCAGAAACCTATAAAATTTTGCACACATGTCCAGGATTCTAAAACAAACAAAAAGCCAATTTGACACACCCCAACTTTAATTTGTGTTTTCATGACAATGGCCTACATTTGTAAATGCCTAAAAAATACATAAATTAGTTATAACTTATAAAGTTTAACCAAGTATTCTTTACAAATGACTGAACAGATCTAACTTTAAAAAGTTGGACTGTAGGAATTTTTAACAATTATTATTAAAAACTGTCCAAATTTTACAAAATTAGCCAAATTTGTTGCTTTTGGAATGACATGAAAGGAAAACTTTATATTAATTCCCTATTTCAAACACCTTTGTACTAGTGGTCCACCTAAATTTAGCTTCACAGCAATACACTTGAAACTAGGCACCCAAATTCATGGATTTCCATTAAAACCCCAACTGAGATAGCAACACAGTTCATCTTCGGCACCAGCACCGGTTTGTAATGGCGAGGGACAATCATTGCCACTTGTGGCTTTAATTTATTTTTATGGATTCTTCTCCAAAAGGCAAATTTGAACCCTGAACATATTTAAAAACTTGCCAATTTTTAATCTATCTTTTCCTAGGGATTTTAACTGACAAAGCTAAAAATTGCTCAACATAATCAAGACAAGTGGGGCTTTAAAGGATATCCAAATTCTTTGTAGGTTAAACCTGGTTTCCAAATTTGACGACACCTAAATTGTAATAAATCACAAACGCAAAGTCCAATTTGTACCAAATTCTTATCCATTATGTATTAGCCTGGCTTAAACACATTTTAATTGAAATACAAATTAAACATGACACTAGCACTGTGTCACGACACCGAGGATCAATCATGACCGCTTGCGGCTTAAATTATTATTCTTTTTGTTCCCAAAAGGTTCACTGAAGGTGTTATGTTGATGAAATCAATGATCACCCAGACACTTTGGCCTTACACTACAGTAAAGTACAGTAGGCTAAAGAAAATTACAGGAAACAAATGAATAAAAATTTGATATATGAGGGGGATTTAATGATGAAAATTTTATTTCTTACAATTTTATTACATTGCTTTATTGCATTTTTTTACTATTTTGTCAATTGATGTAGTGACATATTTCAGCAGCCGGGGGGGGGCAACACCAATGCACTCAAGGTCACCCGGGTATTTGACAGATCACCAACAGGAAACAGAGCTTATAATATCACGATCCTTCTAAAAGAATAACAAACAAATCTACATTTACCTAGCATCAGCTGCAGCAAAATTCTCTCAGCTGCCAGAGAGTGGAAGCACAGAGAGACAATAAGACTGCTTCCTAAAATATTCTCAGAACCACACCTCTATCACATTGTTCCCAGAATTCTTGGATCTGGAATGGCTTGAGTGGGTGTGCTGCTGCCTCTGAGGAGACTGTGTTGAGTGTTGTGTAGCATGACAGCACATCACATTTAGTGAGCAGCCACAGTCTGCACATTGTTTACCCATGTGACATGAGTGTGTCCAGAGGAGAGGCCAGGGAGTGTGCCTTCTCTGGGACACAGGTGTCACAAATGTTTCCAGTTAGAATTTCCCCAGGCCCTGTTTATTCACATAAACACATACACACAGCCCCTGGTCACAATTTGCACACAGTGACCTGGAGAATTTACTGTCCCTTACTTGAGCACTGTAACTCATTTTATTGTTTAGCCAGGCAGAGGTAGAGGTGCCTAGTGGTGGGTAAACTAAGGCCCGAGTGCCACATGCGGCCCGTCGGGCTTTTTTATCTAATAAGTAGAATACTGAAGAAGAATTGCCCATCCCTGCGCTCAGTGGTGCAATAACTTGATATGCAATATCTGCGCCAAAATTGTTTTGCATATCCCCTTAAAAATGAGTAGTTGCGCTTCCGCCTGCGCTAGCCAAATTACTCTGTTTGTGAGGGGGGATCTTGTCTGCGTCAAAAACTGGTCCATCCTAAAGACAAGATCCTCTCTCACAAACAGAGTAATGTAGTTTATGCAGTTCAGTGCAGTGAAGAGTGCAGTGACAGTTATGTCGGTGAAACTAAACAACAGCTTCACAAGAGGATGTATCAGCACAGAAGAGCCAATCCTGGAGTCTGCAGTTCACCTCCACCTCAAAGACAAAGGACATTCCTTTGAGGACAGCAATGTCCAAATTTTGGCCAAAGAGGCCAGATGGTTTGAGAGAAGGGTGAAGGAAGCCATTTTTGTGAAAATGAAAAAGCCTTCGTTGAACAGAGGAGGTGGCCTCAGATTCATGTTGCCTAGTATTTACAACAGTGTTCTCAAACCTAAAACTAAAGAGCCCCACCTTAGAACAACCAACACAACACCTGATTAGAACTATGACACTAACGACACTGCGCCTGAATGGACCAGCATAATTAACGACTCTGCATACCTATGGCTCAGTGACACTTACCACCTTGCGCCTGTATGGAGCAATGTCACCAACGACTCTTCGTAGCCTTAACGACTTTCACATATGGAGTCACACCTCCCTTTCATGACCAACAACACAACAACCTGGCCCATCATGTTTGGTTTCAGGGGAAACTCCTCCCTTTAGAAATATAAGCTCAGCTCTCTTACCAGTTGAACTAAGAATTGACAAAGTCTCTTGGAATAGAGACGAAACGTCTTCACCTTGAAAACAAAGTCCAGATGCTTTTACTCAAACCTTTTTTCTTCAAGATGCCCTGGATGACTGAGAACCTCCACAGACAAACAACAAAATAGTTATATTTTGTAATATACTGCATTCTATACCTGCCTGTTCAAGTAGAAAAGATGAGGGATCTTTTGTTGGAAGCTAGGAGTTTTACTACTCTGTCAAAATGACGGAAAGTGAGAAACTCTAGTCTGCCCAGAGTTGAAGTAGAACCTTTTTAATCTGCTGGTAAAATACTGATATGTAACTGTCCAAAGTTTATTCAAACTCATTAAACATCAGCAACAATATGTAAGTTAAAATTACTTCAACTAAATTCCCAATCAATGTCATTTTTTCTCTCACAGTATCAGATTTGTAACTCACTTTGGTGACTTGACTTGGACTTAAACTCAATTTAAATAAATTTGGACTTTTTTTAGTGACTCTGACTTGGACTCAGACTTGCAGTTCAAGTAAAGTTGACTTGATTTGAAATATTTTGGATGACTTGAACTTGATTCAATTGATAATGGCTTAATTTTTACATAAATTCATGCTTACATTTATGATAAAATGTGCCCCTACTCTAAAGTATTACCATGTATTCTGTATTTAATTATTAATAAAAGATTAGTAAATGCTTGGCGGGACAGATTAAACAGCCCAACATGTGCATGTTACACATGCAATGCCCACCAAACTCATACATCATACATCCTTTAAACATAACTGTAATTAAAGTGTGTATGTTAGTTTTATATTTGTACATTTGTCATCTGTAAATCATGACAACTGTGGACAGGTAAATGTTTATACCAGGTTTTTTACATGACAGACATTACCTATAACCCAGTAAATTTTACATTGCATTATACATTATAGTATTATATTTAGGCAAATATAAGTTCAAATCAAAGTCCACTATTTTATAAAAACAATCTTTACACACAGTAACTGTGTAACAGCAGTGAGCTGATGGATAAAAGACCAAGATAAGTGTCACACACTGTGATTGACATTAAATCTCTCGTACAAATGGCAAGGTAAATGGCATGGAATTTATATAGCACTTTTCCACCTACTAGGCACTCAAAGCGCTTATATCAAGCTTCCATTGTAAATTGTTTGTAAATAAAATTAAAGCCGCAAGCGGCGACAAAGACCCTCACCTCCCTTGCGAACCCGGGGACACATGTATTCGTGCTTTACAGCATAAACTTCACGGTAATGTCAAATAACTGGGCCTGTGCCTCTGTTTGAATTTTCTTCTGGCTGGAACCTGCTTTATCACCACGGGCCTGTAATACTGCTGGGGCCTGCAACACCACCTTGAATTTAGAGTTAAAGGTCTCCACAATCCCTGGTTCCCTTTCCCTTTCCCTTTGTGTACCCCTGCCCTCGGTAAATGTCATGGGTAGGGACACGCACGCCATGTGTGTGATCTGTTTGGGAGTGCAGCACGCTCGGTCAGCTCTCGAGAGAGCTGGCTGTGGGCATGGTGAGGCGCCCCCAGCGGGCAGGTCCCGCGTCCGCCGAGGTGGCGCGGCGGCTTAGATCGTGGATGTGGCTGCTGGAACTAGTTGATGAAACTGCTGAGGCATTGTCTCAATCACCAGACAGTTCCAAGGCCCGTTCTCCCCGTGCAGAAGCCCGTGATGAGGCTTCTTCTGCACGAGGAAAGGGGCCGGGGCTGGAGCTATCCACATCTGAGGAAGTGGATGTGCTCAGCAGCGAGGCGGGTGACGCTGAGGCTCACTCGTTCCCTCATTAGCCCGCTAAATAAGACAGAAAGAAATCTGAGGCCCGTTCTCCTCGTGCAGAAGCCTGCGATGAGGCTTCTTCTGCACGAGGAAAGGGTCCGGGGCTTGAGCTATCCACATCTGAGGTTGTGGATGTGCTCAGCACCGAGGCGGGTGACGCTGAGGCCCACTCGTCCCCTCATTTGCCCGCTAAATAAGACAGAGAGAAAGAAGAAATCTGAGGCCCGTTTTCCTCGTGCAGGAGTCCGCGATGAGGCTTCTTCTGCACAAGGAAAGGGGCCGGAGCTATCCACATCTGAGGTTGTGAATGTGCTCAGCACCGAGGCCGAGGCGGTGACGCTGAGGAAAAGCTCACGCGTCAAGCGGGGTTTGCCAATTTTTTTCACAGCTGACTGTGAGCACTGTGAAGCACCCTAGCAGAGTGCTGCGCACCCGCCTGGCCGTGTTTGACGGGGCCAGCCAGGTTTGCGCTCCCAGCGGGGCAGGCCACGCATCCGCCAAGGCGGCGAGGCAGCGTAATGCGCAGGGATCGCAGCTGGAACTTGTTGATGAGATTGGGACTGCTGAGGCAATTTTCCCAATCATCATCAGACAGTTTTGATGCCCTTCCTCCACGTGCAGAAGCCTTTGATGACGCTTCTTACACGAGGGAGGGGGCCGGTGCTTGAGTGAGAGAGAGAAGAAAATCCTCAGCACCATGGCAGATGACGCGGAGGTTTATTCGTCACCTCACGTGCCCGCTCATTAAGGCGGTGCACGACAAAACAAATATAAAGGGAGGTGTTTGGAAGGCCAGTGACCTCCCTCCCGCTGCGGGGTTTTCAACTAAAAACCCTGGTGCCGCCCACCAAGCCATGAAGAGAGACAGGGTGAGGGTGGGCAGGGTATAGGTAGCGGCAGGTCGGGCAGGGGCATGTCTGCATTTGGTAATATATTGCGGGCATGCCAGGCCGACCTGGTATAGTCTGGGATGAGGGCGAGAAGGTCACATCTGAGGAGGTGGCTGAGCTCCGCAGGGCGACGGATTTGTCTCTCGGCCCGCTTCTGGTGGCCACGGAGGGGCATTTAGGAAAGGTTTCCTCCTGTGTGCTCCTTTTTCGCCTTCTGGCCTGCTCAGCGACGCCGGTTTTACGGTCGTCGGCAGGGTTTGGGAGGCGAGGAGGCAGACTGCGGCCTTCCTGCAGTTCATCTCTCGCCCAGCCATCATCAAGCTCCTCGTAGCGTCGCCAGAGCCCCTCCGCATGGAGCTCGGCAACAGAGGCAGCGTTCTCGCACAAAGCCGGTTCAGCAGAAGGGCGACTCAAGGGCCGTCAGGTTCAAAATGCTGGATGCAATACCTATTATCGTGAACCAAAACCGGTCTGAGGACGGGTTTGCCACGATAGATCTGAAAGACGCGTAGCTCCACATTTCTATTATTATTATGAGTCCTTTTTACAGAAAGTTCCTGAGGTTTAGCTTTCGGGGGCGAAGCATTCCAGTATCGGGTTCTTCCATTCGGCCTAGCTCTCTCCCCTCGCATGTTCACCAGGTGCATGGATGCAGTCCTGGCTCCATTCAAACTCCGGGGCATGAGTGTACTGAATTATATCGATTACTGGCTCATTTGGACCCAGTCTCGAGAAACGGCAGGGCGGCACTGAGAAGTCGTCCTTGGCTTTATTTTAGAGCCGGGGGTTGAGACTAAAGACGGAGAAGAGAGTGTTGAGGTCCTCCCAGAGGACCACGCTCTGGAGCGGTGCGGGACCCAATGATAATGCATATGTCACCCAAACGCATCAAGAAAAGCCATACTGGCGTTGGTCTCCAGTTTAAAGCTAGGCCGCAACATCACTGCAAAGCAGGTTTAAGGACTGCTGGGGCTCAGGGCTCAACGTAATATATATTGACCCTGATATATATGAGACCCCTGCAGTGGTGGCTGAAAGCCAAAGGGGTGGTCCCCGAGGGGGACCCATTCAGGCTGTTCAGGATAACATGCAGATCCCTTCGTGCCCTGTCAACCTGGAAGATGACTTGGTTTCTGGCCCAAGGGCCAGTGCGGGGAGCGTCATATCGCCGGGAATCCGTTTCGACAGACGCCTCCCTCACTGGGTGGGGCGCGGTCATGGACGGCCTATTTTCCCAAGGTCTGTGACAGGAGCGTGTTCTATAGCATATAAACTGCCTGGAAATGTTGGCCGTGTCCCGGTACACTCCGACGATATGTCGGTGGTGGCGTACCTAAACCATCAGGGGGTCTGAGATTGCGCCGTTTTTACAGACTGGCGCATCAGATTTTCCTATGGTCCCAGGGTAAACAATCGTTCATCAGAGGGATGTACGTTCCTGGGGACCAGAATTATGGAGCAGACATCCTGTCGAGGCAGGGGCTGAAAGGCAAGAGGGGAATGGACACTTCCTCCAGAGGTGGTGAAGTCTATATACGACAGGTATCCCTGTCAAAAACATTGTGTTTTCCTCACGCATCCAACCCTGCAGGTTTTGGATGCCATGGTTCCGACGTAGCTGAGGCTGCGTCTGTGTGCAGTTTCCCCGATAGCGCTGTTCCCTGGGAGTTCTAGAGAACACTGCAAACGGGCCCCCCATGGCAGATCCCTTTGAGGAGGGTCCTGCCGTCTCAGGCCCCAGCCAGAGAGCTGGAAGCTTTGAGTCTGATCCCTGAGGGGGCTCAGTAATTATAAGATGGCCCGCCTGTAGGTGTAGTAGAGATCATACTCAGTTCCAGGGCTCCTTCCACGAGAGGGCGGTTAGAAAAGAAGCGGCGTGACTGCAATTGTGGCATTTCACGCCGCTATAAGTGAGGGGCCTCTGAGGAGGCACTCTTCGGTCGTACGCTTCCTTCATGGTAAATGGAGGATGAGACCTGCAACTCATCCCAGAGTCCCAATGCGGGACTTGGCGGTGGCACTGGAAGGGTTGGCTGAGGCCCCCTTCGAGCCACTTTAATCGACGACATATCGAGGTCTGGCGTTTAAGGTGGCGCTGCTCCTTGTGATTACATTGCTTAAGAGGTTGGTAGGGACTTCAGGCCCTGGCTATAACACCAATTGGCCTGGAGTCTGCCCCCGGAGGGGTTCAGACCATCTTACATCTGAGGCTGTGCGGCCTACGGTCTTGCATCCTCCGCGGTACATGTCGGCTGAAGAAGCGAGACTTCATTTGCTCTGTCTGGTCAGAGTACTGCAAACCTATTTGCGGAAGTCTTCGCAGTGGAGAAAATCAAACCAACTGTTGTGTGTTTCGGGTCTCCTAAGAGGTATCTGCCCACCACTAAGCAGACGGTCAGTTCATCTCCCTGAGGCACCAGGCGCTAGGGTGCTTTCGCCCTAAGGGGGGCATGCACTCCAGCCTCATAACCTAGATTAGGCATGGATCGGTGTGGCATAGTGGGTATTTCGTTCCCCATAGTGTCGGTTTCCCAACGCAGTGCAAGTTCCCTTGAAAGGGAACGTCTTGGGTTACATATATAACCCTTGTTCCCTGAGAAGGGAATGAGACACTGCGTCGACCGGCCACGCCTCCCCATGCCCGGGAGCAATTGCTTCATCGCGAAAGACAAGCGCCGTGGTGAGCTGGTGCCCCGTTTATACTTCCTGGTACGCCGGCACGTACTACAGCATTACGTTTCAACAATCAGGATTGGTCTAGTTTCATTCATACTTCAGAGCCGTCACGCCGAAGGCGTTCCCCCATAGTGTTGGTTTCCCGACGCAGTGTCTCGTTCCCTTCTCAGGGAACAAGGGTTACATACGTAACCCGAGACGTTTTCCTGTGATCTGTCTGAACTTTGAAAATAATAGATTAGGCGAGAAAAACAAAGTATTGGCTGGAGATTTGCAATGACTCACAAAGCGCTGCACACGCCTAATAAAAAGTAAAAATGTAAATATTAGTCCAAGACTCTAGTCTTTGGAAAAAATTACTTTCACTTTCCATAGGCTGAATGTATTTTCATTTAACAGGGGTCGCCACTGAGTCATTTCTTTTATTATTTTTTCAAATACATAAAATACATACATTTAGCCAGGCTTAAGTTTAGTGGCCAATAAAATGTACTTTTTGCGCACATTTATTGGGTCAAAATTGATTGATAATTTTGCAGAAAAATAAAAATAAAAAAATATATATAAATTGATCAAAAACAACAAGAAAAGATGCTGTCTATTGAACACACATGTGTTTAGCTCATTTTGCCTAAGTTTAGTGTCTGTGGAATGAAGCAGATATTTTCTGTAAATTTTTAAAAGTGAGGTGTATTCTAAGGCGGTTCACATCTTCAATTCAAAATGGCCGACTTCTCGTGTGTGATAGGGTGTGGTCCCGATTGGCTTTTTTGTTCATAAGCCCATGCTGGATGTGTGTACCAAGTTTCATTTGCCCACGACAAACTAAAATTTTCCCTTCCCATTGATCTTTTCCACATATTTGGGCCGTTGCTATGGCAACACATTTATAGATAGGGGGTGGTTGTCATTGGCTTTTATGTTCGTCATGACATAAGTGATTTGTGTACCAAATTTCATGTCTCTATGACAAACTAAATTCTTTGGTCCCATTATAAGTTTGTAGGGGGCGCTAGAGAGCCATTTCTAAAGCTAACCCTTTTATTTACATATCTTTGTGTTTTGGTCATGAATGTGCACAAACGCCTTTTTAGGTCCAACTTGATCCGAGAAGGCGTTTGAGAGTGAAAGGATATTTTATTTTCACAAAAATGGCCGCCTCGTTACAGGCTAGCCACACCCACACCCGATAAGATATCAAAAACAAAATGACAACTTTTGTTGGCACACGTCTAGATGATACTCACCAAATCTGGGGCCATTTAGATAAATACACAATGAGTTGAATCTTTTGGCGCAAGTGGTGCGATTTAGGTGGTCGTGCGTTCCACCCCACATGGCGGAATTCCTTTTGAGTTTAGGCTGTGACTTTTTTGTTTGCCCTGAGGTGTCCTATGGGTGTACCAAGTTTTGTATTTCTACATTAAAAAAAAATTTACTTTCACTTTCCATAGGCCCAATGCATTTTGACTTTTCTAGGGGTCGCCACTCACCAAAGAGTCATTTTTCATATTTTTTTTTTTCGGGGAGTTTTCGCTGACCTTGAACTCTGGGCCCAATAAAAATTACTTTTCCTGCATGTTCACTGGGTCAAATTAAGGATAATTTTGCAGAAAAAAACAAAAACAAAAAAAAAAAAACAATTAACAATTATTTTGTATACTATGGCTCTTTGCCAAGTTTGGATTTTGTTATGCTGCTTACTGCCGTTTTTAAAAAAGCGAATATGTCTTTTGAAAAACTCACCGCAATAGTCACGGATGGAGCACCGTCGATGATTGGCTCAGTAAATGGACTTGTGGGTCTTTGTAAAGGTGATGACGCCTTTCCTGAATTTTGGAACTTCCACTGCATCATCCATCGTGAGCAACTTGTGTCCAAAACACTGAATTTAGACCACGCTATGAAGCCTGTGATGGAAATTGTGAACTACATCCGTACGCACGCCCTTAAGGCCTGTTCACACCAGGACGAATTTCGCCGACGTTTAATGCCTCGCGACTAAACAATGGGCGCCAATGTGAGCGTTCACACCGAAGCGAAAAAACGCCACGCATAAAAGCGTCAGTTTTTTAAGAACGCCGCGGGTTCGTTTTTTTGGTTTGACGCGCGGCGTCAAAAACTATACGACCAATGAGATTGGCGCTTTTGCTCACGTGTCTGGAGCTTCTGAAGTTACAGTAAAACACAACTTGGGGGCGCTCAAACACAAAATTGTCTTGCCGAGCACACATACGTAACGGCGAAGAAGATACACACCAAGTAGCGTCTACACTTCCGGGAAGAAATAAGACGACGAAAGACCCCTGACGTACAGTCTTCGGTGAAATTAAAAATTCATCAACTGTTGCATGATGCTGAGTTTGGCCAGGCCTCTTTTTTTCCACAGCCGTACCATCAAGTCACACCGCAGACCCCAACAAACTATGGACGATCTCCAACTCCTTGGCAACCCTTATAGATGTTTGATTTATACATTTTATTTCTGTTTTTAGTGTTTTTTATTTTTTTTACATTTATGCACTAATTTGCACTATTGTATACTTGCACTACAGTCGTGACTTAATAACACTGCCTTTTGTGACTACCTTTTTTACTTTGATTGTTTTAGCAAGTTGTATACTATTTAAAGTTAAATTTCTCCCCAAAAAAATTGTGCATAAATGATTTTAAAGTAATGTAACATATTTTGGTATTTTGCATACATTTGCACTTAAGTATTCTTGAAATAGCTATGTGCCTAATTATGGAGTCATCACATTTATAGGCAACAGTTATAGGAACATATATACACATATAGTTACAGGAACATGACCATTTTGCGCACAGCATTGTGCAGGGAATGACATTTTAAAGAAAATGCTAGCAAATATGTTTATAAAAATACACATTTACCCAAATACAACGTAAATTTAGCTGTTTGAGACAAACCAAATACTTTACATTTTGCAAAAAAGCTAGGCTTTAGCATAGAACATGTTATATCATATATGAAATTTGATGTGGTGAGTGCTGCCATACAATCAGATGCAATAGATCGGATAGTGTAATCAAGTTCACAGATATATACACATATAGTAAATTTTCAAACTCACTGACGGACATTCTAAAATACCACAGAAAACGCTCATGATACATTTTCAGCTCTTGCACCAGTCAATAAAACTCCCCATGTTCTTCTCTTCTCGTAACTATGGGATGTATCCATTATCGGCGTCTTTTATGGCGTCTTTCCTCATTCAACAGAACAATAATTTCTTCATCGCTGGAACTGGAGCTGGAGCTACTGGTGCTTGAAATATCCATGTTTTCTTTGTATGATTTTTAGTCTAGCAAATACTTGCTCTCTTCTTCTGGGTGAAAAGCGAGTGTCAGAAGTGTAAAGTTGCGCAGCGCCACCTTGTGTACCGGGGTATTTCTGCTTTACATTAAACGCCCCCTAATGTCAGGAAATGAAGTTGCATGTTCACTCGGCTCATCGTCAGCGCAAATCGCTTGGGTGTGAACACAGAAAACGCGTTGAAAAACGCTGACGAATTAACGCTGGCGAATATTCGTCCCGGTGTGTACGGGCCTTAAATCACCGGCAATTCAAGAACCTCATTGCAGAACTTGACGCAGACTTGCCCGGTGACCTGCCACTGTACAGCGCAGTGAGATGGCTCTCAAGAGGCAAAGTAGTTTCGTGCTTTTTTGAGCTTTTGGAAACAGTAAAATTGTTTATGGAAGAGAAGAACAAAACGTATCCTCTGCTTTCAGACCCCGAGTGGCTTATGGATTTGGCATTTTTAGTGGACATGCTTTCACACTTGGATAAGCTAAACTTAGAGACCTGCTAAGACCTGCAGGGGAAATCAAAAACTCTTCCTGAGCTGACACAAAGTGTATTCTCCTTTGTAAACAAGTTGAAGCTTTTTAAAGCACACATTCAAAACAGCAATTTATCCCATTTTCCTTCTTTGCGCAGCACCCTGCAAAAGACCGGTGTTAAAACAGATATAGCTGGATACGTGAAACAACTTACACAACTGCAAGAGAAGTTTACTTTGCGGTTTGAGGACTTGGACCAAAAAAGACCACAGATCACTTTTCTCATCAACCTGTTTAATGCTGACACCGACTGCCTGAAAACCCCACTTGTTACTGATCAGGCAGCGAGTGAACTAGAAATGATTGAGCTACGCGAGGACGATAGACTGAAATCTCTTTTGAAGGAAGGCCATGTTACGTTTTGGAGAGCTGTGCCAACTGAAAAATACCCATGTGTAAAAAGAGCCGCTCTCAAGCTGCTGTCTATGTTCTCGTCAACATACCTCTGTGAGAAGCTGTTTTCTACGAGCTCCGAGTGGCTACAACTGAATACAAACCTGATTTGCAAAAGATTACTGAAAACAAAAGATGCCAGAAATCCCACTGAGATTATCATCCCATCACTCCACAAGGTACCAAAAAACACCTGACTGAGCATGTTATATTATGTTTTTAATATATTATTATTAAAATTATATGCTTTTGTGTGAGTGTTTGTTAGTTTTGGCAGGTCACTGTGTGGTGTGGCTCACTGGTTACCATGCGAACGGGCACTTTCCATTGATACATCAATGTCAGACAGACGATACATCAATGTCAGACAGACGTTTTGAACTGTTGTCTTAGTAATACTAGGTGTGCAAGGATGTTCCCTTACTTACTTACGTTGGCATCAAGAAGAGTTGACAAATTGGAGACGGCAGATAAATTACCTGCATTTACAGCTAATATTTTGAGCTTTTTCAGCATTGCAGTATTTTGTCCTGAATGTCAAAAAATACTGACACTCCCTGTAGTCCAAAACTGAGAGAAAATATCCGAAGTATTCCAGCTTACTTTTTTTTCAGAAATCAAAAAGTCATAACAACACAGATTCTCTAGAGGAATCTGCACCCTGTGCTGGCTGAAAGTTATGGGGTCGCTTTAAGCTCTTTGGACATCTTCTTTAACATAGGGGCCTCACAAGGAATACTGCTCTTTCTATATCGGATGCTGAATCTCATATTATCAAGAACACAGTGTCATTTGAAAGTGCCGCTGGGTTTAGCTAGTTAGCAGCCTTATCCCCCAAACATGATGTGGCTGACAAACATGTGCTTTGGCTATAGATACCACATTTAACTGAATTGCTGTCTTGGATTTTTGTAATTCCCCTTGTTTTCTCATAAAAAAAAAAAATACACAGACTTGTCCATTGAAACAACATGCTTAGTTATAAGCCGGGAGGAGACCCCGGGGAAGACCTAGGACACGCTGGAGGGACTATGTCTCTCGGCTGGCCTGGGAACGCCTCGGTATCCCCCCGGAAGAGCTAGAGGAAGTGTCTGGGGAGAGGGAAGTCTGGGCATCTCTGCTTAGACTGCTGCCCCCGCGACCCGGTCCCGGATAAGCGGTAGAAGATGGATGGCTTAGTTATAAGATACTATTTTAGATGGTTTTATGCATTTGTTACTAAGAACCTCACCACTCACCTCACCCCTGTGGTATGGATTGATCCACAGAAACTAAGGAGACCAGTTGCCACTAGTCCTAAGTGTTCTTCTTAAATTAGAGATTCAATTTGACTTTATTGTTACCTTATTGGGGAAATTCATGTGTTTTTAATATTTTTAATGCAATTTAAAAAACAAGTCATATAGTTGTTTCATCAATACTAAACAACACTATTGTATTATTTTCTGACATTGTCCATTCCTTGCACTGTATTAATCAAACCTAAATAAAATAAGTTTGCTGTCAATTATAGTTCTCTCACACATATATCACCCTGACAGGTGCTTCCACAAGAGTTATTTCAAGGCTCTTTTTATTGCCTAAAATTGGCTGATCTCAGTCAGTGTGCAACTGACTGTGCAATGTTGTTAAACTGGCATCATGTGCTTTAGAAAAAATAAAATAAGCGGAGAAGTCGACTGTAGTTTGTGTTTTGTGAAAGGCTAGGTTGAGCTGCTATCAAGAGTAGTGTTTGTTTACATTGGAATAAAGTTAAGATTTTTCACAAATATTTGTTGAATGCAGGCTGTTTTCAACCTGGGACACAATGTGACCTATGAGAGCAGGTTGGAAGTCAATTTAACACAAATAACGTAAAGTACCCCAAAACATATTAATTCAAACCTCTACATAAATATAGCTCTGCACCTACCTAACCAAATCATTATAATACTCACTGCAAACCAAATGTGCAATGATGTGAGTGCATGTAAAGTGAAGCCCCTCCTGCCTGTGTTGGCTCTGACATCACATGTGACATCAAAAAGAGCTCCGAGGGGATCCCTGTAGCCAGGCAAACAGCAGTGACTTTCAAAGACTTCCGCTCAACCACCCAATGACAGAAAAAGCTTTATCTGACGCACTTGGCCTAGAAATGATGCTACAGACAGACAAGACACTGAAGCAGCTTTTCAAGGCAAGATATTTGCATAAAAAAACTTTCCAAAACAGAGAATTATTTTCCACAACAACATTATCTGTCAATAATTGAATATTTAACATCTTCACAATTTGATTCATAGTAAGTGCTTCGAGTGAGGAGAGAAAATGAATGCTAGCACCACAGAAAGGAAACTCTTGCTTGTTAAATAGAAGAGCAGGAAGCTAACCCTGCCATATGTCAGATTGGGCTCCTGCTGGTTGAGCTGGTATGTCTAATGTAAGAGGGCCCAAATTGTGTTGACCAACCCTTTCCTATGCTGCTGGAGGAATTAATGAGCTGTTTCCTTCTTAATACACTTCCTAATCCACCATGGCTTCCCTCTAAGGACTTCTGCAAGGCTCCAATTCACACAACAACTCAGTACCAAGTGTCAAAGACCTACCGCACTAACTTCTGATTTTTGTGTCATATAATTAACAGTACAAATTTATCATTCATGGGCACTTTAAAAACAATTTGGCAAATATTTTTCTCTACACTCAAATAATTAATTCATCTCCAACACAATTCATATCACACAAATTTCAAATTCTTATATTTCTCCCTCTGTATTGACCTGTAACTAGTATTATTTGTGGCCTGACCACAGCCCTGAAATACACCTGAGACAGCTGCTGTGACCGCTCCACACACACACACACACACACACACACACTCACACACACACACAGACACACACACACACACACACACACACACACTCACACTCACACACACACACACACACACACACACACACAGACACTCACACTCACACACACACTCACACACACACACACACACACAGACACACACACACACACACACACACACACACTCACACACACACACACACAGACACACACTCACACTCACACTCACACACACACACACACACAGTAACAACTCAAAGAGCCAGCACTAAACCCAGCTGAACCACACAGAGCCACTGGTCAGAGTGAGACCTGTGTCAGGTAGAGTAGAAAACAACAATAGTCTGCTGTAGATGGTGAATTGTTGACCTATTCCAATGAAAATAACAACAGCAGGATTTGAACCACAGTGTGGGCGGTATGAGCTGACACATCACTGAGAGCTGAACGCCAACAACGTGAAATGGTTACATTACCGTTAACTGTTATCCGCAGAATGAAACAGATACCCTCCATTTTTCTTAAAAATAGATTATAGCAGAGTGCGTGCTATATTGGGAGTTTGGCCTCTGTCTGCAGCAGAACGGCTAACGCTAGCTGTTAGCTCCCTCTGCAATCTTTAACCTTCAGCTGAGTAGCAGCGCGTCCGCGAACACAAACACTGTCCTCCTGCACTGTTCACCTCTAATGTGGCCTTCCGTGCTCGTGTCCCCGCGGAGGAGGAGGCGCAGAACGCGGCCACAGCGCCGTGGAGCTCTTATGAACTGAGGCACCGCTGGAACGTTCCTGCCCCGTCTAACTTGCTCGGATCTTTTCAGACTCACTCCCACTCATGTCCGCTAAGATGCGCGGTATTTACCTGGAAAATAGCGGTAGCGTCGAGTCTAGTCCTCGGCTGTTATCCCCGCCGCTGCTGTGGACAGACTGAGCGTGAGGCGCTGAGGACAGCCCTCCAGAGGAGCACACCCAGCTGTACCACCCCCTGCTCCAGAGAGGGATCAGATTGACTTCAGCCCTCAGGAAACTACCCCCCCACATCTGTTTCTGTCAACACAGACCTTTAGAGTGGAATGTTGTGACAGGTTTATTCAATCAGGGTTAAAGAGTGCTGCTGATCAATTGTTTAGGTCCCAAAATAACTTCTGCAGATTGTTGGGGTGCGACGAAGCCGGTTATCTGGCGACATGCAGATGTTTTTTGTGGGCGTTCCTCTCTAGGACCCCACTTTACAAACCAGGAAATATAGGTATACTTTTGTCTTAAATTACATCGATGTGATTCTGTTTACAGCATACATGTATATAATGGGTCTCTTTTATTGTCGATGAGAACGAATGTTTGATTTGAGAGCGGTTTGTGGATTGTAACTTGATGTAAACAGGACTGCACTGTCACCAGCTCATGCTGTCCAACTTCTTTTAAAACTTGTGTAAATGAGTTACCTGCAATTATTGCAAAATAATATGATTCAGTATAATGAGAATAAAACAGTTGAGGCTACTCTTACTGTTATTATGTGAGCTCTTGTCTCTGCTCAGCGCTGGAGTCATACTGTCTTTAAAAAGTTGTTTGTGCCATGTGTTTATGACTGACTCTGCTTTATGTTGTGTGCGTTTCTTTGTCTCATGTACTGGTGAGCTGACTTTGGTAAACAACAAAAGTAAAGTTCTATTCTATTTTGTTCATTACACACACTATAATTAAACACAAACTCATATAAATAAATGCCCTTAGTGAATAAATATACAGCATATAAATGTAGCTTCTGTCTCCCTCTGAAATAATAAAACATTCTTCTTCACAGTTTTGAAAACCTATGATGAAGACATTTGAATGTTTACTTCTGTTATGTTTCCACCTTGACCTTTGACATTAGAGCCTTTAGTATTGAAAAAAAGGTTTGAGTAAAAGCATCTGGACTTTGTTTTCAAGGTGAAGACGTTTTGTCTGTATTCCAAGAGACTTTATCAATTCTGGGATTGATAAAGTTTTTTTTTTTCAAGATGTCCTGGATGACTGAGAACCTCCACAGACAGCTTTTAGTATTGTTCACTTGTGAGGTCTGTGTTGGATATATGAACTTCCACAGGCCTTTGACATCATGAGTTTGTTCTTTACCATGAACCTCAAGAAAAATACTTTTATCCATTAGATCTCTTTCAAAAGGCAACTCCACAACATTAAACTGGTTCTGACTCTTCACAGAACATTTACAGTGGGGACTAATGTGCATAAAGAAGCCAAAAATAGATGAAAAAATCTCCAAAAGGCATCAAATGACAGATTAGACATCCTTATAAGTCAAAAAAAGTTAGATTTTATTTCCATCATTTACACTTTCAAAATAACAGAAAACAAAAAAAATGGTGTCTGCAAAAGTTTGGGCACTCTGCAGAGTTAATACCTTGTACTGCCCCCTTTGGCAAGCTAAGACCTGACAGTGTCATGGATTGTTCTCAATCATCGTCTGGATAGACCAGGTGATGTCAATCTCAAAGGTTTTAAATGCCCAGACTCATCTGACCTTGCACCAACAATCAACACCATGGGTTCTTCTAAGCAGTTGTCTAGAAAACTAAAACTGAAAATAGTTGACGCTCACAAAGCAGGAGAAGGCTATAAAAAGATAGCAATGGCTATCAGACAGAACGGCTCGCAGAATTGTGAGAAATAAAGTAAGTCAAAACCCACGTTTGACTGCACGATCCGTCCAGAAAGATCTGGAAGACACTGGAGTTATGGTACACTATTCTACGGAGCCCCTCTGGTCTCACTATGTAAAAAAAAAATATATATGTAACTAAGTCGTGGCCACGAGATACGCTAAGTCGTGGCCACGAGATAAGCTAAGTTGTGGCCACGAGATAAGCTAAGTTGTGGCCACGAGATACGCTAAGTCGTGGCCACGAGATAAGCTAAGTCGTGGCCACGAGATACGCTAAGTCGTGGCCACGAGATAAGCTAAGTCGTGGCCACGAGATAAGTAAATATGAATGAATATAAAAGGAGAATGCACAATGGAGCAGCTTTTCTCCCAAAAGCATGCACGCTAACTCTGCCACCCATAAGGCTCATACATACAGCCAAATAGAGGTACCGTGACCTAAGCCTACAACGCCCTCTGCTGACGTTTTATCGTAGGCTACACAGACATGCTTTTCCAAAATGTCAAACACTTCAATAAATAATTAATAAACCAGTCTGCACACTACTGTAGACTATCTTAAAATCATAATCAGAAATACTTTATTGATCTTTATTGATATCGATAACCTTTGTTATTTAAATGGACCCTGTACTGTAGTGCAATGTAATACTTCACATTCTGTGCAATATTATCTGTTTTAATATTCTGTGTAATATAGTTTGCTGCAGTTCTGCTTCTATTTATTTACTAGTACTGTTCATCACAATCAATTCAATTCTGTTAATACAGTAATGTAAATCTTGTAGGCTGCATATCCATGGTCCTTTATAACTCTTATTTATATTTTATAGCATATATTTATACTTTTTACATGTGTATATGCTACTTGTTTATTTACCAACTTATATTATTATTTATATTTCTTTAAATGTCTTGATGTGCACATCAACTGTGATACAACAATTGTCCCCTGGGTTATCGATATCAATAAAGATCAATAAAGTATTTCTGATTATGATTTTAAGATAGTCTACAGTAGTGTGCAGACTGGTTTATTAATTAATTATTGAAGTGTTTGACATTTTGGAAAAGCATGTCTGTGTAGCCTACGATAAAATGTCAGCAGAGGGCGTTGTAGGCTTAGGTCACGGTACCTCCATCTGGCTGTATGTATGAGCCTTATGGGTGGCAGAGTTAGCGTGCATGCTTTCGGGAGAAAAGCTGCTCCATTGTGCATTCTCCTTTTATATTCATTCATATTTACTTATCTCGTGGCCACGACTTAGCTTATCTCGTGGCCACGACTTAGCGTATCTCGTGGCCACGACTTAGCTTATCTCGTGGCCACGACTTAGCTTATCTCGTGGCCACGACTTAGCTTATCTCGTGGCCACGACTTAGTTACATATATATATATTTTTTTTTACATAGTGAGACCAGAGGGGCTCCGTACTATTACACTATAAAGAGATACTTGTACAAATATGGACTTCATGGAAGAGTCATCAGAAGAAAACCTCTTCTACGTCCTCAACACAAAAATCAGCGTTTGAAGTTTGCAAATGAACATATAGACAAGCCTGATGCATTTTAGAAACAAGTTCTGTGGACCGATGAGGTTAAAATAGAACTTTTTTTCCCGGAATGAGCAAAGGTATGTTTGGAGAAGAAAGGGCACAGAATTTAATGAAAAGAACCTCTGTCCAACTGTTAAGCATGGGGGTGGATCGACCATGTTTTGGGGTTGTATTGCAGCCAGTGGCACAGGGAACATTTCACGAGTAGAAGGGATAAATGGATTCAATAGAATTTCAGCAAATTTTGGATGCTAACTTGATGCCATCTGTGTAAAGGCTAAAGTTAAAAAAGAGGATGGCTTCTACAAATGGATAATGATCCCAAACACACCTCAAAATCCATGGTGGATTACATCAAGAGGCATAAACTAAAGGTATTGCCATGGCTTTCACAATCTCCTGACCTCAACATAATTGAAAATTTATGGATAGACTTTTAAAAGAGCAGTGCGTGACAGACAGCCCAGAAATCTCAAAGAACTGGAAGACTTTTGTAAGGAAGAATGGGCAAAGATACCTCAAACAAGAATTGAAAGACTCTTGTCTAGCTACAAAAAGCGTTTACAAGCTGTGATACTTGCCAAAAGGGGGAGTACAAGGTATTAGCTCTACAGGGTGCCCAAACTTTTGCAGACACAGCAGACTATTAAGGTTCACGTCAATCATTCTCAGGACGTCTTATAAAAGGGTTGCTTCCAAACCTTCAGAACACTGTCAGGACAGTAGATATTTAAAAAGCCAGAAGAAGTCCTGCTGTAGCAGCAAGTGACTCACACTTTATAAACCACTTGGGTCTTGTAGATGAGAGCAGTCATTTGATAAATGTGGTACTTTGCCAAGACAAAGCACAGGGACAAACTGTAAAGAAAGACGGTTTCTATTTACGTTGAAAATGCGCTCCAAGTGTCAGTTTGCCGCTTGTCCTAAACACATTTACTCTGCAAACCCTTAAAAAGCACAATGAGCAATAATATTCAAACATTTCTACATGAACAGTTCTGTTTTTACTGTTATCCCATCACCAAGCTCACACTAAAGTCTAAAATAAGTTGTTGAAATGTCACAGGTTAACTTGGGACAAGTTAGACAACCTGACCTCTGCTCTCTCCAACGACCTTTCTCTCTTTTACCTTTGTGTCAAAAAGTAGATTGTTCGATTACAAATCAGATTAAACGGCAAATTTTAGCGATAAGATGTTTCTCATAATCAACCATGTTACAGCTACAGGTGTTTTGAACAGGCATCGACACAGCCACCTTTCCCTAGTTCACCTGATGCACTTAAATTCACACACAAATATTAAACTAGACATTTGACTAAAGCCCTGTTTGCTGTGAGGGGCAATTTTTTTACATACATAAAGAAGTGAGAAATGAAGGAGATGCTAATTTGATTCAGCTTGATTGATATAATTAATTTTTTCCCTCTACTGTGATCCACCACCGGCTCTCTTTGTCCCAGGTGTGAAGGGGGTGAATGGAAGCATGATGTAAAGCGCTTTGGGTGTCCCAGAAGGGTGCAAAAAAGTGCTATATAAATGCACACCATTTACCCCATTTTCCTTTTACAGATGTACTTAATATTTCTGACATTTTAAAAATGTATTTTAGATCATATATATATATGCATTGTCTATTGTATTGCAAATAAATGCTAAGAGTGCTTTACTGATGTCTGACATGACCTTGACCCAGCTTTTATTCTACAGAACAAAAGGTTAAAGTAAAAGCATCTGGACTAATTTTTCAAGATGAAGACATTTCGTCTCTAATTCCAAGAGACTTTCCCCTACAACCAAACCTGATGGACCAGCCTAAGTCCAGCCTGATCCATCAGGTTTGGTTTCAGGGAAACTCCTCCTCTAGAGATATAAGCTCAGCTCTCTTACCAGTTGAACACAGAATTGTTAAAGTCTCTTGGAATTAGAGACGAAACGTCTTCACCTTGAAAACTGAGCCAGATGCTTTTACTTTTTTACTCTTACGTTTTTTTCAAATTGTCCTGGATGACTGAGAACCTTCACAGACATTCTACAGAACACTTTTTATAAAACATAGTGTTTACATTTTTTTTTAGATTTATAAATGACATTTTGTTTGCCATTTTACTTTTTATTGTATCAGACAACACATTATCAAAATTTAAAGTACAGAACTGAACACCTATGAAAGTATGAATGAATGCCATTAAGATACAGTATTGGTATACATATTGCAATTGTGTCAACATTTGATTTACTGTCAACTATTCCTATGTGAATGTTAAGCACTGTAATATTTGTTAAAGGTAGTTCAGCTCAGCAGTTCAGAGAGTAGGGGCTCTTGTGACTGGAAGGTAGTTGGAAATCTTAGAGACAGTTTGTACATCTGGAAAGGTTGAATTCATTATGTCACAGTTGTGTCACAGTGTGTTCTTCTTATTTACTGACAATGACAGCATCTGTCAAATGCAGCAGGCTGATACTTTTACAAACAAGTTGTGGGAGATGCAAGTAACATAAAGTCCAGCTGTACTCTGTAACTGTAGAGTAGACTGGACCTGATCTGAAATGAGAAGGTAAAAACATACTTTTATTAGGTTTAGGCTACAAGACACCATAGTTGTTGGAGTCACAATGAAACTGTGCACAGAAGAAAATAAAACAAAAGACTTGTTGGTTACAAAATATGTTCTGTATACAGGATATGTTGTACATTCAAATTTTGATTGCACAGTCTAGTCTAAACCACTCTGCCAAAAATCTATTTTTTTCTTCACCTTGTAAGCTTCACCTGTTTCTGTTAAAATAATTATTCGGTTCGGATCACAAACGAGACGACGGAGACCGTACATGGTAAATTTAGGAATGGAAGACCGGTTAAATTCTTGCACGAATGAAACAATTCAGACTCATGAAACAATGGTAAGTGGTGATTTGCTTTGTGGTGGTGAACATTATACACAATACAGTGATGAACATGTTTACAATACATGAAGCTTTTATAGGTTTACATTATGCCAGCCCCCCAGCTCCAGGGTCGTGAATGGACGTGTATTGAGCTGACATGTCAGTCAGAGATGTGTGTCACTAAGTGAACAGGACAGAGTGTCCCTGTACAATGATTAGATGTAGTGCAAAGTGATGTCTTTGTATTGTTTGGATTAGCCTGGCACCAATAGGAGATATAGCTAAAGACATTAAGTCATACTTGTTTGTGGATAAGCATGGGTGAGAGCATAATATATAATATACAATTACTATGACAGTTTCAGTTCAGTAGAAAACAAACGTAACGTTGGAACTGTTAAGGACAAACAGAGAACCTAAAGACGAAATTGAGTGTTTAATGGCAATTATTGCTTACATACATTACACCACATGCAACCGTTAAATGCATTAATATTTTTCTGTACAATTTCTACAGAAATACATTTATGGTTTCTACTCTTAAGTTAAATGCTCTGAAGGATTTTCTGTTTGTCATCGAGTTCATCATTCAGTCTTTTTATTTCTTCACATTTAGTTTTTGCAGACTGTCTTAGACTGTTTGACTGAGCAATGAATCTAAGATTGCCTACACATTCTGCCTTTAATGCAAGGTCTCAGCAGATTGCTCCATGGCTGAGGCATCCTTCTGGAGGCATGCTCTCTTTTTCTTCAGCTCATCAATCTCATCAGAGAGATTTTTCCTTTTTATGATTAGTTTTTCTGATCCTTTAAGTTTTTTCTGTTCCTCAAGATAAAAAATGTATCACTGTCTTGCTGATGACGCAGACCGAAGGCCTTATTTACCACAAAGTTATCAATTCCCTCACTGACCTCAAATGATCACACACAAGACGCTGTGCACTGTAAGTGCTTTCCTTCATGTTTTCAACCTCGATTTGTCTATTGACCGAAAAACCTCGCTCCACTGTTGCATTTCCATGCGAGAGCATTAGGAGGAGTGCCACAACATTCCACAGTTTTTCATACACTTTTTCTCCTGCCATTGTTTCATAGAGTAGTAGTAGTATCTACCCGACCTGTGACAGGATTGAAGTCAGTGAAATCTGACATTCTCTTGGGCACAGTCTCATTGATAAACTTCCTGTACTGTTTGAGAATATTATCGCAATCATTTTCATCTACTCGCTTTGGTCTCAGCGAGCAGTTTAAGGATGCTTTTCAACTTGTTGCTGGAGATTTTTCTTGTAATTTCCCTGCAAGAGTCATTAAGCACTTTCTGCAATCCATCCTGAACTCTAACTCTCTCTTCTCACTAATTTTCTGTGAAGACACCAGTTCCTTCAGCATTTTGTCTGCAGAGAACCCCACATCAACTTTATTTGCATGAATGAGATTGGTTTTGTCTGTGACAACTATTGACATCAGTTTTGATACTGTGTTAGCATTAGCCATCACATCATGCTTGATAAAACGATCCATAACTGACCTGATAACATTAGAAAGATCAGCAGCCAGAAAAGGAATCATAGGTCTGTCTGTATGATATAGATTCAAGAAAGGTGCCACCTCTTTTGAAAATAACAAGTGAAAGGCCAACTTTGCAGGCAACAGTGGGTCTCTGCAACCTTCTTTGACAGTAGTATATGATTTAGTTCCAGGGTCGTGGAATTTGCCTGCCTCTACCTCATTCACATATTTCTTCAAGTCTGTCAATATGTTGATCATTCTCTCTGTAACTTGGACATTCTCTACCCATCTTGTTTTACAGAATTTGAGTGGCATAAGAGGGGATATTTGTCCAACAGCTTTAGCATAATCCTCTCTTTGGGCAGGGAATCTTTCAGTAGCCAATAAGCATTACTTAAGAACTGGTATACATTCCAATTTGAGGCATCACCTTTTTTAAATGCCCCGTGCAAAATATGTAGGCCACAGCTACCCACATTTAGTAACACGGTATTGAAATCTCGTTCAAGTTCAGTTTGTATAAGGTCTTGGAATTTGAAATTGACATTAGGTCCATCCATTGAAAGCTGTACAAGACCTTTGTAATTCAAACCCTCTGTCGACTTGTGGAAGACCTCCACCATATCCTCTGCTGTGGCATGGCCCATGAATTCAGAAGTGAAGTATCGTGTAACTACAGCATTATTGTCCCAAAATCTTAAATGAATGTCCATCTGCTTTGTTTGGGTGACTAGAATACCACAAACTTAGCTGCCTTTTCACATGACAAACGATGTCCGATAGATCAGAAGTCAAAAGACCCTTTTATAATTTTTTTTTTTTTTTTTTTTTTTTTAGCTTACCTTGTCCTAACCTGACGTGACAAAGCTACAAGATGACAAAATCAATCATAAATCACAGCCAATCATAACCGTGCGTGGGCTCTGTTCGCAGCTAAACACGAAAACCAAACGGAATTAAGCAAAATTAAACCATTAAAAATTATTCAAAATACATAAGTGACTGATACAATCTTTGTAATGAAATGCACTTAGTTTGAGCTAAAAATGATTCTGAGCTTGAATATCATTTTGTGAGACTTTGATTGCCACTTGCACTATGAGAGCAACAATGGATAATTTACCTCAGATTTTGAAAAGAAATTAAAGGAAACAAGAAGGTTCAAACTGAAATGCACAATGAAGTATTTGTTGCCTAATGTCCTTGTTCTCTCTGTATGGGCTGAACTATCAGCTGCAAAATCCCAGAAATATCAAAACATTTCAAAAATAGAATCTTTTGTCATGTCGCGGCAGGTTAGGACCAATGTATAACATGTAAAAATGTATTTTATCGTATGTTGTCACGTCGCATCTGTTTAGGACACGGTGCTAAATTCCCAAACTGAAACGAAGCTGGACTGGAAGTTAGATTGAATTACCTCATTTAATTTCAAGGGCCTGTTGTATCATTAATACAACATTGATTAAAACATTAACGATTCATTACACACATATATGAGTTTACATACATGGCTAAATACCGGTTGCATAGGATAAGAATTTGTCAAGAGCTAACAGTAATTTGCTTGCAAACTATTAGCAACATTTTCAATTTTGTCAGCGATCACTTATGCTGCCTAACCTAGGCTAAACGTTACACTTACACAAAAATACACGTTACACAAAAATAATTATAACTAACAGTTAGCTAGCTAACATTATAGCTACATACCACTTAGTTCTGATGACTTGTATGACCAGTGGGACTCAGTAAGCTTAAGGCACCACAAGATTTCAGCCTCCAGGGTCTTTGCTGGTGTTAAGCCGAGACATGCTCCACTGTGTCTCACACTGCCGTCACTGCTGGGGGTGGGACCGGCTTCATAGCTGATTGCGGTTCTCTTGGAGCTATATGGGCAGGCTGCAGTAGAGCAGTGATGGGCACTTGGACCGAAGATGATGCTCCTGTCGGCTTCACACGAGTAGCGTGCTTCTTGCTGTTTGCGTGGCTGCGAAGTGCACCCTCACCCATATTTGACAGTTCAATGGTAGTTTTACAAACATTACATTTTGCTTTTCTGTCGTCTACTTTTAACAGCCAGTCTTTAAAATTGATCATTTTGTAGCCAAAGCTCTTGAAATTTACATTTTCCAGGCATGTTTGCCTTAGTCGAATGCAGTCACCCGCACTGTTAACTAAGTGATTTCTAATTGAGTGGCAGAGGGGGAGGGTAATAAATATGGCGCTCAAAATAGCCTAAGCACAACAATACAGAAAGATTTAAAAAAAAAAAATCGGTATAGAAAAATTACATTTTGATAGATGGAAACTAAAAAATGCAACAAACTAAATTCCCTGATACTCTATGACTTGGACAAAAATATATAAAATTCCCTGACTTTCAATGTCTGGAATAGACCTTTTAAAATTCCATGACATTCCAGAAATTCCATGACCCGTGGGAACCCTGTAAAATTGTTTTTTATAATCAATGTGCAATACCTGACCACTAAAATAGATGCTGATGAGTGTCATCTATACAATAAAGATTTAAATTTGCTCTAAATCCATTACTTCTAGAGCCCAAAATTATGTGTGACTTGTTTGGCGGCACCGTTGCTGGTGCCTCTCTCACTGTGCATAAAGCACACAGCGTTTTTTCCACACTTTTCTCAACATCAGTGAAAGAAATGGGAGGAAACTAGTCTCTACTGCTCTGGTCGCAGTAGTGACGGGGAGGTTGGGAAGGGGAGCTATGTGCATGTACCACCTGCTGCTTTACTCAGCACAAGTGATAGACGTTGGGAATAATGCGGCTTCTGGTGACAGCCGTGTGGGAGAAAAACGTGTTTTCTTTACTTTACACAGTAGAGGAGGGAGAGGCAGGGGTATACATAGTCAGCCTGGATGTGCTAGTAAAAGCAGCAAAGTAATGAAAGTGATGGCTGTGCATTATACGAGGTCCCACACTCTGAAAAACTATGCCAATCAGCGTTGCCAACTATTTTCAAAGGAAAGAAGCTAAAGCCTAGCCAAAAAGTCGCTAAAAGTCGCTAAATGACGTCATGCGTAAATTTGCATATTTGCGACGTCATTACGTCATCGCGTCATTATACAAAATTGCATACTTTCTTGCGTTCTCCTGTCTAATGCGCTTTATTGACAAATTTGCGCCACATAGTTTCTTCTACTGTATTTTATTATGATATAGCCGACTGTCCCAAAAAAGCTCTTCTCATTTCTCAACTCCATTAGGTGATAAGCACAGAGAAGAATGGAAATCAAATCAAATCAATCAAATCAGTAAGTAAAGTAGCTATTGCTGTCCTATAAGTCGCTAAATGACACCATCGCCTCACTTGTACATTGACCATGTGCATTGTGCATGTGATTGTTATGAACGTTGTCGGAGAGAAAGGAATAAAGTCGCTGAAGATCCACCAGCTGCGGCTTGCCAAGTTGCTGCGCATGCGCGATTCATTTTAAGTCTGGACGTAGAGGGTTGAACAACCATATGTAAACAGCTCCTGCTCTGACTGCAGGAGGGGAGCTGCGCCGAGACCGGGCTGCCTGTGAGTGCTCTGGGATAAGGGCGCAGCAGCACCCGCTGCTCATTGAGAAGAGTAAGAATGAAGTGTGTCTCCAATAACTCCAGAAAAAGTCGCTAGATTTGTCGCTAGTCGCTTTTTTGAAAATTTGTCGCTAGAGGGGTCTGAAAACTCGCTAAATATAGCGACAAAGTCGCTAAGTTGGCAACACTGATGCCAATTGGATGAATAAGAACAGATAAAGCTACTGCAACCAAACACCTACAGTACATGTTTATATTTCTAATATATATTTCCATACATTTTACTAGTTATGGTATATTAGAAGTTGTAGTTGATCAGATCACATTGTGTGAAGTGTGAGCAAACCTACTCTCTATGCCAGTACGAAATAAAGAGGATTGAATAAGATAATCCCTTTCTAAAGCAAAGAAAAGCAGTACATTTAAATTAAATAAAGTATCATGGCTGGATTCAGGAAGAAATGTGTTGCTCCGTGCCAGAGGCACATTTCTGACGATGATCAGCATGAGTTTTGTTTTGAGTGTATGGGGGAAGAACACGCGGCCATGGGACTTTCTGGGGAGTGTGAGCACTGTGATCTCTTGCCTGCTAAGATCCTACGTGCCCGGCTCGCTTTCTTTAAAGAGGAGCGAGCCGCCTCCCCACTCCGGTCGTGGGGTTCGCGTGTTGATCTGGATGAGGCGCAGGGATCAGAGAGTCCCATGTCCCTTGCGCTCTCACCAGATGAGGCAGACACCGTCTCTGTCCTCAGGCGGGCGCGCTCCGGCGCTTCCCGCGAGCACGTCGATGAAGCCTCATCCCTGGCTTCTGGGGGAGCCGCAGCCTCGGAGCGCTCTACCCGCTCTGATGCTGCATTTGAGGAGCTGCTCGAGGTGGTTACAAGAGCAGTGGTGCGGCTGAATATTGAGTGGCCTCAGGAGCAGGGCCCCCCTAAACACTCAAAACTGGATGACAGGTTTCTGTCAGGTGGCCAGGGAAAGGGACCACAGCGGTGGTCTCTCCCCTTTTTCGGGGACCTCCATGAGGAGCTGGCACGCTCATGGAATAAGCCCTATTCGTCCCGTGTTTTTGTGCCTTCGACGTCGATTTATTCGACTATCGTGGGCGCACAGGTGCGAGGCTATGGGTCGATGCCCCAGGTGGAAGAGACGTTTGCGGGTTATCTCTCCCCCACAAACCTCTCTCTCCGTGCAACTAAGCAGATGGCCCGCGCTATTGGCCGTTTCATGTCTGCTTTGGTTGCGACGGAAAGACATCTGTGGCTTAACCTCACGGGCATCAGAGAGAAGGACCGCGCCTTCCTCCTGGATGCACCCATCTCACCTTCCGGTCTTTTTGGCGACGCGGTAGACTCCGTCGCCACTAAGTTCCGCGAGGCAAAACGCTACGAGGAGGCGTTTGTGAGGTTCCTTCCTCGCCGTGCTCAGCAGCCGGGACCATCGGCCACCCAGTCCCGGCCAGGTCCAGCCACTTCAAGAGAAAAGCGGGCTGCCCAGAAGGAGAGTGTGGCGAATCGTGCCCCCCCTCGTAAGGACTGGGGAGCGGATTCTCGCGCTGCTCAAAAGAGAATGGACCTGCAGAATATTATCACCGCCAAGAAGCAGAGGTCCTGAAATTGGCGCACCCATGGCCGCGGGGGTGTACTCCCACCGGGTGGGGCACAACAAAATCCAACAGAGTCTAAAGACTCCATGTTGGCACCCCCAGGAGCCCGCTGTTTTTTCTCCGCCGCCACTGGCGTTTCGGGGAGCAGCAGTCTCCAGCGCAATGATAAGTGTCCGGACGTGAAAACTACTGCCCCTTGCGGAGAAACTGGCAGCATGGATGCTACTGACAAATATCTCCCCGTGGGTAATAAGGACTGTGGCCAAAGGCTACAGAATTCAGTTCGCCTATCATCCTCCGCGTTTCAACGGCGTGGTCACCACTTCCGTGAAACCGGAACGAGCCCATGTATTGACACAGGAACTGTAGGTTCTGCTGGACAAAGGGGCCATAGAACGTGTTCCCCCACCAGACAGACAAACCGGGTTTTACAGCCGGTATTTTCTAGTTCCGAAAAAAGATGGGGGGCTGCGCCCAATTTTAGACCTGCTTTGAGCGGGTTAAACCGCTCAAAGCATTGAGATTCAAAATGCTCACAATAAAAATTATTGTGTCCCAGATCCGATTAGGCGACTGGTTTGTCACCATCGATCTGAAGGACGCATATTTTCACATAAAAATCCTGCCACAGCACAGAAGGTTCCTGAGGTTCGCCTTCGGGGGCGAAGCGTACCAGTATCGGGTTCTTCCGCTCGCCTGGCCTTGTCACCCGATATACAAAATGCATGGATGCAGCCTCGACTCCTTGCGACTCCAGGGCATTTTGAATTACATAGACGACTTGCTGATATTAGCTCAGTCTCAGGAGCTAGTGCTTCGACATCGGGATGTCGTCCTAGCTCATCTCGACTCTCTAGGGTTGAGACTCAACGCCGAGAAGAGCGTTCTCTCGGCCGCCCAGAGGACAACATATCTAGGGGTTGTTTGGGACTCAACCGAGATGCAGGCACATCTGTCTCCAGCACGTGTCAGGTCCATTCTAACTACCCTGAAAGCTATCAGGCTAGGCCAGGAAGTGACTGTGCACTTCTTTCAAAGAATATTGGGTCTCATGGCATCTGCATCCACGGTAATTCCTTTGGGCCTTCTGCACATGAGACCATTTCAGCTGTGGCTCAGAGCCAGGGGGTTTCATCCAAGGGCCAACCCCTGAAGCAAATAAGGGTTACGCACGAGGGCTTCGTACCCTAGCTATGTGGTTCAGACCCCAGTTTCTCGCTTTGGGTCCCACCCTAGGTCCATGTTGTCGTTGCATGATGCTAACGACAGATGCATCCTCACGGGCTGGTGCGCGGTCTTAGATGGCCGTCCAGCTCAAGGAATATGGAGAGGCCATCTTCTCGCATGGCACATCAATTGCCTCGAGATGAAGGCTGTATTTCTGGCCCTGAAATACTTCCTCCAGCAGCTAAGGGGCTACCATGTCCTAGTACAAGTAGACAGCACAGCGGTGGTCTCTTACATAAATCGTCAGGGCGGACTGCGTTCGTGCCGCTTGAACAAGCTAGCGCAGCAGGTGCTGCTTTGGGCTCAGGACAAGTTCCTGTCCCTCAGGGCGATTTATATCCCGGCGCATGAATGTGGGAGCAGATTTATTATCCAGACAAGCGGTGACACAAGGGAGTGGAAACTCCACCCAGAGGTAGTGAGCCAAATCTGGGAAAGATTTTACGAAGCAGAGGTGGACCTCTTTGCCTCACAGCAGACAGCACAATGTCCCCTCTACTTCTCTCTGACTCCTCCAGCTCCTGGGTCTGGGACGCAATGGCCCATGTGTGGCCCAGACTGCGACTTTATGCATTTACCCCAGTGGCTCTTCTCCCGGAGTCCTGGCGAAGGTCCGTCAACGGGGTCGCGCCTCTTACTAGTAGCGCCCCGTTGGCCAACCAGAGTATGGTTCTCAGACCTAATATCTCTCCTCGACGACTTGCCATGGGCGATTCCGACCAGGAGGGATCTCCTTTCTCAGGCACAGGGGACAGTGTTTCATCCCCGGCCCGAGCTCTGGAACCTTTACGTCTGGCCCCTGAGGGGGACCAATTAAGAGACGTCGGGCTCCCAGCCCCTGTTGTAGAGACTATTTTGAGTGCTAGGTCTCCCTCTACTAGGAGAACATATGCCTGCAAATGGCGTGTCTTTGATGCCTGGTGTGCTACACACCATACAGACCCAGTCCACTGCCAGATTGTTTCAGTGTTGGAGTTTCTGCAGGACAAACTGTCCTCGGGCACTAATCCTAGCACACTCAGGGTTTTTGTGGCCGCCATTTCGGCTTGCCACGCCCTGATTGACGGGGTCTCGATAGGGAGACACCCTCTGGTTGCTCGCTTCATTCGAGGGGCCAAGCGGTTGAGACCACACACTAGAGCTAGAGTTCCTTCCTGGGACCTAGCTATAGTACTGGAGGGCTTAGTAAGCACCTCTTTTGAACCACTAGAGTCAGCACCTGTCAGCTTTCTGACTCTAAAGATGGTTCTTCTGGCGGCCATTACCACTCTCAAGAGGGTTGGAGATTTGCAGGCTCTGTCAGTTTCGCCCTCCTGCCTAGACTTTGCCCCTGGGCTGGTCAAAGCCATTTTGCATTCTCACCCTAACTATCTTCCAAAAGTTCCATTCTTGACCATAAATCCGGTCATTCTTGAAGCCTTCTGTCTTCCGCCATTTACAACACCGGAGCAGGAGAGACTTCACTTACTGTGTCAAGTATGTGCCCTCCAGAGTTATGTCCACCGCACTAGCCAGTGGCGTAAGTCCGAACAGCTATTTATATGCTACGGGGGCTGCAAGCTGGGGGTGGCAGGTACCAGACAGACTATATCACGTTGGGTGAGGGATGCCATTGCCGTGGTCTATGGTGCGCGGTCAAACTTCGCCCATAGGTGTAAGGGCTCATTCTACTAGAGGTGTTGCAGCTTCAACAGCTTTAGCAAAAGGTGCCCCTCTGCAGCAAGTTTGTGATGCGGCAGGCTGGTCCTCCCCGCACACATTCATTAGATTCTATAGCTTGGATGTTCATGCTACTCCGGCTCGGCGGCGTTGGTATTCGTTCCCTCATAGCGTATGCTACGGCATCGAGTGTAGCTTTTGATAGGGAACGTCTCGGGTTACTTGACTGTAACCCTGTTCCCTTAAAAAGCAGGAACGAGATGCTGCGCTGCAGTGCCGCACTGGGCGTATCCGAGCGCTCTTCAGACAAAGTTGACCTGAAGACGCTTCCGCGTTATGCGTTCTTATACCCTCGGTTCAGGTGCGCGCAATCACACAGCTGCCGCTGATGAGCTGCGTCACCAACAGAGGTATTATAAGCCGATTCTTGGCGTGTTTGACACACGTGCTTCACAACCGGTCACACAAAGAATGTTTCCCCATAGCGTATGCTACGCAGCATCTCGTTCCCGCTTTTTAAGGGAACAGGGTTACAGTCAAGTAACCCTAGACGTTCTGTGTTAGCGCTCGCTCCAGTCTGTCAGTGCACTCTCTCGATTCTGTGTTTGCTCCCACTCTGTTTTGACTGTGTTTGAACAGTAAGCTGCTGAGGGCGCAGTAAGTTTAAAAAAGTGGCAACAGGACACACCCACATCCGGGTATTAGCTCACGTTACTTTCAATGTAAAAGTCAACAAGTACCATCGACGGAAAGTAAGTGAAACAATCTGCACAAACGCATTCAAGAACTGTTATACCTTAGTAAGCAATTTTTTGCCCTTTTTTCCTCCATCAGTGAACAAATAACTGTTTTGATGAACATTTGTGTCGTGGTATTGGTAACTTTATTAGAAATAAGCTTGTTGTTGTCTGTGTAGCTGAATGACAATTTCAAATTCAGTCATTTTACAGTTGCTTAATGGTCAGTGATGCATTTGATAATGTCAGGTTAAAACAGTTTAAAACCAATGTAACCTATCTTTGTTTATTTTCTATAGGTTACTGTTTGACGAAAGCAAATCTGTCATTAATTAAGATGACGTCTCAACAGGCATTGCTAAGTTTGTAATTTAGTGTACATATTGTGTGGTTTACTTTTGATCAAAAGCTAACAATTCAACCAATGTATATCAATGAAAAAAATTACCCCTTACAATATTTAATCTTGTCTTATTAGGCTACTCAAAACTCATAGGCATAAGCACACGTGACATTACTAATAACATTGTCCTTTTAGGGTCTACTGAGGGATGTAATATTGGAGAGGCTTCAAACCAGGCTTATTCAAGTCCTCAATCAGATATGGCTCATTAATATTGACTACCTGGAATTTATTTGTTCACAAGAGACTATTTTGATAAGTGCTGTGGCAAACTCTATTAACATCCCACCAGTCATTGTGGAAGGACTAAACATTCTTCTAGATCACATCTATTCTTGTCAATCTGAAATACCAGATGTGTATCCTGAGCAAGCACAAGGAGCAACTGGACGCCTATATTATTTAATATCTGCCAGACCGCTACAGAGTATGCTTGACATGTCCATGACTCTTGGAATGATGTCTCAGCATTATGGCGTATCTAAAAGTACTGCCCAGAGAAGTCTTGCTGAAAACAACATGTCAGTTATAAACACATACTCAAAAATAACAGATGAATAACTGGACCATATGGTGGCAGATATCAAGACAACAATGCCACATGCTGGGTATAGAGTCCTCAAAGGAGCTCTGTTTGCTAGAGGTCACAGAGTGCAGTGTTCAAGGGTTAGAGCAGTAATGCACAGAGTGGACATTGAGGGTGTTGTCCTTTGTTTGACTCAAATGGGTTGTGTAGTAAGGCGATCTTACTCAGTTGCTGGTCCCCAAGAAATGATGCATATTGATACAAATCACAAATTAATAAGGTAAACATGATAATATATGCCTCTTACTCACTCTGGTTTTTTATGTTTGAAATATTAAAATACCACATATTGTAATGCACTAACCCAATTTGATACAACAGTGCTGGCACCGATCCTTTTTTTGCAACTGCAAATGAGGTAGAAGGAAAAATAACAAAACATGATTGAGAACTGTATTCAAATGTGGTTATTAGTGTTTATACTATGTTTGAGTGTGGTTTATGGGTGTTCTTGTATAGTGTGAATATGTAATAAGCTGAAAAGAGAAAGAGAACTGGTCATGTGGTAGTATTGACAGGGGAAGAGGGGCCTGCCATCAACCATAGACATTGTTTCACCACCTCACATCCTGTTGAGTTTTGTCAAAATTAATTTCCATGGTCAGTTAATCTTGATGTATTGGACAGACTTTAAACATTTTTTGTTTAATAACATTGTAATTTGAACATTTTTTTTTTACATTGTGCATGTGTTTTTGTGGTTTAGGTACAACATCGTTATATTCGGTGGTATTGACAGCTACACAAGGTATGAGGTTTTTACTGAACAATTTTTTATTACTTTAATTCAAACAATGCACAAACTGAGTTAAACCAAATATTCCTCTTTGTTATGTAGATTATGTATCTTGGATGTGCAAACAACAACAGAGCAAGCACAGCACTCTCCTTCTTTGTCCAATCTGTTGCTAAATTTGGATACCCATCAAGGTAATCAGGGAGGCCATTAGGACAGTGTTTTTTGTAGTACATTTACATTTACATTTAGTCATTTAGCAGACGCTTTTATCCAAAGCGACTTACAAGTGAGGAAAACAATGGAAGCAATTTCAACAACACAAGGTAACAAAAAGCATAAGTGCACCAAAAACTAGTCAGTTAAAACCTAGCACAGCATACAAAGCTAAGGATAGGAAAGATTTTTTTTTTTTTTTAAGAAGGAATTGATAGAAAGGAAGTTAAGAATTCAGTGTTTGTCAGTCAGGTGTTGACAAAAGAGATATGTTTTCAAGCGTTTTTTAAAGATGTCTACAGAATCTGCTGATCTTGTAGCAGCAGGTAGATCATTCCACCAATGTGGAACAGATCCAGAGAAAGTACGTGAGAGTGATTTTTTTCCTTTTTGGGATGGTACCACCAGACGTTGTTCATTTGCAGATCGCAGGGATCTGGTAGGAACATAGGTCTGTATCAGTGAGTGAAGATATGAGGGGGCGGAGCCAGTGGTGGTCTTGTAGGCCAAGAGCATAGCTTTGAACTTAATGCGTGCCTCAACCGGGAGCCAATGTAACATAATGAGGAGAGGAGTTATGTGCGCTCTCTTTGGTTCTTTAAAGACCACTCTTGCTGCTGCATTCTGGATGAGCTGCAGAGGTTTGGTTGTGCAGGCAGGGAGTCCAGCCAGTAGAGCATTGCAATAATCCAGTTTGGACAAGACAAGAGCCTGAAGTAGGATTTGCGTAGAGTGCTCTGATAGGAAAGGTCTAATTTTCCTAATGTTGTAGAGGATGAATCTACAGGACCTGGTGGTGCTGGCAACATGACTTGTGAAGTTTAGTTGATCATCAATTACCACTCCCAGATTTCTGGCAGTGCTGGACGGTGTAATGGTTGATGAGCCTAGTTGAATGGAGAGCTTGTGGCGGGTCTTTGGGTTGGCAGGAATCACTAGCAGTTCTGTTTTTCCAAGATTCAGCTGCAGGTGATGGCCCTGCATCCAAAGTGAGATGTCACTCAGGCACGCCGAGACACGAGCAGAGACCGTCGGATCATCAGGTTGAAATGACAAGTGGAGTTGAGTGTCATCCGCACAGTGATAGGAAAAGCCATGCTTCTGAATGACAGAGCCAAGAGATGTCATGTATATGGAAAAGAGTAGCGGTCCAAGCACTGAGCCCTGAGGCACCCCTGTATTAAGATGTTGGGGCTCAGAGACCTCATCTCTCCAGGATACTCTGAATGACCTACCCGAGAGGTAAGACTTGAACCATTGTAACGCCATTCCAGAAACACCCATCGCACTGAGAGAAGACAAGAGGATGTGGTGGTTAACGGTGTCAAAGGCAGCAGACAGATCCAGTAAGATGAGGACAGATGTCTTGGATGTTGCCTTTGCCAGTCTCAGGGCTTCGATGACTGAGAGCAGTGCAGTTTCGGTGGAATGTCCGCTCTTGAACCCAGACTGGTTCTGGTCCAGGAGGTTGTTTCGTGTGAGAAAGGAGGAGAGCTGGTTAAACACAACTCGCTCCAGAGCTTTGGCAGTAAAGGGAAGGAGGGAAACCGGTCTGTAGTTTTCTAACAGTGAAGGGTTGAGAGTGGGTTTCTTCAGTAGTGGTGTGATGGGGGCTTCTTTGAAAGCTGTGGGGAATGACCCAGTGGAGAGAGATGAGTTGATGATGTGGGTTAGAGCAGGCATGACAGATGGAGAGATGGCCTGAAGGAGATGTGTGAAGATGAGATCCAGAGGGCAGGTGGTAGAGTGGTTAGAACTAATGACCTTGGATACGTCCGCTTCAGTTAGAGGAGAAAAAGAGGGGAGCAAACACGTATCAGGGGTGTGAGTTCAACAGGTGCTGGCGCAGAAAACTGACTGCTGATGGCAGTTGTTTTCTTTACAAAGAAAGACGCAAAATCATCAGCTGTTAACTCTGATGAAGGAGGGGGAGCAGGCGGACAAAGGAGGGCAGAGAAGGTTTTAAAGAGAGTGCGTGAGTCAGGTGAGTTGATTAACTTAGAATGGTAGTAGTCAGTTTTTGCAGAAGTGACATCAGCAGAGAAATTAGAGAGGAGAGACTGGTAGATAGAGAGGTCAGTGAGATCTTTTGACTTGCACCATTTTCTCTCAGCTGACCGGAGGCTGGTGCGATGCTCACGTAGAACATCGGATAACCAGGGTCTGGATATAAGAGGGCATAGGTTGTCCAAGCAGGATGTAAGAGTGGAGCACAGAGTGTCAGTGGCAATGTTGGTGTTTAAAAGCGAGAGCTCCTCAAGAGGGGGAAGCGCAGAAGAGACGGCAGAGGAAAAGCGGGAAGGGCTGAGTGAACGAGGTTACGTCGGAAAGTGACCAGCGGTAAAACACTTGCTGTGTCTGGAGAAGTTAGATCGAGGTCAAGAGTTACGAAGAAATGATCCGACGTGTGCAGAGGCGTGACCTGAGTATGCTGAGCGGAGCAGTACCTTATGTAGATGAGATCTAGTTGGTTACCAGACTTGTGAGTTGCTGATGTGGAGACCTGCTTGAGGTCAAATGATGCAGTCAGGTTATTGAAGTTAGCAGCCTGTGGCTTTTCAAGGTGGGTGTTGAAGTCTCCTAATACCACCAGAGGAGTACCATCCTCAGGGAAGGATGAAAGAAGCACGTCCAACTCCTCCAAGAAATGTCCAAGCTGACCTGGGGGTCGACAGATAACTACAACATGACTTTTAACAGGGTGGGTGATGGTAACAGCATGGAACTCGAAGGAGCTGTTGTCACACAAGGTGCTAGCTGTTTGAACTTCCAGTCAGTAGGGATAAGTAATCCGGTCCCTCCACCCCTTCCTGTGAGGCAAGGACTGTGGGAGAAAGTGTGATTATGGGAGAGGGCAGCGAGAGTGGCAGAGTCCTCTGGTTTGATCCATGTTTCTGTAAGTGCTACAACTGAAAGACCAGAATGTTGAACATAAGCGGTAATGAAATCAGCTTTGTTCACAGCAGACTGACAGTTCCACAGGCCTATTAAGAAAGTAGAAGAGGTAGTTAAGGATGGTGATATAACATGCAGATTGTTATGGTTGCATCTCCTTTTGCGTAAAACAGATGAAAATGTCCGTGGAGAAATGACAGTGGGAATTTGAAAACACATTGAAGAGGAGCAGAAAAGACAATAGACAAGTAGAGAGTAAAGTATAAATAGTAAGTTTTAAGTGCAAACAATTGGTACAAAAAGTGCAATACTCAAGTGCCCTGCTCGGTGGAGTCGAGTGCAGGTAGAGTCGATGGTCTTTACTCTCTTAGGTCTTCACGCGATTAGGGCTGCCGCGACGCTGCCGCTGTGTTTCACACTTATATACCCGTCTGATTCAAGAATTGAATTCAGCAGGTCACGCCTCAAAAGGCCGTAAACAACTCAAACGAAACCAGGCGGCGAGCAGGTGAGAGTGAACGCCGGTGCACCACGTGACAAAGTCGTAGTAATGCACAGAGCGGTTTTCTCAGCAATAACACGGCACTAAGCTCAAAAATGACAAGAATCAAATACACTTACACGGTTCTGTAGGCTTCTGCTGCTAAGTCACTTCAACAATATTACTCAAGTAGAAGTAAAAAGCTCAAAAAATACTCATGAATTGAGTAACAGACTGCTACCTTAAAATTAATAATACTAAAATAACAAAACATTACATTTAAACTTTCATTAAGGACAAAGTTTTTGCTTAATCTACTACTTCTACTAACTTCAGTAAATTACTTCAGTAAAAGGTACTAGTTACTACCCATCTCTATACTCAGGGAACTTTTTCAGTTCAAGTCCTGGTTTAGTTTAATTACGTTTTATTCCTGTTAGACCTCTTTCAATTTGCACTAGTCCTAATATAGACCATATTTAATTGTGGTTTTAGTTCTGGTTTAGGTGGTTCAGTGGTAATCAAAGTATTTTACTGTAATTTGTGTAAAAAGATTGAGAATCACTATATTTACATTGTTCTTATGACACTAAACATTCCCATTTGCAGATGTTTACACAGAGTTTCTCTTAAACTAAAAGTTATTGATCCAAAAATGTTTAACTGTCAGCTTTATTGTTTGTTTTGTTAGGATAAGAGGAGACCATGGTATAGAAATTGTAGACATTGCCAGACTAATGTTCACAGTTCGTGGAGTCACTAGGAACAGCTTTATTGCAGGAAAAAGCGTCCACAACCAAAGGTACATCTGCATAAGATCAATTGAACGGTTTGAACATGACATGTAACATTTCTCTACAATGCAAGTATTTTTTTACATTTGTTTCTCAATGACATCCTATAAGACACTTCCAAATGATTTAAGTTCTACTATTACTTCTATCAGTAAGGAGATAGACAGAGTGGAACGGCTGTGGCGTGATGTGTTCTCTGTGACGAGCACCTTTTATGAGGTGTTGCATGAATTAGAGGAAGATGGACTCCTGCGCATAAACAGTCATGTTCACTTATCTTGCTGTCATTGGGTTTTCCTCCCAAGACTTCAGGAGGCCCTTCAAACTTTTACAGAAGATTGGGATAATCACCCTCTTCGCACTGAAGCCCAAATGACTCTGAACTAACTGTGGACACTGGGACAAAGACATCTTCCATAGCACAAAACAATGTAAGCAAATGTATCTTCCTATTGGATGTTTAGTTTTTTATTATTGAAAAATTTGTTTGCATGCAATATCATTTCTACGTTTGGGAATGTAATTTGTTTCAGATGCTGAGTTTAACCCTCAGAGACAGTGATCTCAATGATGTATGGGAACCTGGCACTGGAGTAAATGTTCCAGAATTGAACTGCCCCCTCAATGAGGAAGAACTGCAAAGACTGGTAGAAACCTTTAATCCCACAGCACCTTCTGCATCATTTGGGAGAGACATTTACACAGATGTAGTGCAGTTTGTTGAAAATATGTCACTCATTGTTGAATAAACCAAAATATAAACCAACTTTATTAGTCTGAAGTTTTTTAACTATTTATGGATGTTCGAAAAAAACACTTGCAGTAACATGCAAACATCAAAATAACAGAAACGTCTTGTGTAATTAAATATTTTAATTATATAAATTGTGCCCAAAACACCCATACGTTTACAAAATAAACAAAATAAAAAGTAAACAAAATAGATGGAGCCAGGTTTGAAATAGTAATAAAGTAAATTAGAGATTACTTCATACATCCCTACAATCAAAAACATTTTTTTTATTTTTACTATGAATTTAGGAGTAAAGACATTCCAAATACAGTTGAAAAACTGGAATAACTGGTGGTTTTATGTGCTGCATGTCTTGTGTGATTTGTGTTTGGTGGTGAGAGAGGCAGTAGGCACAGTTAGGCTACCATGGCTGTTAGTCTGCCCCATGGCAGCTGCAGCTACTAACGCAGCTTGCCACTACCAGTTTGTGACTGTGGAGTAAATGAATAATGGACTAAATTGTAAGGAAAAGTGCCACAGAAATGGAAGCCATTATTACTGCTGAATTGGAGAACTTATTTTTGGAGAAAACCACCTTTGAAAACTATTGGATGTACAAATCAATTATAACAAGTTGACAAAATGTATGCCAATAAACAGCTCAATGTGGAAATTTAAAAAGATCAAACTAGCATTTTTTTTTTAACCTGTAGTGTCTCGTCTTAATGTGCAAATTTAAACCTTATGAAATCCTGTGTTACTCAGAACAGCCTGTGTCATAACATTTTTAAAGTCTTCATATGTCTTTAGGTGGGCTATGGGCAGTCTAAGGGTCCTGGTTCAGGCGCTTACAGTGGGATAGCACACAGTGTGCTCTTGAAGGTTGTCAATGCACGTGGTCAAACTCAACATGGATCACAAAATTAATTTTTTCATGTGGCAGCAGTGGCTTATGCTGCTGGCCTGTCAGCCATTGCAGCAACAGCAGAATGGTCAATGTACCTGTAAAAAATAAAAGCATCTATACATATCCAACCGATTAAGTTTTGTATTTGCATAAAAATACTAACTCAGTGGTAGACTTACTGTTGTTGCTTTTCTGGTTCTCGTCAGTTGTTCATGTCAAGACCATTTAGTCTTAAATTTAATGTCCATGGCCTCTGATTTCCAAATGACACTTCATAACTTAAATAGTAATATCTTTGATTTTCTTAATTTAGTTTTAACTTAGCCTAACTTCATTTAGCCAGAAAGTTCCATCTTCCTCATCGCAAATTTCTGTAGACACTTGCAGAAATACATTTTAGTGAACACACAATGCACAATTGTAATAATAAATGTAAATATTATATGTAATGCCAAAAAACATTACTGAAACTTGACAACTAACCTTGTGTTCTTGTAAAGAATCCTGCATTTTGTTCATAATGTCAGTCTCAGTTTGCTGTCTGGATGTTCCAATGTCACTCTTTTGTGGAGCCAAAACTGACATCAAGAAGTCTGAATCAGGAACCTACAGCAAGTCAGATTGTAAAAAAAAAAATTGTTATTGCACTTCTAGCTACAGGAGTGTTTGTGCCGGAACTTATCGATGTATCTTCACTTGGGCAAAACAGCTGGCTTGCTATGATGCTGCTCAGTCCAGAAAGATCCAGGCCTTTACAAATGTGTAGCAGCCTCATGCAATAGTGTAGGACCACACATCTGTAATCAAAGAGGAAACGTTTTTACTCTACATCTTGCACATTGAGGCATGGTCAACATGCATAGAACATGTGAATACACGCTTGAGTCTAAGTAAATTGTAAAATGTGATGATTACATCTAGTGAAAAAAAGATTTGAGTAAAAGCATCTGGACTCAGTTTTCAAGGTGAAGACGTTTTGTCTCTATTCCAAAAGACTTTATCAATTCTGGGAAAGTCTCTTGCAATTAGGCAAGGCAATTTGATTTATATAGCACAATTGATACACTGGGTAACTCAAAGTGCTTTACAGAAATAAAAGACAATTTACAAGATTTAGATTAAGAAACATAAGAAAAATTAAAAGGATTATAAAACAAGAGTGCAGATAAAAAATACTTTAAGTTGTAAATTTGTATCATTGTTAAAATTGAGGCTTGAATTAGAGACGAAACATCTTCACCTAGAAAACTGATCCAGATGCTTTTTCTAAGACCTTTTTTTCCAAAATGTCCTGGATGACTGAGAACCTTCACAGACATTACATCTAGTGATAACTAGATTTTAATTTTGAAACAGCAGTGGAGTTGCCAGACAAACCATGTAACAAGGTGTTATGTCTGTAACTTTCTTGATTTAGTAAATAGGACAAAACAACTGGCCTTAGACTTCAAGTACTTTAAGCAAAGGCAAATGCAAACAGCAAAAAAGGCACACTAACCGTAGAATCTTCTCTTTGTTTGCTACATTGATCACACTGGTACATTGATAGCCACAGGTATATATGTCACATGTAATAGCCTCCAAATCAGTTTGAGTGGCCTGAGCAATCTAAACATCACACACAAGAGCGTACCAATTAAATGTTGAGCTGAAATAGCCTAGTGTTATTATATAATATTGATTCTAGCTGGTTTGTGCAAGAACTCTTATTGGGATTCTAACCCCTTGAACAAGTTCTCTGTTCCCAGCATCAGATATATCATCCGCAGAAATAGGGATGCCCCTCAGGTCACCACAGGCGATGTATCTGTAGCACCATTCACGAAGAAAGCAAGGTGCTGGACCTCCCTGAGCCAAACTTGCTGCAAATATCTGGCCAACAGCTCTGAAAAAAAAAACATAGTGACAGTGTTCTTGTAAGTATCTTGAGTAAGTGAACATATTCAGCTATGCACAAGTCTAAGTCTAATATAAATTTAATGAATTGTTCTAAGGCAGATATACAGTGGTGTTAAAACGTTTAGCCACTTTGAATGGTCTAATAATCTATGATGATACCATAGGGTTCCATCATACCATCAAAACATCTCTAACCCTCCTTCTATCCCTAACTTATAATGAAATCCTCTTTGATTCCAAGAAAGAGTTGGCAAAGAAATGTCTCTCACAAATGTCATAATAAACTTTTAATACTTAATATCTAAAAATAGATTAATCTTATCTAAGGATACTGTTGCATGTTGTCCACTTAAGACATTCTAAACATTATAAAAACGCCCCGCTTCATGTATGTACAGTTCACTTGTGTTAAAATGTTGAAGAGCAAACTAAACATTTATTTAACTGTTAAAAGAACATGCTGGAATCAAATGCTCAGCTTAGCTGCAAAAACATGATATGAGTTGTAACTGACAGGTCAAGTTATGATATAAAAAACAATTCTATTCCAAATTTTACAGCTTTTCATAACTGCTAAATATTTACCGAAAATGCCCATTCTCCATGTCATGTGGCGGGTACAAAGGGTTCTTTCCTTTTCCTTCACCTGCCGCCTCAAACAACTGATTCTCAATGCAAACCACCATTTCTGTAAACATAGCAGTGCCAATAGTCATTTTGTGTGAGGCAAGCTTTCCTTTGAACCACTAACATATTTCAATTGTTATCCTTAACATGATGCCCCGCATGATTCATTCAAATGTTCCAAAATACCCAAGAGCCAGCAGGTATCACAGTCTAATCACGAAATTGCTAAATGTCTTAGATGACAATGATGTTTATCAAAATATTATTGCAACATGTTGCCTCTCACACCTTATAAAGCTTTTTAAAACCAGTTACTCAGGATACTCCGTATCAGACTGAATGAAGTCAGATAATCCTAATAAATCTAGCTGGCCTCCCGATGAAGGTTCCAAATGTGGTAAAAATATTCCAAAATATCCTTCTATGGACCTTGTTAATAACTGTATTTTTGTGTTTGAAATGAAAAATAGAATGTAAGGAATTCTTTTCTCAATGCACCAGTATCTATGCCAGCTTCAGTGATAAAGCTGACACTTAACTGGTTCAGGCGTTGACTTCTTCTGCCTCAACCACTGTTTTAGGCCTCTCTGGAGAATGTTTTCTCATGTTACATTAATTTGGAACTTCTTGTCAGTTTTCACTCTGCTGCTGATGCAATTCATCAAAGTTACAACAAAGTTTTAAAATAAAGACGTGTTTGTCTTAAAACCTGGGTTTACTTTTGTTTTCCTTTTTATGGACACCAAATATTCATTACTGAATAAATCCAGTGTTAGATGTATAATTTTCAACCACATCTCTTGGTTCTAGTTTATGACAACTACATTTCTAAAATATCTCACCCTTGACCACAAAAAGGATATACAGTAACATTGAACACTCACTCATCAAATTATTCTTACCTTGATATTTTATCATCAAACATTTGTTTCCCAAGGTTTCTATAACATGGGGTTCTGTAACTGTTCCAGCTTCTCTGTCATGTCTCATTTAAAAGGAGAGAGAAAATATAGGACTGTTCTTTACTTCATCAATTGCAACATGCAAAAGTAATATTGCTGTCATTAGGAATTAACATTATACCCCTCACATATGCTGGCATGATACTCAATTCCATCAACTGGCCACTGTTCAAAACACATAGGGCATCTGTCTTCTGTCTACAAAACCAGAGTGAGTAAAAATCTTTACACATCAAAAACACAAGACAATTATACTTTGAGTACACGTCTGCGTGTTTTTAGAACACCCCCTTTAATCACTTTTTGGGGGGATTTTATAAGCTATTTATATGTCACTACACATTTGTGATGTTCTCTGGGCTAAATACATTTATAGAATTTGAACCTTATTGCAGAATAATCTGGAGATTTTGAGGATGACATTCACATGAAAATGCCAGGAACTGGCATTTTCATGTGAACACACACACACACACACACACACACACACACACACACACACACACACACACACACACACACACACACACACACACACACACACACACACACACACACACACACACACACACACACACACACAAAAACAACAAACTTGCCTGCACCAAACACACAGCATCGGACTGCTCATCATGCTCCATGGTCGCTTTAACGAGTCTGAAAAGCTTCTTAGATCAGCACCATCCACTTTACCTGCGCTGTTTACATCCTTTGTGTGCCTTAAGTTGCTTTGTTGTATTTATCTTTATTAGTTATAATTTTTATATTGTACTCCACGCAACTTGGTGCCCGAGAGAAACAGAATGTCCATTCTCTGTATGTACTGTTCATGTGGCAGAATTGACAATAAAGTAGACTTTGACTTCTATAGTAGTCATATTGTCAATAAAAATTCAAACAAATATGAATCATAACTTGAAAAGTTGAAAGTGTAAGAGGTTCAAAATTCTCAGGACAATTAAAAATCTATGCAGATAAAACTAAAAATCTGGATGGGTTAATGTGTAAATATGCTAAAAATTTTTAGAATGTATAATTGTTTTATAGGCATTATATTTTATACCATTATAGTTGTATAGCATTATATATATATATATATATATATATATATATATATATATATATATATATATATATATATATATATATATATATATATATATATATATATATATAGGCATTATATAATTGCTTGGAAAATAAATGTCACCTTTTGTTGGGTTCGCCAGCACATTGTTTGATGTGTGATACTAGCACATTAAGAGGAAACAGTTGAAGGCACTGCTGGCAAGTTTCCTTCGGCATTCCAGCAAACCGAGGAGAATCTTTTGGCAGTGGGCTTGTGTCAAGTTGTCCTTGAATTGGGGCAACAAAAAACATCGACTTGCCACTGTTAGAAGCAGAATAACCTGATGGAATTAGATTAATTTTGCGCTTGCCAGTTCCCCCTATACATTGAAAAGTGAAAACATGAATTATAGTAACAATTAGACCAATATGTGGTTGTATTATGTTTATATATATATATACCTTGTGCTTTATAAATCAGCCAAACGCCGATGATGGATGTCCAGCAGGCACTGAATCTTTTATGACAGATTAAAATTAAGAAATACACAGACTACATTGACTAAAACTGACTAGTAGCCACAACAAAACAGAATGTTGTGGTGTAATATTTCTATGTGAAGGGTATGTTTTTGTGTGCTTAGGTTATTATTCACTTTGAAGGGTTTATGTTACTTATCTTAGAATTTATACTTATGCATGGATGAGAATAGGTTATGATAACACATAACGTAATGTAACGCTAGGATCATGGGAAGGTAAAAGAGAAAACATGATGTCAAAAATGTATGGTTTAAATCATGATAAGGTGGTTGTGCAAACACACACAGGGAAAATTTACTAGACAGGACAGAGAGTCTTTGTCTGGAGAAACCAGGTTTCAAAGGAAGAAGATGCCGATGAGGAGGGGTCCTCAAAGCCTTAACGAAATAGACATAAATAAACTGTCATGTGAAAACTGTATAAAAGCTTGGGTCTAATGAACAATCATTAGGAGAGAAGGTGTGTCTACTCGGGTCGCATCCCAGGCATCCCAGGCGCAGAGACCAGAGAGGGTGAGCAGACCTTTTATTATTTGGTATGGTCAGAGAGAACAGAGAGAGACACACTGGTGCAGTTTAAAAGGTTAGAATTAATTTTTATCCAGTGGATATATGCTAAAAAGGACGTGAATATAGGTTACAACATCACAAAAACATTGCTTATACTCCAAGGAAGAAATTTAAAAAAGTGTTTCTATCCAGAGGTATAATCTAAATATGGTGTAGACTTTAACTCTAAGAAGAATTTAGCGCACAAACGGAAAATTGCGAGGAACTAAAGGCTATTTCTATCCACAGATTCTAGTCAGAAAAATACCCGTTGTATCCTTCGGAGGAAATTTAGTTAGAAACGGTCTACAGAGAGACGTTTAAACAGAACCTGGCCGAGAGCGTAGGTGTCTGAAAGGGAACGAGGCCGAGTGGAAGACAGGGATCTTCAAGAAGGGAAAACTAAGTTCATGCTATTTTCCGGATGAATTTAAGTATAGAGACGAAAACAAAATAAAAAGGAGTAATAGACGAAAACCAATAATATAAAAAGGAGAAAAATTTAGATAAAGGCCTGCTTATAAGGCAGGGCTGGACTGGGACAAAAAAAAGGCCCTGGCATTTTTGCTCAGACCGGACCACCACAATCAGTCAGACACAACCAACTAGTACACCATCCTTGCAGTCCTTGTAGATATGCATATCTACTGTTCCATTCCAAAAACCCCTACAAAGCTGAGAACTAAGTGCCATGGACCAGTGCAAGTAGACCAGTGTACTCACTCTCTTGACAGACTCCCTCGTGATCAAAGGTGGCAGTGGAGTAGGGCCTAAACAAAGTGAGGGCATCCTGCTAACTCAACCTGGCTTGACTATAATAAGGACAGAGAGAGAGAGGATTACAATTATTTGGAAGAGTTATTAAAAGTACACTTAGTAAGGATCCATTTTGGTTATATAGTCCTGTATTCTTGAAGAGCAGGATTTCTAGATGGACAAAGTGTTCCATGTTATAAAAGCTAGTTAACCCTTTAGAACCCAATATAATGTGGAATACTGCTAATTCTAAAAATATTTTTTTTCCAATGAACCAGACAGCAGAAAAAACAAGTTTACAATTGCAAGTATAGGCTACTTTGTTTTAAAGAGCACAAACCCCTCTTTAATATGACACTAAACAAGATTTACTTCTCATTGCTGATATACTCCCCTTAAAAAAAATGAAAAAAACAACCTATACTACCAAATTACTCACACAAAACGTCCTAAAAATATGATATTCATAGTATTCACTCACCGTAAATATTGCATATTAATAATGTTGGAAATTCATTAGAAACATTAGCAAATATCTACTTAATTGAATATACAGCTAAACAAAAATATACAGCTTTCAAAATGCAAGGTGGGTTTTAATCCCCAAATAGCATGCGTTACTCTTCGTGGCGCTTTGACGGAGCCATTCTGAGTAATAATTAAAATAATCAAATGGAATCATTTAAGTTTTTCTAGAGAAGGGCCGACGGACATTATGGGTATTAAAGGGTTATTAACATTAGAATAGTCAGCCAAAGTTGCAATTAAATAAGTTAACTCTGCTAACCTAGCTACAAAAACAATGCAAAATAGCTTATGCTGTGTTATTTGACTTTAGCTGACTGAGTGGCTAGTGCAGTGGGTGACAATCTGACAGACTATATAATGGCAACAACGATTAAGGTGTCTTATTATAATATTCATTAATTTAGTTAAGTAATCATCTTCGCCGTGGCCCAACTAGGCCCACACACACACACACACACACACACTTTCCTCCTGCACCCGCCCTGATTAACACTCCTCCCTGTTAACAATGTAGCTAACATGCTTACCATTTCAATTACACTCTCCTGCTCACTCTGTCCGTCCTTGACTTTACTATCAGACACCTGCTCCTCTGCCATGGCTCATGTCACCTCTCCTCCATGTTTCTGCAAAATGTCATCAGGTACTGTAGGCTTGGATACTGAAGCTACAGCACTAAACATGTCTGTTATTTTTGCACATGTTGAGGCATCAACCTCTAGCATTTTTATTTTTTTGGCCCGCAACTTCTCCGCAGCCCCCTTGCACTTTTGTTTCTCCATCCTAAAACCACAGATTTCTGGCTCTGAGCCACTAACTGCATCTGACACAAGAAGAGAGGAGGAGGAGTGGAGCCTGTTAAGAGATGATTGGGCCAGCCCAGTGTTTGTATGAAAAATGAACCAATGGGCCGCTGTCCCTGCTTTATGGGCCGGTCATTGGCCAATTAAAAAAAAAAAAAAAAAAAAAAAAAAATCATTATATGGACCGCCCCAATGCGTCGGCCCACTGGGCAAATGCCCGGTGGGCCAGATTACCAGTCCAGCCCTGATGTAAGGAGCAACACGTTGTCCCACACCGGCGGGATTCATACACCGGGGTTGGCTGCTGAAGTAAGATTTAAATGTACCTTAGTGGGAAGGCAAATAGTTATTAGGTCCTTTTCTAACTTAAACATTCAGGTGGGTGCTGAAATAAGTTATTAGATGATCGTTTAAGCGACACAAGGACCGCTAAAGTGTTGCGCTGACGAGTTGGTATTAACTCTGCAGGGTGCCCAAACTTTTGCAGACACCATTTTTTGGTTTTCTGTAATTTTGAAAGTGTAAATGATGGGAATCAAATATAACTTTTTTTGACTTATTATAAGGATGTCTAATCTGTCATTTGATGCCTTTTGGAGATTATTCCATCTTTTCTTGGCGTCTTTATGCACATTAATACAATTCTTTACTTAGGGTGCCCAAACTTTCGGTGTCAGGTTGAGACTCTGGAGTTTGTTGTTTTTATTCATTAGAGCCTTATTTATTTCCACTGTCTCAGACACCGCTGAGTTTTGAAGGCAGGAAGCAGTCAAGTCTCACATTTAAAACTGGAAAATTAATTGCTTTTTTGTTTTAGTTTCTGCTGCAAAAAGGATAACACGTGGGATAGAACTTCAGTTTGTAGGACACATCACTCAAACACGATGTAGTAATGTCTTGCTACAGCCAGGAGAGGTACTAATAAATAAAAAAGTTAAAAAATAAATAAAAAAATGCAACAACTATTATTATTATGTAATAAGTTAATACATTTAGTAGTGTGACACCATATTTTGTTTATTCGTTTACACAAATGAGTACAGCAATGACCAGTAGATGAATGGTTCTTCCATGAATGACTGCCCAGGATTTGACTGGCTTTTGCTGCCATCTTGTGAGGTAACCGAAGTACTACATTAGGGCTTATGATTTTATTCATCAAGTTAGTAATTTTCTGTTAATAGGTATACGCATAATGTCCAGAGACATGCATGTATAGGTCAATTGGCAACTCTAAAGTGTCCCTAGTGAATGAATGTGAGTAAGAGGACCCCCTCAAAAACAAGATGTTTCCTCTCAAGGGATTTATCCTCACAAAAAATGTGAATAAATAAATAACTGTAACTATACAATCCAAACTTTAAAAAGTATATATTGCACCATGTACCTTTTGTACTCTTCTACATACAATTTCCATATATATGTATATACATTTTTATATTTATTTTTGCTTAAAAACAGTGTGATTATTGTACCTTAACTTGTTGACTTTTACATTAAAAGTAAAGTGAGCTTATACCCACATGGGGGGGTCCTGGGGGGGTATTTCAGATGATAAATTTCAAACTTGAACCAAACATATTTTTTTCAAAGATCAACATTTGTCTTTAGCCTGACACAAAAACAACATTTAAAATCATGAACTCAAATGTCATTGTGAAAAAAAACAATGACGGTTTTATGTAAATCAGACATTTCTGTAAAGCCAAAAGCTTAAATGAAAATAACAATATTAATGTGTAGTGATGTGAATCGTGTGATTGAAGTATTCACATGACAAACAAACAATCACTCCTTTACGCGCGTGCACCACTGTCCTTGTTGCGGCTGCAGCAACTTGCGCCCTCAGCAGCAGCTATTTTATTATACATGGGATCATCCTGCTTTTATTCAATTAAATTTATTAAATAATTATTATTTTTAATGTTTATCAGACAATAACTTCTCAAGCTTTTGCTTTAGTTTAATTTTCGAGACAATTAGGGCCAGATTCGGGATTCGGGACAACAGTTTAGATTTCTGGACTGTCCCAAATTTTTCAGGACGTCTGGTCACCCTAGTCAAAAAGGAGCGGCGCTAACACAGAACTGAGAGCGCAATGACAGATTTGCACACTTGCTGACACAGAAACGAGTGTACACTATAGACTCTGCTCGCTCAGATCTGTGCATGCTCGCTCACATTCTAGCCTGCTCGCTCAAAATTGTGTTTGCACGCTCTCAATAGTTCTGACTTCATTTTACTTCTATAGCGTTTCATGTGTGAGTGAGCGTTTCATGTGTATGTGAGCAGTTATTCAGTTTTTTGTCCCACATGGCATCTCATAGGGCCACCTCAGCTGACTTTTCTCAATGTGGAGGAGCAGCGGCTCTACTCTGAGCTCCTCCTGCCTGACTGAGCTTCTCACCCTAATTCTAAGGGAGCGCCAGGCCACAATGCTGAGGAAGGCAATTTCTGAATCTGGGATCTTGTCTTTTCAAGATTGATCTCATGATTCAAGCTCATGAGCTATAGGTGAGAGTAGGAACATAGATCAATAGGTAAATCAAACTTTTTTTACCCCAACAGACAACGAGTCCACCTCCAAGTCCTCGGCCCACTTCTTCCTCAGTGTAAGATGTGTCGGTGAGGTTAAGGAGATCCTCAAAGTATTCCTTCCACTTTTCAACAATATCCCCAGTTGAAGTCAGCAGATTCCCACCTCCACTGTAAACAGTGTTGGCAGGGCACTGCTTCCCCCTCCTGTGGTGCGGGATGGTTTGCCAGAATTTCTTTAAGGCCGACAGATCCATCCTCCTTCATAGCCTCATCGAACTCCTCCCAGACCCGAGTTTTTGCCTCCACAACCTCCCGATCTGTAGTCCTCTAGCCTGCACATAGACTAAGAGCAAGCCCACAACAGCCTACCACCTCTTACCACAGGCAACTCCATAGTGGAGAGTTCAACCTCTAAGCTGGGTTCCAGAGCCCAGCTGTGAGTGGAGGTGAGCCTGACTATCTCTAGTCAGTATCGCTCAACCTCTCGCTCAGACCCCCCACCCCCCCCCCTTTTTTTTTTTTTAACTCATTGACATCTGGATATACCTTTTTTAATCCACTTTTATATTTGTGTGTGAGACAGGTATCACTAGGGATCACAGCAAACATAGGTTGAAGTACTAATAAAATAAATACACTTAAAACCGTGTCTTTGTGACACTTATTACAGTAGGCCTATAGTTCCTCTTATTGTACATGTTTGAAATCTAAATCCAAGGCATCCGAGACATGAATATTTTATATTAATTATAATTTATTATTATTATTTTTTTTAAACCAAAAAAGATTTATACACCAATACCATTTATACAAAGTGGTGTAGTGATGAGCTTTCTGGCTTTTAAAAAGAAAAGCAGTCTATAGGTTTACAATCGTAGCCCACATTTGCCGACAGTTACAGTTATGTCACAGAGCTCTTCTTTCTACCATCTCCAAAACAGCTCAGCTTTTCTGTTAATTATTTTTAGTCCTTAAAGAGTCAAGTAAACTCTTAATTCTCTCACTGGCTGGCTCCCGTTTCCTTTTCTTTCTGCCTTTGACCCCTATTACTTGTGAGGGCAGAAGCAGGATGGCCAGGCCCCATGGGGCTCCACTTCTGGCTGTGGTGGAATATTTCTGCTGAAGCAGCCAGGCACTCTCCTGACACAGTGCCACAAAGCGCTCCAGCTGCATGGAGTTGACGTTCTTGCTGACATTCATAGACGTTTCAAATGGGTTCTGGATATATAATGGTCCCAACTCAGGCTTGTTTTGCTCTTTACCCTGTAAGAAGAAAACAAAGAAATTCATGGCCTGCTGCTGTACGTGATGCACATAATACATTTAAAAATTCAAAATATAGTTAGGGTTAAAGTAATCCCTACTGCTCCTGGTTGAACCCATGTAGAGTTTAAATCTGAATGCAGTGTTGTCCTCCTCAAACCAGTCCAACTCAGAGTTTCCCATTTCAGAGACAGGGTAAGTAAATTGTGAGTCTGTTCACTTTGAATTTAGCAGAGGAAGAAATTAGTAGCCAAGAAAAGACGATTTACCATGGCAACGCTAAACAAAATGGAGGCCACCATGTCAGGTATATGCTCTTTTGACTTCATGGACATTAGAATTTGTGCCAATTTGTAACCAAAGATGGCGTTTGCAAAGGAATTTGAATTCCTAAAACACAAAAAGCCCATTGGATTAATGTGGATACTGCTTTTTCACATTTTTATTAAATGCTCTGTCAAAGATGGGGCAACAAGAGCATTGCTTTATTTTTTACTAGGTCATTAGAGAAGTAAATCTCATTTACAATGACAACCTGGCAACTAAGCAGCGCACATAAAACACAAAAGGAGTACATGCACAACATATTACATACAGATATGTATATACGTTTCCATAACCTTGTAGATTTTGTGATTGGCCATTTTTCAGATGAAAAGTTTTTTCACTCATAGTTAGAGAAATAGTAGTTAGGTGAAGCCTTTTAATGTCAAACAATTGTGTTTACACTTTTTAAATCATATTGACAACAGGAACTACCCAAATGACCCCAATCAAAATTTTACATACCCCAGTTCTTAATATTGTGTAACTCCACCTTTTCTTTTATCTTTTATCAGCTGCCCATTTTGCTTGCCCCTTTTTTGGCAAAAAGTAGCTCAATAATATTGAGGTCAGGAGACTTCAAGCTGTCAGTGTTAAAGGTGAACACACAGAATCCAAGTTTAATTTCTCACAAATGTAAACAATGAATGGTGGGATGCCGGTTAAGGTCCTAGGAAGTGTCCAAATAAACACACGATCACTATATAGTGATTAGACCATTTTGTAGGACTGTTGTGGTGTAATATTTTAAATGTTATGTGTTTATATCTGTGTATTTATTTAGATATTCATTATGCATGCAATTATATTGTGTAGTTTATGGTTTATAATCAAGTATAGGATGTTAAATAAATTTAGAAGCATATAAATTGAGCTTAAACACCAGTTGTAATGTAATAATACTAATAATAATAATAATTCCAATAATTCCAATAATGCCTTTTTCCTACCACCTACAAAAAATATGCGTACTTTCCGTCTTTAGGTTAGGCAATGCATGAAGCGCACTAACAAATTCTATCTATAGTCCCTTGCCAAGCATGGCCTAATAAAACCAAGAACAAAAAATTAAAATAAAAAGATTTGGAAACATCTGAAAACACATTGTATTTTACACTTCCACTAGTCCCTAATTCGGACACCACTACAGAATGAATTTGTTTTTAGTTATAGCATTACATAGTGCATTTTTTCTTCAAAAGACTCTCGGACAAAGCTGACGCTTTTTCTCACTGTTCCTCCTTTTATCTGCCTGTATGCCTTTGTATCGTCTTATCTTGTCATAACTTTTACTTTTTGACTCTACTGCTTGCTGGCTACAAAGAAATTTGGAAATGGATCTAATTAGCTGGTCTCTGAGCGCTATTGACACATTTTTGCCCTGGCCGGACCTCAGCAGCAGGCTTGCAGGTTCTGTGTTTAGAAGCTCTGTCAGTGGAAGACGTCAAGGATGTATTTATTTTTGAAATCATGGTAGTAGGGTTCCTGGTTATTGGTCTTGGGACTGCCTTAAAATTTCGCAAAATTTGTAAGAAATCTGCTTTAAAAGCCACACAGCCGCTGTCTGCTGAAATTAAACTGTGCTTCTGTGACGTGAGTGACAAGCTGAATGGATTACAGCAGAGTGTTGCACAGTCTGAGGAGCTGATTCGTGTCATCACAGCCCGAACTGCATACACGGAGGAAAGAGTGGATATGATTGACAGCCAGATCTGTGAGCTGCTACGCAGTATTGTGAGTCTGACCACAAAACTGGATGAAACATCGAAGTTACTTCACGAAACAGACGCACGCACCTGACGCTGAGAACCAGAATAGATTGACTACGATCCGGATAAATTACCGAAGCTCAAAATGGATAAATTACAAATTCTCCTTTACCTATGCCCAAGTCCCTTCTCTCGATTAGTAGTCTGGCTAGCAGCTGGGTCTTATCTTATCTTAGTGGACAAGGCCATGGGACTCTCACAACAGTTCCGTTAAACACCTCAAGGCCTGTACCACTCCTACACATCGTGTCTGCCATTCCACATCTGTCTGACTCTTGACCCCCCCCCATCGTAAGCCACTGGAAAATCCCATCACGTGACCGCGTGTGCCGTTATCTTCTATTTATGTTACGTATGTTGTAATGGCTAGTGTTATTGCGAGTACGTGTGTAATGTGTAACTACAACTGTAGTTATGTTGATGTCTGCTATGTCTGTACAATGCCTTATTTCCTTTTATGAAGATCATCTTTCTCGCTGAAAAATGGCTGAATTGGTGTAGTTGCAATCTTTGAGTGTCTATGTATAAATGTAATACCTTGCACCGTTCAAAAACAGCCATAATGAATGTTAAATGCGATTCGGTCAAAACTTTGGAAACTTAAGAAAAAAAACGTTAGGTGCACCAGTGCAAAAAGTTGGTCAAGAGCCCTGCAATGTTTTCTTTGGATCAGTGTATGAGTTTCATAATTGTTACTAACCTTTCTGATATTAACAGACAGTCTGTTGAAAGGAAATGTGCTGTAAAACTCAAAGAAGTCAAACAGCAGTTGTTCTGAAACATAGGAGATTGTGTTAACAGAAGAACTTAACTATTAGAAATTATTGGTAAGAGATAGTGCCTCACCAAGTGTTTCTGTGTTTCTCTGTAGATGGATCTTGTTGAAGTCACTAATAAACGCACAGTCGTTCCCATCAATCACACACTTGTCCAAGGGACCTTGTTGGAAGACAGCAAGAAAACAAGGTTAATTTTCAAAACCAGTACAGAAATACGTTTTTCCTTTTATTGCCAAGTAGTATTTTTTTAAAAAAACACAATTCTATTTGGATGAAATATATATTCAAATGCTGCATTGCGCTCTCCTGGTAGGTTTTTGCTTTCACTTTTTTGCTCCGTCACTGTGCTCCACTCTGTTCAATGCAACTCAAGAGCAAAAGCTTTTCTCAAATAAAACTTCAGACTGTGTCCAGCAGAGAACAGGACTGTAGACAATAGTTTGTTAAATAATAGTTAGCAAAGCAGCTTTATTTGTCTTGTGGCTGTGTTGATTTCAGGAACAGAGCTGTCTGACAAATACACAGAACATGAGTGTCATGCAGCAGGGCCAGAACGCTGTCATGGTCTGTTTAGAGTGTTAGCCGGCACTGCCTATGAGGCTGTCCTGTACTTGTAGAAAGGTAAACTCAAAATGCCTAAATGTCCCATTAACTGACAAAAAAAAGAAACATAATCCTAGCAATAACTACTTTTAGTGGCTAAACTTCAAATGTAGCACATTGGTACTTGGTATTGGTCAAACACTGGTCAAACCGAGACATTATTATTTCAAAACAAGTCTGACTAAAATGCCCATCTGCTGTTTGTGGCCTATTGTTGTAAGAGAAACATTGAGGTTTAATCAAGTGTGATTCTGTTTTATGTCTTTGCTACAGACACTGACACTTTAGAATTTGGGCCGTTTCTTGCGGCAGTGACATATTTGCAATCTTGTTCCTGGCAGATCCCCTTTCTGCCCATCTGTGACTCCGCAGAGCTGCAAGGGGTGTTGGTTTAAAGAGTAACTAAACCCTAAAACAACTTTTTTTTAGTTAATTATCTGTATGAATGGGGCCTTATTAGTGCTGCCCATTGGTCATACTAAAGGTTTTGACATTTGAGTATAAAATATATTAATTTTACAAAATATAGTGTAAAACCGTCTAAGTGCTGCCCTCTTCAGGTTGAACGGTGGTTATTGTAGTTGTTTACATGTGTGACGTATACTGGCTCGACTAACGGCTCACTACCCACGCCCCCTGGCACTAGCTCACCGCACCCTTGGCCTTGGCTCACGCCCTGGTATAAAAACACCTTGTTGCCAAGCAGCGGGCGTTGAAACTAGAGTTGAGCGGATACTGCCTGAAACGAAACTGCACGGATAATGCACTTTTGCCGAGTATACGAGTAAAACGAGTCAATATCTGTGATTGTGTAACTCATGTCACATGAAAAATAGTTCCTTCTCATTCGCGGATGCTTGCCGCTAGACAAAATAAGTTCGCGCAGGGATATTCCCAGCATCTGGTTCCTGCTGTGGCTAAGCGGACAAACACTTCATAAAGTAATGTGAATTCTTATTCTTGACATTTGACTCAGCGGTGAGTTTAATTTTACTTCTACCTTAGTACCTTTTTGTGTAATAGTAGCAAATTGGTTTGTTTTATTGAGGTTAATTGGCGGCGTAGAGAACCGCGAGTGGAGCCTCATTGAAGAAATGAGCGTTTCTGGTTATTTTTATTTATTTAAGCACTTTAAAAGTAACAGATTGATTTGATGTGAACTTTGTTATGATTGTTAAGTTACTGTCTTTAATTCGGCTACCTTGTCTTAGAGACAGGTATTTTTCTTTACGGTGTTTCAATAATTTGTTTGTAGCTTTTGCTAATCATTTTTGAAATTGAGTGTTGCTGAACTGAACTGGGTTATATTGATAGCTAAATGGTTAATTAAATATAACTAACTGGCTTGAGATAGTAACTTGTTACCAGTAACTGTTGCTTTGAATGCTGAGTGTCTGACACTTTCTTGCTGTATTTCATAAAAATAAAGGAATTGGTGGTATAAAACTATATTATTACAAATTAATTAACCACACACACACACACACACACACACACACACACACAGGAAATAATAAAAAGAAAAAAAATCACACTGATAATAAAAACAATTAAAAGTTAAAAAAAAAAGTTATGTTTAGATAAAAACTCTTGTTCATTACATTTTTCTTCATAATTGCAAACGCATGTGTTGTATTCATTGTTGCAAAATTTGTTCATACACTGTACATACACTGAACTGTATATAGTTCGTTTGTTATTGCGATCAAAACCATTGATCTGAAGCTCAATGCTGATGCTGTCATGTAAATAGTTTTCTAGTAAGTAATTATATAACAATTTCTGATCAACTCATTAATTGCATGATTAAAAATAACATACCAGTTAAAGTCCTGCCCATTTCAAGTCAACCCGACCCCTTCCGGTATAAATCCCACCCACTTCCGGGTTAAATCCCGCCCACTTCCGGGTTAGGTCACACCCAATCCGAGTACAGATACAGAATCAGATAATTCATATGGTTAACATTTACATTTAGTCATTTAGCAGACGCTTTTATCCAAAGCGACTTACAAGTGAGGAAAACAATGGAAGCAATTTCAACAACACAAGGTAACAAAAAGCATAAGTGCACCAAAAACTAGTCAGTTAAAACCTAGCACAGCATACAAAGCTAAGGATAGGAAAGATTTTTTTTTTTTTTATAAGGAATTGATAGAAGGAAGTTAAGAATTTAGTGTTTGTCAGTCAGGTGTTGACAAAAGAGAAGATGTCTACAGAATCTGCTGATCTTGTAGCAGCAGGTAGATCATTCCACCAATGTGGAACAGATCCAGAGAAAGTACGTGAGAGAGATTTTTTTCCTTTTTGGGATGGTGCAACCAGACGTTGTTCATTAGCAGATCGCAGGGATCTGGTAGGAACATAGGTCTGTATCAGTGAGTGGAGGTATGAAGGGGCGGAGCCAGTGGTGGTCTTGTAGGCCAAGAGCATAGCTTTGAACTTAATACGTGCCTCAACCGGGAGCCAATGTAACCTAATGAGGAGAGGAGTTACGTGCGCTCTCTTCGGTTCTTTAAAGACCACTCTTGCTGCTGCATTCTGGATGAGCTGCAGAGGTTTGGTTGTGCAGGCAGGGAGTCCAGCCAGAAGAGCATTGCAATAATCCAGTTTGGACAAGACAAGAGCCTGGACTAGGATTTGCGTCGAGTGCTCCGATAGGAAAGGTCTAATTTTCCTAATGTTGTAGAGGATGAATCTACAGGACCTGGTGGTGCTGGCAACATGACTTGTGAAGTTTAGTTGATCATCAATTACCACTCCCAGATTTCTGGCAGTGCTGGACGGTGTAATGGTTGATGAGCCTAGTTGAATGGAGAGGTTGTGGTGGGTTTTTGGGTTGGCAGGAATTACTAGCAGTTCTGTTTTTCCAAGGTTCAGCTGCAGGTGATGGTCCTGCATCCAAAGTGAGATGTCACTCAGGCACGCCGAGACACGAGCAGAGACCGTCGGATCATCAGGTTGAAATGACAAGTGGAGTTGAGTGTCATCTGCATAGAGGTGATAGGAAAAGCCATGCTTCTGAATGACAGAGCTAAGGGATGTCATGTATATGGAAAAGAGTAGCGGTCCAAGCACTGAGCCCTGAGGCACCCCTGTATTGAGATGTTGGGACTCAGAGACCTCATCTCTCCAGGATACTCTGAATGACCTACCCGAGAGGTAAGACTTGAACCATTGCAACGCCATTCCAGAGACACCCATCGCACTGAGAGAAGACAAGAGGATGTGGTGGTTAACGGTGTCAAAGGCAGCAGACAGATCCAGTAAGATGAGGACAGATGACTTGGATGTTGCCTTTGCCAGTCTCAGGGCTTCGATGACTGAGAGCAGTGCAGTTTCGGTGGAATGTCCGCTCTTGAACCCAGACTGGTTCTGGTCCAGGAGGTTGTTCCGTGTGAGAAAGGAGGAGAGCTGGTTAAACACAACTCGCTCCAGAGCTTTGGCAGTAAAGGGAAGGAGGGAAACCGGTCTGTAGTTTTCTAACAGTGAAGGGTTGAGAGTGGGTTTCTTAAGTAGTGGTGTGATGCGGGCCTCTTTGAAAGCTGTGGGGAATGAACCAGTGGAGAGAGATGAGTTGATGATGTGGGTGAGAGCAGGCACGACAGATGGAGAGATGGCCTGAAGGAGATGTGTGGGGATGGGATCTAGCGGACAGGTGGTAGGGTGGTTAGAACTAATGACCTTGGAAACGTCCGCTTCAGTTAGAGGAGAAAAAGAAGGGAGCAAACATGTATCAGGGGTGTGAAAGAGTTCAACAGGTGCTGGCGCAGAAAACTGACTGCTGATGGCAGTTGTTTTCTTTACAAAGAAAACAACAGATACAGACAGATACAGCTGTACTCGCTCATCCCTTGTTGAAACCATCAGGCTAGCTATATTAGCATGTACTCATAGCGCTGCTGGACTGCATTGCTTTCCAGTGGAGTTGGAAATTAGGCGCCAGTGGTTGTGTGCACTTGGCCTGGAACACCTTGAGTTCCCTGAAGCTGGAGTTTGCAGTGGGTATTTTAAGCGGGATTGCTTCTCCAAACAGCTCCTGCTGAAAAGTAACACAGCGCCAAACGCTGCTATGCATGGACTTCCACCACCGCAGTATTGCCTTGATGTGAGTGAACATATATCTTTTACACAATTTATGTTTCTTACCAATAAAGCTAAAGTTAATTTATCAATTTTGTCATGTTGCTAGTTAGGTAAAGCATGCTAAATGTTAGCTTCAGCTAATCGTGATACCGGGCTAACACGCTAATGAGGGCTGCTGCAGTGTTGATACGTGTGGCCCAGTACAAACAGACATCTAGCTTTTCTTTATCACTCTATATTACGTTTATTTCTTGTACACGGATAGCGCTCTCCTGTACCTGTAGCAGAGGTGCAGCACTTAACGTTAGCACTAAAGACCTGTCACTGGCTCATGACTCTGGACTATGAAAAATGATCATCTCATGACTCGTGTAACACGTGAGTTTTGACTCAACACAGACTCAAAAATTGTCTTGGATTTGTGCGTTTCGTGTCAACTTTGCTAATTTGATTGAATGCAAATGCGTCGATGCGTCAATAAAGAGTAAAAGGTGTGAGGTGTCCACTGCTGACTCCAGCTAACATCCAGATGGAAGTGAGGGCATTATGGACTGTACAAGGTAATGTGTTTAGTCCCATTCTTCAGTTTTTTTTATTACTGTTATAGTACAATTGTTTTAAATACTCTACCAAGAACACATGAGGTGTGTGATGATCAATAATTTTATTGTCATTAAAATGGTCTAATTTAAGAAATAAAATCATGTTTATTTTATTTTCAGGACCTGGTACTGTTATTCTACAGCCAAGAGTGATCAATATTATAAGGAGCCTTGCTGAAATGATCGCAAAGGACCTGCAACTTGTCTCCATGGTTGAAGATGAGAATTTCAAGGACAACACAATGTTGAAAACATTTGTACAGAATTTAAAAAGGTCACTGAGGAATGGAGAATAACAGTCAAAGTTCAGGCTGTAATCATAGATAATGGTGCAAAATTTGTGGTGGCTGTGCGCAAAGCAGGTTGGGCATATACCCTGAATTAGGTAGTGAAAGACTCCATTTAAGGCTCTCTCTGATCTTCTTCACAAGCAGCAGGGATGCAGTGCTATTGTAACTTTCATTCATCACAGCACAAAAGCAGCAGAGAAGCTCAAAGAATTTCAGACCCAACTTAAATGTCCAGAACACAAACTGATACAGTCAGTTAAAACAAGGTGGAACTCCGTGTTCTATATGTTTGAGAAACTGTTAGAGCAGAAGGAAGCTGTTACTACGGCTCCTCTGCTTAAGTGAGGAATGGTGGTCCATGATCACTCTTTCCATTGAAGCTCTGAAAGAAGCTCATTTGAAGAGGTCACAAGAGAGATATCGACTGAAAAAAAACAACTGGGAGCCATTGCTTCATCTGTACCTGCAGAAAATATTTTCTCAAAGGCCAAACAGTTAATAAGCCACAGCAAAAGTGCATTAAAAGGGGAAAAATGTAAACATGTTATTGAGTCTGAACAAAATCCATCAACCAAGTAGTTTTCAACAGGTTCTCCGGGTTCTCCGTCATAGGGCTTTGGAGGTAAATAGTGCTTGGTATTTTTTGTTTAGTTATTGGATAATGTGCACTTTGTTTATAAGCTAAGACAGTATACCAAAAAGTAAATTATTTAATTTGTTATAACAGCTAAAGCCAGATAAGTACTGTTTAAAGAGAGAAAGTTTTGTTACTATATAATTGTTATAAGTGTATATTTTATATTATTCTGTTTTTCTGTTCTTAATTTTATAGCTGTTCGTCATTTTCATGCAGTTTCATGTTTGCATATTGTTTGCATATATATTGTTTATTACAATATATTTTTTATATTTGAAAATGTCCTGTTTTTTGTAAACCTCACACATGACAGACTAAGAACAAATAACATCACAAATCACAGATGTATTCAGATTTAAGAAAATTATGCAATCACTTCATAAATTGTGATACAGTGATATCCCTTATGCAAGAAAGTAAATGTACTTTATATTGTGTGCATAAAAAAATAAATAAATAAAAGTATTTACATGGTATCGGATTTATAGTAAATTTTGCAGTATCAGCCACCTCTAGCATAAACCACAGTTTATGAAAGACACTGCTCAAGAGCCACAGCATCTTATACTCTTAAGAATTTTATTGTTTACTGTTGTTATTCGATGCAAAATCACTGCTTTGCACACATTTGTGAAAAAAAGAAGAAAACTTAAGCCACATGTCTTATGTCTTTATTGAACACACATTCAACATTCAAAATGGCAGTGGAAAAAGTAAGGGAACCCTTGGAATTAATAACTGGTGGACCCCACCTTGGCTTCAATAACCTCAACCAGGTACTTCCTGTAGCTGTGGATCAGACCTACACATCGTTAAGAAGGAATTTTAACACATTCTTCCTGTCAGAATGGCTTTAGCTCCGTCATATTCTTTGGTTGTCTCATGGGTATGGCCTTCATCCCAGTCAATCCAAAGCTTCTCTATTGGGTTGAGGACATGGCCCTGTCTTGGCTACTTTAAAAGGCGGATTTTGTTTTTGAAGTGGATTATTTCTGAAGTTGTGGTCTTGCTCCAGTGTTCTGGGTTGTTGCATCATCCACCTTCTACACAGTTACAGCTGACATACAGACAGACATGGGGACTTGAGACTTGGTGACTTGGAGTCGAGTCGACTCGAGTCAATATTTTTATGACTTGGGGCTTGACTTGACAAAAAATAAAATACTTGAGACTTGACACGGACTTGGAAGTTAAAGACTTGGGACTTGACTTGAGACACAATGACTTGAATGACTTGAGTGTTTGTTTATTACATCATTATTTCAGTTTGAACTGAAATAAATAAATTATTTTAAAAATAAAAATGATACAGCTGGAGTGCAGGCTGAGAATAGCGTTGTCATCACTGGATCGCGACACTATCATCAGTCATGCCCCCTCGTACCTTATGCACACCACGCCCACTTAGATCAGATATCACATCAACATGTCAGCCGGAGGGGTACCGAGGGTCATCACATTCGACTTCAACAATTATTTCCAAGATGGCAAAAGGCGAACAGCCCGTTGCAAGACATGCAACATTAAAAATCACAGACAGCCAGACGACAACTTCCAATTTCGTCCGTCATTTGAAGCGCCATTCTACCCTGTAAGTGCTTGTCAATTTGTAAATTTTATCTGGTTAGCTGCTAGTTAGCTAATGTAATAATAGCTAAAGTAGCCACTAGCCAACCCTCATACCATGTTGTGAACAAATGTGGGCAAAATAATTTAAATTTATTAAAAAATAAATAAAAAAAACTTCCAATGTTTTTCCAAACTTTTTCCAAAGTTTGTCACCTGAGCGCGCACACACAGAAAAATGACTCGAGTCTACGATGTTAAAGGGTTAGTTCACCTCCGTTCATCTTCAGTCACAGATAAAGATAGTTTTGTTGAAATCCGATGGCTCAGATAGACCTTCATTGATATCAATGTCATTTCCTCTCTCAAGACCCATAAAGGCACTTTGTCACAAAGAGCATCTTACTACAGTGTTCTACAATAATTTTATGAAGTGACAAGATTAGTTTTTGTGCACAAAATAAATTCATAACAACATTTTTTGGCATCTTTGACTTTGTATAGTCTCAAGAGTGAAAGAGTGTGTTTGGTTGAGCGTGTAAGAGAGCGTGAGTGTGTGAGAGAGTGAGTGTGAGAGAGTGAGTGTGTGAGAGAGTGAGTGTGTGTGAGCATAAGAGAGTGTGAGTGTGTGAGAGTGAGTGTGTGAGAGAGTGAGTGTGTGTGTGTGAGCATAAGAGAGGGTGAGTGTGTGAGAGAGTGAGTGTGTGTGTGAGCATAAGAGAGGGTGAGTGTGTGAGAGAGTGAGTGTGTGTGAGCATAAGATAGGGTGAGTGTGTGAGAGAGTGAGTGTAAGAGAGTGAGTGTAAGAGAGTGTGAGTGTGTGAGAGAGTGAGTGTGTGTGTGAGCATAAGAGAGGGTGAGTGTGTGAGAGAGTGAGTGTGTGTGTGAGCATAAGAGAGGGTGAGTGTGTGAGAGTGAGTGTGTGTGTGAGCATAAGAGAGGGTGAGTGTGTGAGAGAGTGAGTGTAAGAGAGTGTGAGTGTGTGAGAGAGTGAGTGTAAGAGAGTGAGTGTGAGTATAAGAGAGTGTGAGTGTGTGAGTGAGTGAGTGTAAGAGAGTGTGAGTGTGAGTATAAGAGAGTGTGAGTGTGTGAGAGAGTGAGTGTGTGTGTGAGCATAAGAGAGGGTGAGTGTGTGAGAGAGTGAGTGTGTGTGTGAGCATAAGAGAGGGTGAGTGTGTGAGAGTGAGTGTAAGAGAGTGTGAGTGTAAGAGAGTGTGAGTGTGTGAGAGAGTGAGTGTAAGAGAGTGAGTGTGAGTATAAGAGAGTGTGAGTGTGTGAGTGTGTGAGAGAGTGAGTGTAAGAGAGTGTGAGTGTGAGTATAAGAGAGTGTGAGTGTGTGAGAGAGTGAGTGTGTGTGTGAGCATAAGAGAGGGTGAGTGTGTGAGAGAGTGAGTGTAAGAGAGTGTGAGTGTAAGAGAGTGTGAGTGTGTGAGAGAGTGAGTGTAAGAGAGTGAGTGTAAGAGAGTGAGTGTGAGTATAAGAGAGTGTGAGTGTGTGAGAGAGTGAGTGTAAGAGAGTGTGAGTGTGAGTATAAGAGAGTGTGAGTGTGTGAGAGAGCGAGTGTGTGTGTGAGCATAAGAGAGGGTGAGTGTGAGAGAGTGAGTGTGTGTGTGTGAGCATAAGAGAGGGTGAGTGTGTGAGAGAGTGAGTGTAAGAGAGTGTGAGTGTAAGAGAGTGTGAGTGTGTGAGAGAGTGAGTGTAAGAGAGTGAGTGTGAGTATAAGAGAGTGTGAGTGTGCGAGTGTGTGAGAGAGTGAGTGTAAGAGAGTGTGAGTGTGAGTATAAGAGAGTGTGAGTGTGTGAGTGAGTGAGTGTAAGAGAGTGTGTGCGAGTGTAAGAGAGTGTGAGTGTGTAATAACTTTATAACCTTTTCCTTTTGGCAAGGCATGGCTCACATAAGCATGTTCTTCTTGTGCAGAGCAAACTCCAAATGTTTGAGGGTTTTATAATCAGTCAAAGTAACTGTAGTCCCCACCTCCAAACGTATTATCTTAACGAGACTCCAGGTGTGCTAAAACCTGACTACAATTACCTTTTTTTTTTTTAAAGGGTCATTAACTCAAGGGTTCACATACTTTTTCACTACCATTTTGAATGTTGAATAAAGACTTTCAATAAAAGACATGAAAGATCTGAATATTTTTGTGTAATTATTTTAAGACGCGTTTGCCAATATCCTTAGATGAAGATCAGATTGCATTTTAAAGACAAATTTATTCAGAAAACCATAAAATTCCAAAATGTTCATATACTTTGTCGTGCCACTGTAAATGCTACTTTTGCTTTTAACAACATGTGTAATTTTAAATAAACTGTTTAACTTAACATTGATAGCACTGACTTGGAAAGCAGTTGGTTCAATATAAAAAAATAAATAGAAACAGTTTAAACTTAGTAAACTACTTTTACCATGATGCTGTAGCTTAGCTTGCTACATTTGTAGCTTTATTGTAGTGAAGCGTTATTGAACGTGGAGTAACTGGTAGCTTAGCTCACTATATTTTCCAAATAGCTTGCCCAACACTGGACGTAATTGAAAGCTGCAGGAAAAAAGTGAGTAATTTTAAACCAGGGGTTTCCAACACGATATTGGTAGCGCTTGATCAATTTCCAAGTAGCTCTCCAAAGACTTAATACAAAAACTTGATTAGTCACTCAGCAAACCAAAATAAAGTAAGTAATAATGTAAATCCTGGGACAAAATGTTTAGTTTGTCAATTTATTGTCAAACAGTTGCTGCAGTAAAGCTTGATGAGTCAGTGGTGATGTGAGGTCAGTGGCAACCACTAGCCTCCTAAGGCTAGGAGGCTAAAACTATTTTTATTTTAAATTCTATTTTCATAAAGAAAGGAAAACAGCATTTTGTTTTACAAATGTAACCAATAGGTGTGTGTGCCTGGTCTGCAGTCCTAGAGTGTTGGTCAGTAAAAAATGCGAGCTGAGTGCCACTATAACTCCACAGCAACTTTTTAACAGGACTTTCCTGCCAGTAACAGCCTAAGAAAAGATAAGATTAAAAAAATAAAAATGAAAAAAATGAAAAAATAAAAGCTAAAAACAAAGCTGGTGTCTGTAAAAATTGACTGTTCGCCAACAATTGCTAGGCATTACTCAGGATCTATTGGGCACTGCAAAGCGGACACGGACTTCAGATCTTCTATATTCTTTAGAGTCAGTTGAGCAATACAAAACAACGTAAATAAGTTTATAGGCTGTAGCGGGTTGTGCAACATAAAAATGGCACAGTATGCTAATTTTCGACAATGTAAATTTATTTGATTTATTTATTTAAGACAGCGTACAATGTACATTAAGTTGGAGGAGAAATGCTTGTACCAGATTATAGCTTATTAGCTAGCTAATTATATCTGTAGTCCTATATCAGGGGTCTTCAATTAAAATCAGCCGAGGTCCACTTAGTTAACTTTCCTCAAGTGAGGGGTCCGGAAAATTAAAATAAAAGGATATGTGTTTGAATATAATTCTTTAAAGTAAAGTCTAATTTATTCCACACCTACAGCCTCTTAAACAATATGGAGATGAATGTAGATAATCCACTGTTTTCTGTATTTTATCCTTTGTTTCCATGTTAAGCTTTTCCCAAACACATCTCACAGACAACAGGTAAAAAAAAAAATCAAAAGAGGCTAAAGCTAAAGCTCAGGACCTGGTGGTTTATTGACAACAGCCTGGAAATCCTGCATATAAGTCCTAATACTCCTTTATACATGTGTGAGAACATTTTAAATACAAAATAATCAAATCAAACCAAAACATATTTGTGAAATAAATATGACAAAGATGCAGTCATAATTGATCTCTTTCTATTGTCATTCCTCTGAAAACAACAGGAACAAGGAAAAATGCACTGAGCATTTCTTTAGCTGTTGCTAAGAAATAACTGTTACTGTTTATTATTAGCAACAGCTAATGCTAACACAAATTAAGGAAGACTTAACCTGTGTCATTCATCTCCAAACCCTCCTCTCACACCTTTTCTGTTTTTAATCTCCCAAATGAACATGTGTTTGTAAATGAGGTCAAATATGCGACAAACGAGTCAAGTCCCTAAATTACAATACAATAAAGAAGTTGACTGACAAATGTACAACTCACCACATTATTAGACGTCCTCACTTTCCTCTGAGTCTTTTTAATCCTGACATGAAAACTGTCCAGTCCTGGTTCAGTTCTGGATTGATTCTCTGATTACCACAGCAGCCGGGACAAGAGGAAAAGGAGCTGTAGAAGCTGTATTTTCTGATTGAAACAAACGATCCCTCTCCGTCCAGTGAATCTTCGTTATTTTTTGTCAAGGCTCAACTTTTAGATTTTAGTCGTTTCTAACGCATTATCGGGCTACGCTAAACATGTTGAAATTTCCGCTGCTCTGTCCGTAACCATAGTAACCTGAGGACCCGCGTGGAGACATAGCTGTCCTAGGAGTGCCGGTTCAAAAAAAGGTTTTACTTGTAATTATGAATACTGTCTTGCGGTCCAGATCAAAGCCTCTCGGGTCCGGATCCGGACCGCGGTCCGCCTATTAGTGACCTCTGTCCTATATTGTACATATTTTTATACACTTTTTTTAATGCTCTTTCCACTGAACTGAACAGTGTGGAAATGGGGTTTTGATGTTAACAAGCACAGATACTTAAAATATAGCAGTTAACTCAAAGAAAGAGCTTAAGTGTGATGCACATACCTGCCAAATCTCTGAGGTGGTCCAGGCTGGGCAGAATTGGTGGACTCCTACTTTGTAAAAAGAATAGAACCATCACGGTGAGGGAAAAATTGGTGATCCAAGCTCCTGGAATGCTGCTTGTGATGCCGTGAGTGCGGCCCAGCAGCGCACAGTGAACACTAGGGGCACCCTGGGGTCCAGCTCCCCAAACAAGTATAGCAGCTCTGTGGTCTTCATTGCCACTCTGCATCAAACACAGTACAGGCTTACCATTTACACATAACTCCTTAAAGTAAACTCTTCGATAACAGCAAAATGCAGATACAGAATATCTATATTTATTTAACCATTATTCAAAAAGATGAACCCGAGTTAAGATGATGTCAAATTCTCAAAGCACAGTTTCAAGAAAATCAAGTAATTTTGCCGTCTTAATGAAACAATAGCTTTCTTTTAGGAGTGTAATGAGTCACCAAATACTTGTTTTGACTGACGATCTGATACTATTATAGTTCCTTATCCCATTGGGGTTGGAGCATATTCCAGATGCTTCATAGACACCCTGGATGATAAATTATAGTTACCTGATGTAACTGCAGTTCTACGAGTGTGTGCGGAGCCCACCTCTGGGGTTCGCTATTGGTTACCTCTCTCTGAGAAAGATCAAAGCATTCACCGCGCCAATCATGACAACGTACTGGCACAGCCTCAGGGGCTATATATATATACCTCGGCAGGTAACCAATAGCTAAGCCCGTAGGAGATCAATGTACTCCCAGCTGGAGAGGTTCACAACGATTGGCGGGACCAACAACCTGAGGAGCAATGCAGGTCCGCCTCTCCCAAGAGCATCCCTCCGGCCCGCCAAGCCCGTGAACGCCTCCCAAGATCACACGAGCCCCCACACTTATGGTATCATGGTATATGGTCGAACGTGTTGGCTCTGGCCTCCATTCAACACTGAGTGAGTGACAGAGCACGCAGACACGTCCATGAGATATGACCGCACAAAAGTGGACACAGAGGACCAAGATGCCACCAAGCATATATCCTCCACAGGGCCACCAACATGGCAACTCCTCGGGTAGAGTGTGCCCTGACCAAGGCAGGGGGAGGGCGGCCTAGAGCCGCGTAGGCCGCTCCCAATACCTCCACAAATCCAATATGCCAAGCGCTGGGCGGACAATGGGGTCCCACGCCCCCTGGCCCCAAAGCACACATAAAAGTGCTCTGATGCCCCGAAAGCCCGCTCCACATAGCAGTGCAAAGCTTTGACCGGACAGAGCATGAGTAACCACGCATCTGCTGTCGACCCCTCTGATGTGGGGCAGAGAGCTCTAATCCTGATCACCCTGGACCAGAAGGATGAGGTGATAACCTTCGGCTGAAAGGCTGGGTTGGGCCAAAGATGAACCAGGCATCCGCTCCCGGGGTCTCGTGGATACCGAGATAATGGATACAATCCATTCTACTATCTTCCTATAGTCTTCACTCTTTTAGTGATCTCAGAGGTGCTGAGAGAGAAGAAGGGAGAGCGTTGGGCGAGGGGGTTTACCCTGAGGCTGTGTCAGTACATTGGCATGATTGGCGTGGTGAATGCTTTGATCTTTCTCAGAGGGCTGGCTGGCGCCAGAGAAAGGTAACCAATAGCGAAGCCCGTTGGTGGGCAGAGCACACACGAAGTAGAACCAAAGGTTACAGTCACAGATCACCAAAAAGGGCCCACAGTAACACAAACGCGCAGACTTTACAGTGAGAGCCCATTGGCAGCCAGCCCCACTACCAAACCTGCAAACGCCTTTTACTTTGGGTACATCTTATTGGCCAACTGTGCATCCTGGACTAAACTGTACACTTGCACAAGAAGTTATTCTCTGTGCGCCATCATACTGCTGTCCTAAAGCTCTTAAGGCTGGTCTGACAAGAGGAGACTTATGAGAGGAGACATGAGCAAGGATAAACCAGAGTTTTATATGTGGAAGTCAAACTCACAGTAAAAAAATACAAATTGAACACCACTAGAGGCAAGGTGGGTTAAGTGTCTTGCCCAACACAACTGCAGTATGAACTGTAGAGAAAGTGGGAATCGAACCGCCAACCTTCCGGCTCTACCACTGAACCACTGCGCCCCGTCTGCCCTCTTTCTTTCCCCTTTTGTCTCTGTATTTTTTTGTCAACCCAAGGAAACATGCTTGTGGTAGTGTTTGCTTTGCATTTTGTGTAGTTCATGTTAACTGGTAAATAGCTCCAACTTTTTTATTCTGGTGAAAGTCACATAACTTCACAAGTTACCTAATGATTGAACAGTGTTAATGTTGATTTTTTAATGTTGACAAAACTTTTTTCCTGTTGTCTTGCGTTCAATTGCAATAATGGTTGTCATGATGAAATCAAAATACAATTTTGGATTAATCAAAATTTAACACGATTAGATAACACAGGATTCTTAATGCCATAACTGTAGCAAGTATGCCAAGTAATGGACAGTTAATAAACTGCATTAATTTTGATCAGCAATTTCAAGGCATCATTTCAAACTTCTGAAAATGCTATAAAACAAACCCAAGCCTCAGAGATATGTTAGAAAACATAATACCTGTTGTTGGTAGTGAGATCGCACTGAAAGCCAGATGACTGGTGGGCAAATCGCACTAGGGGACAGCGTGCATTTAGAATCTTCTGCACCCCGACACAGCCAGGCCCAAATTGGTCCAAGCACTCCGCAATGACAGAGAGGATACTCTGAGTGACAGCCCGTTCTGAACTGGTCCTCTTCATCTGAAACTCCAAATACATGCCAGACCTGGGCTACACACACACACACACACACACACACACACACACACACACACACACACACACACACACACACACACACACACACACACACACACACACACTTTAGCAGACACCTGCAGCTGTTCGCTGTAGGCAAAATTAGCCCAGATAAGGAAGTTTGCGCTGTATGAACATGTAAGATACTATCGTATACAAACATTCTTCAGCTCCATTGAATATGGTAATCCTTACAATAATTTCGGACATATATACTGTATTCTTTTTACCATTTCAAATCTGGGCAGCCACCACATTCAACCTAATGGATTTGAGTATTATTTCTATAGCTACTTAATTTGATGATTATTTTATTTGTTTATTGTTCCGGCATAAAAATGATAATACTACAAATTCTTATTATTTTTTTTAAATAACAGATTTACTAAAACCCTAAGGTTTCAGACTCTATACCCCAGATAGCAATTAATTGATTATTAAATAGTTGACAATATTTATATAATCAATTATAATTGATTAATCTGATTAGTTCTTTCAGCCCTAGTTGACACATCACCTACTCAAAAGAGACTTGGATCGCTTTTAGATCATTTTTAATAATAGGGACTGTTCAATGATTATTAAAGAACCAATGGAACCTATTAACTTATAGCACGTGCCAAACTTCAGTAGATGTGGTTAAAATCTAAAATTATTCAATTTAATAATTACCATCTTGGTGTTTCTTCCACTGATGTCATCCAAATCCAGAAACATGTCCAAGTCACAGCCTAGCTTTCCAAAGCCATTCACTGAGGAACCAAATGGCTTAATGGTACATTCTGGGAAATAGGCAGCAGCAATGTCTTTGAGCAAAGAGCAGACAAGAAACCGCAGCCGGCTGTTCTCCTCTGTCAGCTGGTGGGCCTCTGTCAGAGACATTATCTGTTGGTCTACCTGGGCTCAATACAGACATAGACATTCATGTTATTATAGAAGGCAACAGAAGATTATTTATTGATTAATTAATTTGATACATTTAATGTACTCATTTTTCAGTCACTTACACTCTCCTCTGAGGACAGCTGCTGTATGAGCTCATTAATGGCAACAGTTTGCAATGGTTGGCTCTGGTGGGTGGTCTGTTTTTTTGTCGAGTCCATTGTGCTGCCATTTTGTAATGACAACAGTCTAGACCGTAGGGGTACTACAAACTCGTGACTGATGCTGGGAACAGCTGTACTTTCAAGTAGAGACTGAACCCCATCCCGCTCAGCAAACTCCACAACTGCATATGTGCCCTGTAAGAGAAGACAAGAACATGCATTTTTACCTTAATATATTCAGCAAGAGCAAATTCTATTTTCCCCATATTTACATGCACAGCTTCGGCATCTTAATGGAGTTCTCTATTTGTGTTTTCGAGCACAGCAGAGAAACAAACATATGAGTGCACAGTGCTCTGCTCGGACAAATAATGCATCATTCATTCTCCTTAGACCCCCCATTCAAGGAAAAACTCCCCCTCCCAAAAAAATAAAAAAATAAATAAACGGCCGAAATGCTAATACTATTTGTTGAAAGCACATGAACACGACAAATAAACGAAAATCATCCCAACACCAATAGAACCAAGAGGTTTACATGCATTTTAAAAAGTATTCCCTACTTATCCTGTGTGTACTTAACAACGTGGGCTTTTGAACAACAGAAAACAGCCTGTGGACGTTGTGAACTTTTTCCCCCACTGCCATAAGACTGTACAATCAGATAAAGTATGAGACAATTAATTTAATTAGATTTAACAACTGGATTTACCGCTGGCAATTAATAAAGTTCATTCATTTTCTTCCACTTAGTCCAGTCAGGGGTGACTGGGGCCAATCCCAGCAACTTTGGGCCTCAGGAGGTACACCCTGGACAGTCAGAGTTGCAGGGCTGACATTTAGAGACACTGCCAGACAACCATTCATTCTCACATTCATGCACTAGACTAGAGACACTTTTGAGTTGCCAATTGTCCTATACATGCATGTGTTTGGATGGTAGGAGGATGCCGGAGTACCGGGAGAGAACCCACGGTTACACGGGCCAGACAGGCCGGAGCTTTACCCTGACAACTTACAGAGATTGCAAAGAGAGAATGTAAGCGCGAGGTGATGGCATGCGTTTACTTAACTCAAAAGTATCAAGGACTAAGCAGTTACTTACATAGCTTTCATAGAAAAAGAACTTGTTGATGTCTCCGTGTCTGGATAAATATTTAAAGAACTTATTCTCATTAGTTTTTGGGTGGCAGCTGATGAGAACAGATCTCTCCGCCTGTGCTTGTCTTTCCGCCTGGAGAATGTTTAAAGGCTTTTGTCCGTTTTTGCTCTGAAAACAAAAGTACAAAAACTGATTATCACGCCGGTCTCGTTGATTTATCTGCATGATAATAGTCGGCTGCTGCAGTGGTTGTTTAACTCGAACACCATTACATACCTATCTCGTTCTTTCGTGAATCCTTGGCTTGAGTCACCTTTGTCCCCAATCTCCTAGAAAACAAAGCGCAGACCTTCTGTAAACATTTTACCGCGCATCCTCTTCCTCTCACATTAAACCTACATACTACGACGGACGCCGCCATTTCTGCTCTGACGTTTACAGAAGAGCGCATGCGCAAGCATTCTTCTACGGGAACTGTGAGGGATCAAAACGCATTTCTTTATAATTTATTTATTTAAAGAACAAATAAGACACTATACAGTATGGAGTACCAAAACTGCCAAAACCAATAAATAAATAAATAAAAGTGCTCAAATAATTATTTAAACAAGAAATGAATTGCTAAAAGAAAAAGTATGGTACGTTTTGGTAAAACTAGAACTAGAATGTTTCTGTCTTTATGACATGTTCTGTTACGGTTTTTACTGTGCATCTGAACCATTAAATCTCTGAATAATTCTTCGACACGTTTGTCAAACATTCTCATTGTAGTCTCTGGGTTACTTGGTGTTCCAGTCCAAGTCATCAACGCGTTTACTCTTTCACCTTGATGTGCTTTTATTGCTATAATAACCTCTTCCCATTTTTTCTGCGGCACTAAATGTTACAAAGAACTGAGGACAGCCATTCTGACAAATTAGTTCATATAAATCACATGTAGTTTTTGCCAGTATGTTGGTGTGCTTCTCAGAGGAGTCATAATATTCCTTATCAGTTTGTCCACCTCTTTTTATCTTGCGACATTGCTGAAGTTATTTTGCGTCTGTCTCCGGACACAGGCTTTGCTTTGCCTAAGTGAAAGCTCATACTAGACCTGGCCAAATGTATTTCAGTAACAAACTGTGCAAAGAAAAATCAACAGAGAAAAGTCTGGTTTTGAAATAGCTGCTTGGACTTAACCTAATGGGTCTCTTTTCGTCCAGTGTGTTCTGACCAGTGGGAAACTGAACAGGAAATGCCATAGCTTCTAGGTTTAGTGTTTTTAAAGAAACTGACTGGGTTATTTATTTCTTTAGGAGCAACAGAGAAGATTCCTTCAGTGTAACTCGTTATTACATTGGAAACATCTAGAGGTTGTAAATGAGACTCAAAAGCAATGTCACCATTTGGTTCATCTTGTTCTCGTTTATCTTGTTATTTTGGATTACTGTCATCATTATCCTCAGTATTATTTGTTTGGTTTCCTTCTCACTCACTGAATCTTTCTCAAATGTATACATTTTCATTAAATCTGCTTCATCATAATAACTTTCCTTCATTTCATAATCACTCTCATTCTCATCCTGGTCAAGTCTAGGGTCACATAATTCTGGTTCATCTCTGATTTCTAAGTCTTTGTAATGAAGATGAATGTCTTTCAATTTATGTAGCGCTTGCACAAGCTTAGACCAGGTCCCAGCTTATATCAGCTAAATATCTGATGGCCTTTGTAGGAAAGTTTAATCTTCATTTTAACGCTCATTACTTAAAACTGACTTGTGAGTGTTGGCTAATCAATTTACAATTTCCGACACACCATCTTGCATCTTTGCAAAAGCTATATATTTTGTAATGAGGTGTCTCTCCAGTATATTCAGACCAGATAACTCAGGTGGGTTGTCTGCATTATAAGGATAAGATTGAGGCTGAACTTAGAAGTAACAACTTAAAAAGAACCTGGAATGGTATGAAAACAATGACTGGGTCACATGATAAAGTCAGCAGAGTTGCACTTGATGGTTTTAATTCTGACAAAGACTTGGCAGATGAACTAAATGTATTTTATTCAACACAGTGGATTTTAATGATAAGATTGCCGACATCAGGGCAATGACTCGAGCCTCTCCATCAGTGTCTATTGAGGTAAACAATGTGGCTAAATTGTTCTGCCACACCAAACCCAAAAGCCCAGGGCCAGACAACATCTGTGGACAGACATTAAAAAAGTGTGCTTACCAACTTTGTGGCATCTTCCAACATATTTTTAATCTGTCTTTACTACAACAGAAGGTCCCCAAAATTATTTGGAAGCACTCAGTCATTGTGCCCTTAGCAAAGTGCAACACTCCTAAAGCCTTGAATGATTTTAGACCAGTTGCTCTGACCTCCTTGGTTATGAAAACTTTTGAAAAAATCATTAAAGACATGGTGCTACTGCAGGTCAGGGAACAGCTAGACCCATTGCAGTTTGCTCACAGGTCCGAGAGAGGAGTGGAGGATGCTGCATCACACTGTTGCACTTTATTCTTAAACATCTGGATGGAGCCAAGACACATGCCAGACGTGTTTATTTTACTTCTGCTTTTAACACCATTCAGCCATTCCTGCTGGCAGAGAGACTTATGGCTGATTTTAACCTTGATTTTACCTTGGTTGGTTGGATATTGGACTTTTTATTAGACAGACCTCAGTGTGTTAGAGTGAATGGTATTTTATCTGATGTGCTCTATTCCTCTACTGGTTCACCTCAGGGCTGCTGTCTCTCCCCTCTTTTGTACATTCTGTACACAAACCAGTGTCGCAGTGTGTACAAGGATAGACACATTTTAAAGTTTGCAGATGACTCTGTTATCATCAGCCTGCTCAGAGGGAATGAACAGGACCATGGGCCAGTCCTTAATGACTTTGTTCAGTGGTGTGACCGTTTATTTTTACATATGAATGTGTTAAAAACAAAGGAAATTAAAATAGACTTCCGCAAATCACCACCTTGCCCCAGAGCCACTGTCATCAAGAACACAGACATTGACCTGGTCGACAACTACAAATATCTCGGAGTCATTCTGGACAATAAACTGTGTTTTGAGCCTTGGGTGGATGCTGTTTCTAAAAAAGTCCAACAACGATTGTACTTCCTGAGGAAGATGAACAGTTTTAATGTATCCACTGAAATGATGACACTGTTTTATCATGCTTTTATTGAATCAGTTTTATCCTTCTGTATTGCTGCCTGGTTTGGAAGCCTCTCCCTGACCAACAAAAACAGACTGGGAAGTCTGGTTAAAGTGGCCAGTAAGATTTCGGGGAGGAGTCAGGCTCAGCTGAAGGACATTTACAGCCGACAGGTGCAGAGGAAGGCTGGTGCTATAGCGCAGTCCCAAGACCATCCCCTCAGAGGGGAGTTTGAGCTGCTGCCCTCCGGCCGGCGCTACAGAGCTCTGGGCTGTAGGACTAAAAGATTAAATATGTCGTTTTTACCGACAGCTGTGAGGCACTTAAATGGCACCTAGCACTTTGTAATCATTTTGCACAACAATAATTGCTTGTTTGCACAATGTATTTATTCATGTTTTAATTCCATTTTGCACATTTTTATCTTGGTTTTTAGTGATTTCCATTGTTGATCCTGCTCTTGAGTTGTTGAAGTGTAATTCTATGTTGTATGTTTTTTTAAGGAGCATGATGCTGCGAAATTAATTTCCCCAAGAGGGACAATAAAGAAAACTTTGAACTTTGAACAAGTTGTAGTACTATGATAGGGAGCCGGAGGCAGGACCCAAAGCAGACACAGAAGTTGGTGATGTTTAAAAAATGTTTTTTATTGTACACCACTAAGGTTAATGACTTGGCGGAGTAGTAGCATGGTGTATTCCTGGCACAGAGGTTCGGAGGCAGGTAGAGGATACTGGAGGAAAAGCACAAATGTATTTCAGTAACAAACTGTGCAAAGAAAAATCAACAGAGAAAAGTCTGGTTTTGAAATAGCTGCTTGGACTTAACCTAATGGGTCTCTTTTCGTCCAGTGTGTTCTGACCAGTGGGAAACTGAACAGGAAATGCCATAGCTTCTAGGTTTAGTGTTTTTAAAGAAACTGACTGGGTTATTTATTTCTTTAGGAGCAACAGAGAAGATTCCTTCAGTGTAACTCGTTATTACATTGGAAACATCTAGAGGTTGTAAATGAGACTCAAAAGCAATGTCACCATTTGGTTCATCTTGTTCTCGTTTATCTTGTTATTTTGGATTACTGTCATCATTATCCTCAGTATTATTTGTTTCGGTTTCCTTCTCACTCACTGAATCTTTCTCAAATGTATACATTTTCATTAAATCTGCTTCATCATAATAACTTTCCTTCATTTCATAATCACTCTCATTCTCATCCTGGTCAAGTCTAGGGTCACATAATTCTGGTTCATCTCTGATTTCTAAGTCTTTGTAATGAAGATGAATGTCTTTCAATTTATGTAGCGCTTGCACAAGCTTAGACCAGGTCCCAGCTTATATCAGCTAAATATCTGATGGCCTTTGTAGGAAAGTTTAATCTTCATTTTAACGCTCATTACTTAAAACTGACTTGTGAGTGTTGGCTAATCAATTTACAATTTCCGACACACCATCTTGCATCTTTGCAAAAGCTATATATTTTGTAATGAGGTGTCTCTCCAGTATATTCAGACCAGATAACTCAGGTGGGTTGTCTGCATTATAAGGATAAGATTGAGGCTGAACTTAGAAGTAACAACTTAAAAAGAACCTGGAATGGTATGAAAACAATGACTGGGTCACATGATAAAGTCAGCAGAGTTGCACTTGATGGTTTTAATTCTGACAAAGACTTGGCAGATGAACTAAATGTATTTTATTCAACACAGTGGATTTTAATGATAAGATTGCCGACATCAGGGCAATGACTCGAGCCTCTCCATCAGTGTCTATTGAGGTAAACAATGTGGCTAAATTGTTCTGCCACACCAAACCCAAAAGCCCAGGGCCAGACAACATCTGTGGACAGACATTAAAAAAGTGTGCTTACCAACTTTGTGGCATCTTCCAACATATTTTTAATCTGTCTTTACTACAACAGAAGGTCCCCAAAATTATTTGGAAGCACTCAGTCATTGTGCCCTTAGCAAAGTGCAACACTCCTAAAGCCTTGAATGATTTTAGACCAGTTGCTCTGACCTCCTTGGTTATGAAAACTTTTGAAAAAATCATTAAAGACATGGTGCTACTGCAGGTCAGGGAACAGCTAGACCCATTGCAGTTTGCTCACAGGTCCGAGAGAGGAGTGGAGGATGCTGCATCACACTGTTGCACTTTATTCTTAAACATCTGGATGGAGCCAAGACACATGCCAGACGTGTTTATTTTACTTCTGCTTTTAACACCATTCAGCCATTCCTGCTGGCAGAGAGACTTATGGCTGATTTTAACCTTGATTTTACCTTGGTTGGTTGGATATTGGACTTTTTATTAGACAGACCTCAGTGTGTTAGAGTGAATGGTATTTTATCTGATGTGCTCTATTCCTCTACTGGTTCACCTCAGGGCTGCTGTCTCTCCCCTCTTTTGTACATTCTGTACACAAACCAGTGTCGCAGTGTGTACAAGGATAGACACATTTTAAAGTTTGCAGATGACTCTGTTATCATCAGCCTGCTCAGAGGGAATGAACAGGACCATGGGCCAGTCCTTAATGACTTTGTTCAGTGGTGTGACCGTTTATTTTTACATATGAATGTGTTAAAAACAAAGGAAATTAAAATAGACTTCCAAATCACCACCTTGCCCCAGAGCCACTGTCATCAAGAACACAGACATTGACCTGGTCGACAACTACAAATATCTCGGAGTCATTCTGGACAATAAACTGTGTTTTGAGCCTTGGGTGGATGCTGTTTCTAAAAAGTCCAACAACGATTGTACTTCCTGAGGAAGATGAACAGTTTTAATGTATCCACTGAAATGATGACACTGTTTTATCATGCTTTTATTGAATCAGTTTTATCCTTCTGTATTGCTGCCTGGTTTGAAGCCTCTCCTGACCAACAAAAACAGACTGGGAAGTCTGGTTAAAGTGGCCAGTAAGATTTCGGGAGGAGTCAGGCTCAGCTGAAGGACATTTACAGCCGACAGGTGCAGAGGAAGGCTGGTGCTATAGCGCAGTCCCAAGACCATCCCCTCAGAGGAGTTTGAGCTGCTGCCCTCCGGCCGGCGCTACAGAGCTCTGGGCTGTAGGACTAAAAGATTAAATATGTCGTTTTTACCGACAGCTGTGAGGCACTTAAATGGCACCTAGCACTTTGTAATCATTTTGCACAACAATAATTGCTTGTTTGCACAATGTATTTATTCATGTTTTAATTCCATTTTGCACATTTTTATCTTGGTTTTTAGTGATTTCCATTGTTGATCCTGCTCTTGAGTTGTTGAAGTGTAATTCTATGTTGTATGTTTTTAAGGAGCATGATGCTGCGAAATTAATTTCCCCAAGAGGGACAATAAAGAAAACTTTGAACTTTGAACAAGTTGTAGTACTATGATAGGGAGCCGGAGGCAGGACCCAAAGCAGACACAGAAGTTGGTGATGTTTAAAAAATGTTTTTTATTGTACACCACTAAGGTTAATGACTTGGCGGAGTAGTAGCATGGTGTATTCCTGGCACAGAGGTTCGGAGGCAGGTAGAGGATACTGGAGGAAAAGCACAAAAAGCTATTCGATACTTCAACGCAAAAACTCTCACAAGATCAGAATGCTAGGCCGTAGAGACAAAGACTAGGGACACAGGAAGACACACACTGGGCTAGACCATAACAGTACTATATGTATTGTTCTATGCCCCCTCTCCACAGGGAAAGGGGGCATGAACATATGCCCCAGTTAAACTCTGTTCAACCACATCTCTGTTCTTGTCATAAACTGACCAACTACAGGCTTTCACTTGGTTTGGAAACAAAACTCTGTAACAAACCGTAAACACATACTATATGAGGGAGAGTTTCTTATTTGTGCTCTGAAAGTGTTTATTGCCTTGACACACAGAGTATGATTCTGAGCTATATGTCTTGACCTGATTCTGTTTGTTGTTTGTCCGTTGCTCTGTATTTTTTTATTACATTACAAAAAAATACTTAAAAGAAGACCTCAAATTGTGTTTAAAATGGGATTTTAAACATTTTTGTGAACAAGCTTTTTAGCATGACTTGTGGACCTATGACTGGAAAAAGATTTTTCTTATTAATGATGTAGAACTAGCTTGGAAATACTTTTATGATGCTTTGTCTGAAATTAGTAAAAGGTTGCAAGCATCGCTGGTTTTCCTGTGAGGTGTCTGAACCTTTGAAAGAAAGAGATGATACTTGGGCTAAGGCCAGAAAAACAAAGTCTCAAGTTGACTGGCTGAGTTTTATGCAACTTAGAAATCGCTGCACTTCCCTTATTATAAAAAGGACAATCTAAATATTTCTAGCCTAAAATCACAAGTGTTTTTAGTCTTCCAAACAATGTTATCCATGTTGTCTGGAAGTCTGCTTTTGTTCTTCCCTTGTTGAATGAAGGGGACTCGGCCAATCTTAATAACTACAGGCCAAAATCAAAGTTATGTAACCTGGCAAAGGTATTTGAAAAATCTTTTGCTGAACAGCTTTAAAATGTATTGAGATTCATGAATTTTTTAACAATCAATCTGCTTTCCAAAAATTACACAGTACAATAACTGCTTCAGTTAAAGTAGTTATCATTGAGGCTCTTGATTGTAAAAAGTTTTAAACAGTGTTGTTTATTGACTTGTCAAAGGCCTTTGACACCGCTGATCATGTCACCTTGTTAAATCAGCTTTATAAAACTGGTCTGTTTGAACCTGCTGTTAGCTGGTTTTCTAACTATCTGTCAGGTAGAACTCATTGTGTACACCTTGGTGGCATGTTTTCCTCCTTTCTTTCAGTAAAAAAAATAAAAATAATAATCATTATTTTTATATTGTGCTTTTCCACTTACTGTAGTAGGCACTCAAAGCGCTTTACATACATTAAACTATTTACCATTGTTACAGAACATCCCTGGAAGCAATGTAGGTTAAGTGCCTTGCCCAAGGACACAACGACAGTATGTGGGGGAGAGCGGAATGTTATGATGTTTTGCGATGTTTCGAGCGGGGATTGCACCGCTAACCTCTCTCTACCCACTGAGCTCCTGCCGCCTTAACTGAAGGAGTACACCAGGGTTCTGTTCTGGGGCCACTGCTGTTTTCTATTTATGTGACAAATATTCTCAAATAGAAAATGGCTGCCCTTTCAGCTCTCTAAAATAAAAACCAATTGGCCTCATCTTACAAGTATTTAGACTTTGTTATTGATGAAAATCTGGCCTTCTGTTCCTTCCACTGCAGGGAAATGGAGAGGAGAGACTAAACAGTGTTTTATGGTTTAGGGATTTTTAAAGAAGTCTATGTGTTTGGTTTAAGGTTTGTGAATTGTGTTGGGTTTTAAATATGGTTTATGGTTTGGTTTATTGTTTTAGAGGGTATTAACATGGTTTTAGCAAAAGCTTATGTTAATCTATGTTCCTGTGGGGTTTGGTTTGGTTTTACCCATTTAGTGGGGATGAATTTAAGGAACCTCAAATCATTCTAGGTCCCTGCTGCTGGAGAAGACTGAGCTCCTTCTGCCTCCATTGCACTATTGCACTAGTACACTAGTACACCTAGCACTTTTGTATGTTTATTGAAAAAGAAATTAAAATGTAAAGAAACAGTGGACTATGCCAACTCCTTGAGTCCAGCCTATTATTGCTCGTGGTATCTCACTGACATCCAGCCGCTAACCAGGTCCCACCCTAACAATTCTAAAGAAGCGTGAACTACATGAGCTTTTGGAGTAACTATTTGGTGTTTCTGCCCAGTTGCGGTGTTGGAAAGGAAAAGTCTCAGAATCCACGTGTTTTGTGTACGACGGACAAGTTTTTTCCTTCACAATCTGGCGGCCGCATATGAAAAGGTGAGCAGAAAACCTTGTTAACTAAAGTTTCTGCCTGTTCCTACGGGGGCAGATTACACTGTGAAGATAAAAACCTGCCTGTACGTTAATTTAAAACTAGTAGCACACTTAGAAAAATGTATAAGATGTCTTAAGATGTCGGCAGTGGCTCAGTGGTAGAGCGGCTGTCCTTCAACGGGAAGGTAGTAGGTTCGATTCCCGCTCTCCCCACAGTTCATACTGTCGTTGCGTCCTTGGGCAAGACACTTAACCCACCTTGCTCCCAGTGTTCGTAGCACTGGTGTATGAATGTGTGTGACTGTAGAAGTGTGTTTGGTGGTGGTAGGAGAAGGTTGAGCGCCATTTGTGTGGCAGCCCCCCTCTCTGTCTGCCCCAGGAGTGGATGTGTGTGAATGGGGTGAGTGGAAGCACGATGTAAAGTGCTTTGGGTGCCCGAGAAGGGTGCAGAAAAGCGCTATATAAATGCATGCCATTTACCATTTAAATGTTTTGTGTTTTTAACGACAGTTTTGTATTGGTTAACATTTTGTGTGTAGTCCTTGAGACCTGATCAGTCTCAGAAAGTGGGTCGGGTTATTGATTACTAGTTTGAGTTGCATAGCCATAAAGTTATATATTTACTAGGATGGCATAGCGCTGAATCGAGTAAATCTAAATAAGTAAGAGCGCATAGCCAAAAAGTTAGAGAGACTAGGTTGGCATAACGCTCAAAGTTTTGGAAACTAAATTACGGGCTAGGCTAGCATAAGGGCGCCTAGTGCTCCATAGTTAGAAAATCCGTGTAAAGTAGGGGCCCATAGCTAGAAAGTCAGAGGTACTAGTCTAGCATAACGTCGAAAATAGTTGTTTGTGAAATTGTCGTAAAAACGTTGTGTTTTGTGTTGCACAAAAATTTACTAAAACCACTTGAAAACCCATAAAAGCACAAAGCTAATATTAGCTAGCATCTAAATCCCTCTGAAGGCGCATTCCAAGATGGAAGACGCGAACAAAGGAAAAGCGAAGCACCGCCCCACCCTGTAGACAGCATGGGTTGGGCTGTACAAACTTAAAAACGCTAAAACAAATTATGTAAATTGTGAAACAAAAGATTATTATTAAAATGTATGGTACAAATAAAGGAAAAGGTTGTTATTGGTAGACTTGGGGATCCCCTACCAATAAGAGCCCAGTAACAATATTTTTTTTATTTATTAATTGTTGGATTAATAAATGCTTTAACCCTTCAAAGACTGACTAAAATAAATAAATAAATAAGACCGACTAAATAAATTAAATGAATAAATAAATTACTAAATAAATGAATAACTGAATGAATGAAGAAATAAAGAAAATATTATTTGAAGATCTTAATCATATGACACCGAGATTTTTTTAGAGAACCAACTTTTCAGGCAGGACCTGAGTTGTATCTGGATGCAGATGAAGAAATAGTAGCCATTTTGGAAGGGATGAAATCTATTCCTTCCCCCGACTCTCACACTGGTAAAACAAACGCACCCACACCATAAACAGTGTCTCCATACACTGAAGTAAGGAGTTTGTTAAAACATACAATTCATTTAAATAACCAATTTTTATCTGAAATGCAAGCTCCTGTGATAGGAATTTTGAAGGGGTGAAAATTGAATGTGTGTTTAAACCTATAGACCTATATATAATAAAAAGGTAAAAAAGAATTCAAGGAGATGTTGAGAGAGAAAGACACTATTGACATCAAGACTCAGGCAACAGGTAAAACAGACTTAACAGACACAAATTCAACATTCCACCCCTTGTTCCATTTCTACATCCCACTTAATGGAGTCTAATCCTTTTAAAAGTTTGCCTGACACACTCGCAGCACACATTTCATTCATGAGTGAGAACAGACATGCAGCTCACAGACAACCTTCACAAGAAACTTTTACGAGTCACACTATCATTTACTAACAGGACAACTAAAACAACAAGACCCCCATCAGATGTACAATGACGAGGACTTTATACCTACTTCAAAGGATTAGGAGGATCTGGAAGAACAGGAAGTAGAATATAAACAGAGGTCTGGATATATGTTTCCACTAGATGTGTTGTAACCAGTAACTTAGATAAACAGATGCAAAAAGATGCAAAATAACCAAAACTGTCTTGAAGCTAATACGCAGAGAAGAAAAATGTGGTAAACTAATGGTCCTACTCCTGATGTGGAGTCAAATGATAACATATGATAAACTAAACTGTTAAATGTACCTCCCAATAATCAGACCCATTCCAGAAAACAGGAGAACAGAGTGACCACCGTAGACATCTCAAGAACTAAAGACATTTCTGTAGATAATAAATTGATTGTTGCTAGATTTGATGTCTGGTGGTACTGTGGGGAAAGGACTCAACTATACAACTGATTAACCCCCAATTGGTCAAAAGGTGTGTTTTGGTGTCTCTTGTTTCTCCTGTTCAAGTATTTCCAGGTGTGGATAACCTACTGACAGCAGATGTCCACACTCAGAAGAGGAACATCCCGGGTGACTATAAATTAGCTGATGAAATTACAGGATTTGAAAATATACCACTAATTAGAGCCATTTTTCCCATTACACCAAATAAAAATGTAAATCACATTTACAACTAGTCCATTACAATCTACAAAGACTGGCTAATTTTACTAGGGATGCTGTAGAAGCAGTCCATAAACAACTCTCCCAGACTTCTTAACTGGCTTTACAAAATAGAATTGCCTTGGACATATTTACTGAAAAGTTTGTTCTATGTTTGAAGATAATTATTGTACAATAAATAATAATACAAATAATACTGCCCCTGATGGCTCATTATCTAAAATAATTTAATACATAATTTACAGATTCTTGCCATCAAAATGAAGGTACCATCTGGTATTAATAACACAATTTCTGATTGTTTACTAAAATGTTTGGGAGAAGGATCCAGTTAGGGGACAGCGCCTTAATTACCTTCTTTGTGATGATTATGATTTTTATATTTTGTGGATGTTGTTGTATACCTTTTTAAGAAGCATGTTAAATAGGACCCTAATTGTTGTTTAAACCAGTTAGAACCAGTTGGTCACAGCTGACTGGACACATAGTGGAAAACTACTTATTCAAAGCAGGAAGTGTCCTCCTGTGAGAGGAGTGGCCAAAGGTTAGAACCCCGAATGCATTGTATTAACCCAGCAGCACAACACGTGGGCTGACCTCCTGTTAACTCATGTGCTCAGTGCTAAATTGTACTTTTTCTGAGTGGAATTAAACAGACAAACTTTATATTGGTTTTATAGTTTTTATTGCATTACTTTTACATTTAGTCATTTAGCAGACGCTTTTATCCAAAGCGACTTACAAGTGAGGAAAACAATGGAAGCAATTTCAACAACACAAGGTAACAAAAAGTAGCCTGGCTCCGCCCTCCTACGTACTTCCGCTCAATTTCATTTTGCTTTAGTACTTAGTCTGGGATCGCTGTATATTCTTAGGTTTCCAGAAATCAATTTTTTGTAGGACCAATCAGCGAACAGAGGGAGTGACTTATTGTTTCCGGTCGGTTTCGGCGCATGACATACGTCACGACCACACGTTAGCGATTGGCTATGGCAGATCCTGAGTGACTCTGGGCAGATCCAATAGTTTTAAACTTCAACAGAGTTCCCGCATACAAGGAAGTAAACGCTTGTCAATGGAGCGAGGCCAGACTCTCTGTACAAATGAAATGTACAGAGAGTCTGGTAGAACCAGGCAAAACAAAAAGCATAAGTGCACAAAAAACTAGTCAGTTAAAACCTAGCACAGCATACAAAGCTAAGGATAGGAAATATATATATATATATATATTTTTAATTAAAAGAAGGAATTGATAGAAAGGAATTTAAGAATTCAGTGTTTGTCAGTCAGGTGTTGACAAAAGAGATATGTTTTCAAGCGTTTTTTAAAGATGTCTACAGAATCTGCTGATCTTGTAGCAGCAGGTAGATCATTCCACCAATGTGGAACAGATCTAGAGAAAGTACGCGAGTGATTTTTTCCTTTTTGGGATGGTACAACCAGACGTTGTTCATTTGCAGATCGCAGGGATCTGGTAGGAACATAGGTCTGTGTTAGTGAGTGAAGATATGAGGGGGCGGAGCCAGTGGTGGTCTTGTAGGCCAAGAGCATAGCTTTGAACTTAATGCGTTCATCAACCGGGAGCCAGTGTAACCTAATGAGGAGAGGAGTTACGTGCGCTCTCTTCGGTTCTTTAAAGACCACTCTTGCTGCTGCATTCTGGATGAGCTGCAGAGGTTTGGTTGTGCAGGCAGGGAGTCCAGCCAGAAGAGCATTGCAATAATCCAGTTTGGACAAGTTTTGGACAAGAGCCTGAACTAGGATTTGCGTCGAGTGCTCCGATAGGAAAGGTCTAATTTTTCTGATGTTGTAGAGGATGAATCTACAGGACCTGGTGGTGCTGGCAACATGACTTGTGAAGTTTAGTTGATCATTGATTACCACTCCCAGATTTCTGGCAGTGCTGGACGGTGTAATGGTTGATGAGCCTAGTTGAATGGAGAGGTTGTGGTGGGTTTTTGGGTTGGCAGGAATCACTAGCAGTTCTGTTTTTCCAAGGTTCAGCTGCAGGTGATGGTCCTGCATCCAAAGTGAGATGTCACTCAGGCACGCCGAGACACGAGCAGAGACCGTCGGATCATCAGGTTGAAATGACAAGTGGAGATGAGTGTCATCTGCAGCAGTGATAGGAAAAGCCATGTTTCTGAATGACAGAGCCAAGGGATGTCATGTATATGGAAAAGAGTAGCGGTCCAAGCACTGAGCCCTGAGGCACCCCTGTATTAAGATGTTGGGACTCAGAGACCTCATCTCTCCAGGATACTCTGAATGACCTACCCGAGAGGTAAGACTTGAACCATTGTAACGCCATTCCAGAGACACCCATCGCACTGAGAGAAGACAAGAGGATGTGATGATTAACAGTGTCAAATTGATTGAAATTTATTGAATTAATAGTAGTTCCAACACTCGTACCAAAAGAGCCGTGAGAAACTGGTTTTCGGAGTAACATACTTGTGACTGGGTTCTGTTACGTCTGGAAGAGCTAGCATTAGCAGATTTAACGATCACTTGAACTTGATCAAGGCTTTGTCTTACGTCTCCACTCCTTACCTTCAACTTACATGTATCAGCTTTTTGTCTCACGCATCTGGACACTTTTGGAGTTACCTCTGAGTTACAAAATAAATCAGCTGTAGGCTCTCTCACTCACTTACCTCTGCACTTAAGTCTGAATCACCGTCCCTTACACGCTTCACGTGAGCAGCAGACAATAAACTTTAGGACTTCCGTGGGATTTCTTTGCTAGTTTGAAAACAGTCACAGAATATGTTACGTTAGTTCACTTTAAGACAAATGTCAACACCAGATATCAACTTTAAAACCAGTAACCAGTTAGCTAACATCAAAGAATGTAAATAAGACAAGGTTTACACAAACTGTCAAACAAGTTTAACCCAACTATGCTAGTTTAATGGAACTGATAAACATTAGCACCAAATACTGAGGAACTATTATCAACTGTTATTTATTAAATCTTGTGTAATTGGCTAAATACATACAATGTAAAATGCACAATTACTGTACAAAAACTTATTACCATCTTAAAAACTACTAGCACCAAATGTTAAACCGGTGGTTTATGGTGTACAGAATTTAGATTGGCTGTCAGCTAGAGCAAAAAGTAGGTTAGCAATTTAGCACCAAATATTGCTTATTCAAATGTTTTTCAAATACCACTATACATCAGTTAGTACTGAGAACTATTAATTACTCAAAGTACACTCAACAAGGCTTTACAAATACAACTTCAATTATGTCAGTAAATATAGATATTAGCTTATATAACATTAAATGATAGATTAATGTATTATTCACATGTTAATCCAATAGAAACAAATTTGTTTATTTTACCAATACAAAATAAAAACTAAAAAAAAAAAAAAAAAAATATTATATATAGACTTATAAAGAAAGAAATTGTATTTCTTATCAAATCTAAATACCTAAATCTGGAAACTCTTGAATCTGAAAATCAACCTCTGGAAGCTCTGGAATCTGAATATCAAGGTGCTAGTGAGGACAGCAAGTGTAGCGAGAATCCTAGAAAGAGGTGAGGGGAAACAGTAGAAAAGAGGTACTTAGTTGTGACAGCAACAAAAGAGGCTGAGGAGAAGGTCCTTAGTTATTTTAAGAAGGGCAGTGTCAGTGCTGTGGAGGGGCCGGAAGCCAGATTGGAATTTTTCATGGAGATTATTGGAAGATAAGTAAGTATAAATTTGAGCAGCAATAGTTTTTCCAGAATTTTGGAGATGAAGGGAACATTAGAGATAGGCAGCAGTTATTAAGGTTAGTGTGATCTGAATGGGGTTTATAGTGTAAAGGAGTGAAAGCCACAGTTTTGAGAGAGGAGGGAATGTCTCGGGTTACTTGAATGTAACAATGTTCCCTTAAAAAGCAGGAATGAGATGCTGCGTAGCATTACGCTATGGGGAACATTCTTTGTGTGACCGGTTGTGAAACGTGTCAAACACGCCAAGAATTGGCTTATAATACCTCTGTTGGTGACACAGCTCATCACCGGCAGCTGTGTGATTGAGCGCACCTGAACGCAAGTGACACAGAGGGTATAAGTAACACATGACGCAGAAGCGTGCTCAGGTCAACTTTGTCTAAGGAATGCCCGGACATGCCCAGTGCGGCATTGCAGCACAGCATCTCGTTCCCACTTTTTAAGGGAACAGAGTTACAGCCAAGTAACCCGAGACGTTTCCTTTTAAAAGCTACACTCGATGCTGTGTAGCATTACGCTGTGGGGAACGAGAATACCAACGCCGCCGCACTGTAAGTGTCTGGACCCCCCGGGTTGTGAAGTGTGCACAACACAAAAGAGGTCTCAAACACAATTTTGGAATGATGAGGACATGTGAGGTCGGAGTAGCATGAACATCCAAACTATAGAATCTGATGAATGTGCGTAGAGGACCAGTCTGCCGCATCACAAACTTACTGCAGAGGGGTACCTTTTGCTAGAGCTGTTGAAGCTACAGCCCCCCTAGTAGAGTGAGCCCTTACACCTATGGGCAAAGTTTGACCGCGCGCCTCATAGGCCAGGGCAATGGCATCCTTCACCCAACGTGATATAGTTTGCCTAAGGGTAAATTCTGATTCCTTGGTTTAGGCTTTGCAGCGTTTTCCTCAGACAAATTATTAACCTGATTCATGTCATTAATACACTTCACATATAACCCCAAAATGCCTCAGTAACTTAACCTATATGAACTTTTCAGAGACAAAAGCACCACAATAAGGTTAATCAATCACATAAACTGATTTTATGCACACTATACAGTGGCAAGAAAAAGTCTGTGAACTTTTTGGAATTTCATGGTTTTCTGAATAAATGTGTCTTAAATGTAATCTGATCTTTATCTAAGTCAAGGGTATTTTACAAACATGTCTAAAAATAATTACACAAAAAATTCTGATCTTTTATGTTTTTATTGATGTTAGAATAATTTAAATTTTTATAATGTTTAGAGTTACTGGGTGATTTTTGTTCTCTTTTAGGTCATGTCAAATTTATGTCAAGTCCTTCCTGCTTATCCAAGCATGAAGTAGACATAACTAGACGGGGACATGGCTTGTCACTGGACTTCTGCACCTAGAGCCTTGTGCCTTGGGGGGTGTGGGTGTGTAAGATATGCCTCCCACCAAGGCCTTCATTGCAGTCATATAAAGTCTTATGTTTTGTATACCGCTTTAAGCAAACCTCCCCTATACCTCTGTTACATGTCTGTCTGCTTTGCTTCATCTTGCAAGAATAAACCTGGCCATTGCTTGTTAAATTATAATATGTTTACGTGTCTCTCTGGATAAATATAAAGGACATAATTTCTGCTGTTATCATTTGTTTTCTGTTTCTGTAGGTTTTTTACCCATTTACAGGGAGTGTAACTTGTAACTAGACTTATATTTGGAGTTTATCAGACTAAGTGATGTGTTCACTAATTCTCAAACAAACCAAGGCCTGGTTTTAGGACAAAATGGAAAGAGGGGATCTAAAACTGAGTAGGAGGTAGATGTGACTATGGTGTTGAATTTACACAGTAAATATTAGTTTGCCTGTACTGTAACTATAGGCATAAGGGCACTGTGTTGGCCCAGCGATCCTCAAGAGTCCCAGGATCTAAATGACTTGTTGGTTAAAAAATATCTGCCCACCCCCATAGGCTAAAAAAATATTTAACACTGTCCCTTAAAGTGGTACAGGCTGCAGTTTTATTGTCCCACAGTTCTTATTCAGGGCACCAGTTATATTTGTACCTCAGTTCCCTAACAAAAGCTATGCTCGATGCTGCATAGCATTACGCTCTGGGGGCGAGAAGATTCTTTGTGTGACCCGGTTGTGAAGCACGTGTGTCAAACACGCCAAGAATTGGCTCATATAACCTCTGTTGGTGACGCACGCAGCTCATCAGCTGCAGCTGTCTGATTGAGTGCACCTGAACGCAACTCATCAGCTGCAGTTGTCTGATTGAGTGCACCTGAACGCAACTCATTAGCTGCAGTTGTCTGATTGAGTGCACCTGAACGCAGCTCATCAGCTGCAGCATTGTGTAAAGTGTGAGCAAACCTACTCTCTGTGCCAGCAAGAGAAAATTGTACAAGTCAACCACTTTTTCATTAAACACCAACTAAGACTTCACTTACTGTCTCCAGTACGTGCCGTCCAGACTTGTGTCCAGCGCACTAGTCAGTGGCGTAAGTCCCTGGCCTATGAGGCGCACGGTCAAACTTCGCCCATAGGTGTAAGGGCTCATTCCACTAGGGGGGTTGCCGCTTCAAAGGCTCTAGCAAAAGGTGCCCCTCTGCAGCAAGTTTGTGATGCGGCAGGTTGGTCCTCACCGTACACATTCATCAGATTCTATAGTTTGGATGTTCATGCTACTCACATGTCCTTGAGTCATCATCCCAAAATTGTGTTTGAGACCTCTTTTGTGTTTGTGCACACTTCACAACCCGGAGGTACAGTTCTACACTGTATCTCAGGGAGTGCAGGAGATTTTCCGTTGCCCTCCTGAAGTGATCTTCCTAAGTATTGACATGAGAAGATTGTGTTGATAAATATGCTCCACATATCTTCCCTGCAGAGAGCAGAACATTTTTGACACAAATTCTACTGGTCTTACATACTTAATTTTTTAAAGAATGGAATGCTTTACCAGCCCGAACCACAGCTCAAACATTGCATTTTGTGTCTTGTGTCTTTTGATTTTTAAGAAGTTTTTTAGGTGGTGTGTCTTTCTGATATTGTTTCAGGTCTCCAAGTAAAATACCATTCCATAATTGGAAGTCACATATGTAGGTTTTTAGTAGACATTCCACAACCCCAGGACCGTAATGAATATTTTTGTTTTTACTTTCATCCTCTGATAAGTAGGAGTGGGTGGAATGACCGAAAATGTATATATTAAATACCACTTTAAAAATAAAGAAGAGGCTTTCTCATCTTATTTTATAAATTTGTATTTTATTTAGAGCATTAGTAGTGAATGGTGAACGTTTAGATCAACCTCACCATAACAATAAATACATTTTATTAATATCAGAACATATTATTATTTTTTCTCGGGGCATTGAAATAAATAAAACTTCAGTAACATAAAACAAATTTTGCAGAAAGTATAAAAATGTAAACATTTGGGGAAAATGTCAGAAACACTTGTTCTAAAAAAAAAAAACAAAAAAAAATACAGACAAGTAGCATCCATTTAAAAATGTTTATAACGTTTATCTCTATAATTAATAAGATTAACAACATAATGTCGGTACTTCCTAATAACAGGATGTATAAATAATAAAATAAAAACAAAAATAAAAGTCAAAGAGTTATAAAACTATTATTGTTATTGATTTCTGTTAGACACTTACCAATGGCTAAATGAAGACGAAGAGCAAAACACTGTAACCGCGTCCAGTCATTTAGTTGCAGCGCTTTGATGTTGTTCGTTGCATTATCAGTTGTGACACAGACTTGATGATCCTCTCGCAGTTCCCATGACTGAAGCGCTTCCTTTAAGCTTTGAGCTATCATCTCTCCCGTGTGATCCTTGGGGAAAATAGGGAGTCTACAGACATCTTCTACACATTGTCCAGTCTTTGATGAAGTGGATTGTTAAGCTCATATATGGCAGTGTAGTTCAGCTTGTCCACAAATCAGTTGTTGCTGAAGTATAAAGCATCGCAAAGCTCCGCTTCAATTATCCTTCGGCACTCTCCCAGATAGCAAAATTTGTCTGGCCCACCTCTGGGCCGTATCCTTGCTCTGGTTCTGGCCCAGTTCTGGCTGGGATCCCCGGCCCAAAACTGGCCCATTTACTGAAAGCATACATAAACAGTTTCCTCTGGCCCAGAAGCGGCCCACATCATGTAAAAAAGACTTAGTTATCTGGGCCAGGTCTGGCCCAAATACATTAAGACACTTCTGGCTGAGAGTTGGCTTGGTCCTCGGGCCAGATGTGGCCCAGAAACTGCCAAACATACTTAAATTGATCAGGAATACACAAATTAGCAGTGATGGGGTTTCTCCGAACTGCAGCTTTTGAAATAAAGAAATAATACAATATATAATACATGTTATAAGGTCTCTATGAAATTTAAAATACCTAGGAACAATTTCTCAATACTTTGGTTATCATTGCTCTTTTATACATGGATCTTTTATTTGACTAGATCATATTTTTTTTCTCTTTCACTCAGATATAATCACTTCCAAACATACGAAAGTACAGACCAGAAGACCAAATTCAAAGACCATAATATAAAACTGAATAAAACATTAATTTACTATTTCAACAAGCATACCATTCAGAAATATATTTCAAATCTAAAATGACAAAAGAATTAAATACATTTTATAAAATAAAAAGCAAGCTCAACTAATTCTGTTGCATTCTAAATTTACTTTTTTTATAATTTGTATTAAATATTTTATATTGTTAATATAATATTAAGATTGATAAAATCATTTCCTCTTAATAGTAAGCATAATTTTGATATTTTGATCAGTATTATTATAATAATAATAATAATAATAATAATAAAGTAAAATGACAAAACTAATATTTATGGTAGTAATGGCAATTATTTATTTTAAAATGTATTATTATTTATATTACTTGAATTTATTTTATATATTTTACATTATTAATTATTAATAATATAATATTCTGATTGATTAAATCACCTACTATTTATATGAAATATAATCTTAATGTTTGTATTATTATTATTATTATTATTATTATTATTATTATTATTACAACAGTAAAACTACAAAGCTAATATTTATGTCAGTAATGAAAATTCTTTACTTATGTTTAATTTTAGAAATACTAAATATTTTACATTATAATTCATAATTAATATAATATTATGGTTTATGATATAAGCTAATAATAATATTAAATATAATTTTAACAGTTTAATCATGAGCTTTGGGTCATGTATTAAAGAACAAGATCCCGGATACAAGCGAGAAATGCACAGTTTCTTAGTCCTTTGGCTATCATACAGACTGAACCACTGTAGAGAAACCACCCTTAAGGACACTGGAGGGCCAGTGTCCTTGAGGGTTTAGCTCCAACCCTGATCAAACACATCTGAACACACTTATTAGTGTCTTCAGGATCACTGGAAGGCTATAGGCATGTGATATATACTAGGGTTGGAGCTAAACTCTGCAGGGATATCGACGCTCCAGGATCGAGTTTGCCCATACCTGGTATGGTTAAATATATGGTCAATTGCATAACAATTTGGCACCCAAGAATTATGACAAGATTGAGTCCAGAGAGCGTATCATTACAGCCCTAATTTGTGTACCAGTTAGAACAAAACAAACGATCAGTAACTATGTAATTGTGCAAACAATTGTTAAAAAAGAAAAAAAAGAAAATTTGAAAAAAAAAAAGAAACCATCTTACCAGTTTTTGCTTGTAATCTGGGCACTGCTGAATCCTTTGCTCAAGGCTGAGCAGTCGTGGTAGGTCTTGCAGGGGCAGCAAACCTTCCTCAATGTCAAAAAGCTGTCTCTGGTCTTCCCGCAGCCGCAACAATCTGAGGATGGTAGATTGCTGGTCCAGCACCATCTCTAATTTTGTTAAAACCTCCCTCAGCAGGGCTAAGTTAAAGACATTTACAATATTTTACAATTATAATACACACTACAAAACTCTACAATGTCATCCTCAGTCTTACTAAAAAAATGATAAACTTAAAAGTAAGATGACTGAGTGGAAATCACTGTAGGACCAACCTGGTTCTGATGATTGCTGGGGGGCAATTCGGAAAGTCTGACTACTCCGCAGTGCTATAAAAGAACACTGTTGTGAATTGAGGAAAAAGGCCTTCAAATGAAATACTTACAAAAGAAAGTCAAATCAAAAGCAAAGGAATACACTCACATGGCACGTTGTCCATCGGCTGCCAATTTTGCAACATCTCTGTATATGACCCTTGTGGTGGTGGTGGTGGTGGTGCTGCTGCTGCTGGGAATGTGGTGATGGGAACAAGGGTGAAAGTGGTGTTTGGGATGACTACAGGGAGGTTTACAGTGGGGGCAGGTGGAAGAAGTTGCTTGGGGGGTGGGCCAGACTCCTCCTCTGAGTCCAGTAAGCAACCTCCAGGTGGGTCAATTTGAACACTCTTCCTAATTTAAACAAAAAAATAATTAATCAAAATGAAATGGAAACTTCTAAATCGACAACTTCTTGCTAATTAAAAAAAAATAATAATCTGGAAAACAGGTCTTTAAATACAGCCTGAACGCATCAAGAAATAGCACCAGTGACATGCTGAACAAATATCTGTACATTTTACGCCTGGGTGGTTTCTGTCCAGACATGTCTGCGTCTGACTGGAGGTCTGACCAGGTCTCTGCCTCTTTGGCCTTCCTTCTGCCCTCTTCATAGCTGTCTGCAAAATTCTGTTGAATTTTCAATTTTCAAAATATCTTCAGGATCATTCAATTAGATAAAAACTTAAGTACTTCACTAGGCTAATCTTACAAATTACACATACAACATATGAAATACAGTGCTGAGCCTAATAATGGTCTGTTAGGCTGCTGAGTGGACAATATAATCTAATAATGGATTACAGAATTCTATGATCCCACATTACATAACAATTTACTTATAATCAAGAATAAATAAAGTTACAGTAATGTGGAAGAAAAAGATAAACCTAGCTTGAAAATGTGAAATTTACCTGTTGAAAACATTGTTCGGACTTCCCAACTTCCCCAATCACAGTTAGGAGGAGTTTTGTTTTTAATGGCCAGGTGAAAGGCCATACCCCTCAGTGAATTAGGCCAATAGCACTGGCCATTCTCCACCCAAATGGCTGGAACCAGCTCCACCTCATGTGACTCAACAAATTTGACAATTTAGAATTTTTGTAAATAAAAAAGAAACACGTGTAGTATTTACAAGTGTATATACACAGGCGTAAACTTTTTTTTGCACACATACACTACATTGCCAAAAGTATTTGCTCAACTGCTTCCAGTGAACAGGTTTGACTACTTTAGTCATTTCCATGAACAAATCTTAATGTTAAAGCTAATTTTATAGCAACAGTCTGGACAGGACCCTTTTCTATTATAACATGACACTGCCTCTATGTATGAGGCAATCTTAAAAAAGAAATGATTGATTGAGTCAATGTGGAAGAACTTAACTGGTCTGCAGAAACTTTTTTCTTGAACAAAACATTAAAGACAATATTTAGCTGAAGATTTTTGTGTTCCTTGGTTATTCACAGAATGCAAGTCAAAGAATAACATCCATTAGAGAATCAAAATAAAAACTATACAGGCAAACCAAGATTAATACCCGTGTATACGTCGTTATGCAACAAATTTGTAAATTTACAGCAGAATTTAATTTCCCATTAAAGTCCACATCCAGAATAAAAATAAGTCCACCACTGAAGTACACTATAAAGAGAAAAATACTGGAATGTTTTCCAAAATAAAATTTATTTCTTTGCAACTGAAAATAACTAGGCTGCACAACATTGCCAACAGGACAGGTCTTAATATCATTACCATCAAGACCCAAGTCATGTGCATCAGTCCAATTGGATCACAGTTGATGGCAGCCCACTTGTGAGGAATTCACCTACCTGGAAAGTTCATTTGGCACTGACAATGCAGTTGGCAAGATATTAATGCACATCTTTGTACGGCTCATAGCACCTTTGCTAGACTCTGGCCGACCTGTAAGTTATGTACTGTAGAGCTATACAGAAGAACAGTGTGGTGGTTGAGATCAAATGCAGACGGTTGAGATGGCTTGGGCATTTATTAAGAATGGACCAGCACCACATCCCGAAAATGGCACTTAAAATGGACACCACCTGGTAAGAGAAGACAAGGAAGACCAAAGATCACCTAGAGGAGGACAGTGACATCAGAGCTGGAAGAAATGCATCTCACCTGGAGCGAGCCACAATATGAGGTTAGATGATAGTGCCCTTATGTCCCTATCCTCATGGGGATAAATAGGATAAAGTAAGTAATGTTATTTGCTGTACCACACCACCTAAGATGCAGATGAGTTTGTTTCTTCATGGGAATGGATTTGGTAAAGTGTAGCTTCACATCACTTGCTCATTAATGGATACTTTGCAGAGAAACAAAGGGTAAAAACAGCAAAATAATCCACACCACTCCAGTCCAGTCCACCAATTAATATTTTGTGAAGCCAAAAGCAGCACTTTAGTAAACAAATCTATCATCAAGACATTTTTAACTTAAAACTGTTACTTTTGGATGAAATAGGTGTCTATAATGAAATGTCAGGAGAGAAATCTGCACAAATCAAGCACTGTTTACAAGCAGAAACAGTCTAAAACAGTGGATTTTATGACTTAAGCTGTTAGAAGTGTGCTACCTTTTTCTTCTCCAGATGTTAACTGATTGGTGTGGACTACTTGTGGATTGTGATGTTTTAATTAGCTGTTTGAACTCTCATTCTGACGGCACCCATTAACTGCAGGGCATCCATTGCTGAGATAGTGATGCAGAGACACATTTCTCCAAATATGTTCCCATGAAGAAACAAACTCATTCACATGTTAGATAGGCCAAGGGTGAGTACACTTTCAGAAAGTTGCTTAAAAAATATAGAACAAGTAAAACATGAAAGACATTAGAAGTAGATGTGATTATGAACAAAGCTTGATAAATATTAAGTGACCTTTGTTCAGTTCAAATGAATTTTGCAAATCCCTTTTAAGAAAAGGGGAGAGCACAGCTTAAAAAAGGCTGCACAATAAGAAAGGGCTAAATGAAATCAATGCAGCAATGGCACTGCAACAAATTTGTCTTGATTTGGCAACCTCACATACTTCTCAACATGGTCAAATAACTCAATGGTTTTCAGCCTTAATGAGATTTTTCCAACCAGGTAGATGCCCAAATCACATGAACTCAGAGGATACTCAAAAAAATGGATCCATTAATTCATTTTCTCTGAAAACAATATATATTTTGTCCTTACACTGAAAGATATTGTCAATCAAAGCAATGCAGCCACCAATCTTAACACATCTGTCTCCCTCGCTTGATGCATCTATTTTGGTACCACCTATGACAAGCTCCTGGAACTGAAGTACAGATATGTTCATCATAGAGGGTGGAAGTCGGCCAGAATCATGCTCCTTCTGCAACCTTCTCTTTCCATGTGAAAGTTCATCATTTTCTGTAAAAGGATCCATTTCAGAGATTCGCCAAATAACCTGGGCTAGTGGATAATGCGGGGTTCTTATAATCTTTTTCATCTTCTTCCATGTATTCAAACATTCTCAGAAAGATGGGTTAGTCTGTGAAGATTGTAAGTGACAAATTCTGGACCATACAGTTTGCCAAAATGTGTCACAAATGACACAAGTAATGTGTGTGCAAAGTTATGAAGATCTGCAGACAATGAAGGACTTGCAAGGATGAAAATGGCAACTGATAACAACATGAAATTGTTGTAGACTGAACCCGACAGCACATTTTGGAGAACCACTGGCCCCGTGTACAACAAGAACTGTCGCAACTCTGTGGCTTTCCACCGGAGTCTTTCTAAAAGCCCTCTTGGTTTACGTGCGAAGTCCATAGGAATGAAACCTCTTAAGCCTACGAGTGCACTAGAGATAAGCTTCATCTGATGAGAAGACAAGCGGGATAGCAAAGACCCTGATTCAATCCATAAATCCAACAGTCTCCGCACTAACCCAAGACAGACAAGGTGCATATAATCATGAGGAAAGCATGACACCATGCCTATACCTACATCAGGTAATGGTGACTATGTCATGTGATAGTCTTCATCATTCATCATTTTGAAAGACAGATCTGTCCGGAGTGCGCTGTTGACTTCTGGAAAAGTCATTCTGTGTTTATCTTAAACACCTGTTTGAACACACTTGTCACATCCTGAGTAACCAGTAAGACCTTTTTGTTCCTTTAATGAAAGCTCTTGCTGGCGCATCACAGATGACAGTTTAGTTCTTGCAACTCACTGACAAGATCTTGTAAATATGCAACCAGACAACTTGGCTTTGAGACAGCACAAAACAGAGCAATGACAACTGGCTTTTTCACAACACCCTGTAGCAAGCCAAGGATTGGCCAGAACTGTACTGAGGAACTCTTAAACAGAGGTAGTCCATCTACATTCAGCTGCAATTTAAATTCATGCCTGTTTGGAATGCGATCCATGCTTTTTGCAAAAGCTTTCAAAATGCCGACATAGTGGTAAGTACCAACAGCAACAACTTGGATGCTGTAGGAGGGAGTGGTATGTAGAAGAGTTCTGGCATCCTTTGGTAGGAAAGGATGATGAACTCTCAAGATGGCCAGAAGTGCAGTCAAAGCTACTAAAGACAGCCTGAAATGAACTGCCCAGACTCAGTTAGTGATGTACTGACATTTACTATGTCATCATCACTCTGCGAATCATCTTAACTGTCAAATTTATGTGATGCCTGACCCTGATCACCCTGATTCTGGTCCTCCTCTGTGATATTCACAGTGGCATTCTCTGCAGCTCCAGTGATCTGCATCTCATCAGGAAAGGAAGAAAATAAAGAACTCACCCTTTTCACTGCTCGTTTTCTAAGACTACATCTATGCATGTTTTTACCTTTTTCTTTCTCCAACCTAAGGAAAAAATCAAGTGAGAAATAAACATTAATCAACAATGACATTAACTAAATCATCACGTCCCGGTGCGCTACACGTGAGGTTAACCACGCCCACAAATTTTAACTTAACGGTATACACGGAATAGAAAACGTAACGGTAGACATTTTATTCCTTGGTCACGGAATATGCCGTCATACCGCCAGCCCTACTGATAAGATATCAACCTGTACCTGATCCCTTTGAGTGTGAAAGCTATTGCAAATGTGGAGTTGTCTGCAATTGTGTGTGTTTGTCCAGTGTTTTGATACTCACTTGTACATTCACTCTCAACATTATGGTGTAAGATCACTTTCAAAAAGATGTATGCACAACTACAAAAACCTGTCAAGGGTTTGCCCATGGCATAGGGCTACTGTCATAATGTTTTTTTAATTTACTTAATGTTTTCAGGTAGACTGCAGGCACTGACAATAGGAAAGAGCTGCGTGGATCTTTCTTTAAAGGAATAAAAGACACTCCACAATTTCAGCTGGGATGCAGATGTCAGAATAAAGGTTTTCTGATTTACAAGTACTGGAAGTAGTCCAAATTAAAGTATGGTTGACTTAACATGTCAGTGATCCTTGATTCCAGACGCTGCAGTAACTGAGTAGCCAGTGGTCCCTGTAAATACATATCAGATGCAATACATGGTACCGTTAACTTAGCCGTACCAATTCAACACTATGTAACGTTAGACTAAACATTCAACACGTTAAAACTGAAGTATGTTTGCAAACAAATAGGCATAGCTAATTTAATGTTACCTTTATTTTGCAATCCAAAGCAAAAAACGTTACTTGTCTGGCTCAGTTGTCATTACTGCTCTGATCGACATTGCTAAACATGATAGCAGTTAAGTTTATTGCAGTTCATGCAGTCAATCGGCGAAACAGGTCAAGTTCTAACATCGCTAACTATAAAGTTACTTTAACACAGAGCACTTCATCAACGCTTCTGTCGTCTAGCACTAGCAAAAGCAATAACGTCTATGAGTTGCAGGAATGTATATCATTATAAAGTGCTATCAAAATAGTAAAATTGTATAAAAATGTTGCATAAACACGATATTTTACCTGTGATGCTGAGCATAGGCTAGCAGCCTCAGGTCTGTTGTTAGCCATCTTTGACCTTTGACGCATGCGCGTTAGATGGAATCGAGGTTTGATTACCTGCCCTGGGACAGCAGTGACGTGATTTCAACAGTTTTTTTTACTCGTACTCGTAAACTTGAATTTGTGTTCATAGTGAAGAATTCATAGTTGTAGAAAGCAAAGTTGTACTCGTAAATGTTTACAGTCATCGCTTCTAGAGTCACATTCACATAAAACACAAATGTAATTTTATAGATAGATAGATAGATACACTGTTAGAAATTGTCCCGTTAAAAAACAGTAAGTAACTGGCAGCACAGTTGCCAGCAAGTTACTGTTAAATTTACAGTGTCTTGCTGTTGTTGAAATTTACAGTTTGTTACTGTTTTTGGAAATACAGCATAAAGCTGTTATTTTATAAATTAACAATAAATTACTGTCAAAAACATTAACAGTTAGTTGATGTTTATTTTTACTTTTAACTGTAAACTACAAACTACACACTGCTAAGAAAAAAAGGTGGAATTATTTTTCTAGATATTTATTTCTTTGATTTTATGAATTAACCCTTTGAAGTATTGCTATAAAACCATGTTTTAATACAACACACAGATATAGCCTTTAAAACATTAAGTACATTAACACAAAGTGTAACTTCAAATTTGTTTTATTAAAACTTGAAAACTTGGGGAAAAAAAGCCACTTTAAATCACAAAATATTCTCAAAATTAGTGGCTGATGCAAGTGGAATGACTAAAACTTAAGCCTCACAATAAACTTTTGTTTAACTGAATAAACAAAAAATTTACATAACATTAGAAAAAAACTAAATGAGTGTCTCAGCAAACTGCTGAGAGAATAAGAATTACTAAATTATTAGTGAATAAGAGTTACTGAATGAAGAAATATTTCAATGATGAATGAAGTCAAAATGTAGGTATTCAAAAATGAACACCTGAAAAAATTGTGCGACTAAACACACTAAAAGCACGTTTTTGTCATGTGTGAAGAGTATGTGTACGGTGTGTATGTGTGGTATGTCAGTGGATGAGTGAGTTCACTTATATGAAGTCCCACTCAAAGTCCATTAGTTTCTTGAGTAGACTGGCAACCCGAGTGTTGACTGATTTCTTTTTGTGGCTGACTTTCCCTGTCCGCTTTGATAGGACTTGTCCACCCTTGGTGCCTTTTTCAGGATTTATTCCAATGAAGCGCCTGAAAAACAAATGCATACATTCAGAATTAGTGTGGGTAAAATTTTACATAACGAGAATGTGAATAGAAATTATCTAATGCATCTAACCTCTGAATGAATTCCAACGTGGATGCAGCCTCAGCTTGGTACTCCACATTGAAATTGTAGAAAGTTGAAAACACAGCAGCAAGTCCAGACAGAAAACTGGGCTGGATGCCCTCACAGATTATTTGCCCCTCAAAACTAATCATCCATTTATGAATGCAGCTTCCTGGTTTTTCACCTACAACATTTCAAAGAAAAAAACAATGTCAGACAGTCATATAACACAAATTTTATACTGCCAGATTGGAAACTAATGCAAGGGAAACTGAAATGATTTTACATAGTCACAAAGCCCTGTTCTTTTAACATAACATATCCATTTCAAAATGCTGATTGTGGACTGGTCTGGACAGACACTGAAGTCAACATGTGCATTATGTGTATTGTGCAATTTTTATGATTTATTTAACTCAATATTTTTGCTCAATACAGTTGAAGGGTTAAAAAAAAATAGTAATTAATTAGTCCCCCTCACTTTCAAAGAGTTTTCATTTTCAAAACACAAACACAAACTATTTTTAATATTATTTCATCATTTCTGTTCACATAGACCACTGGAGAACTGCATTGCTGCCCACATAACTGACATGCAAACATGCTGACAAGTCAAAATGGACAGTCTTTGGGAACGAAAAAACGTAACTCAAAAAACCTCAACAACAAAAGAAAATGTCCACAAAAATAAAACTGCCATTGGCATACTGTACTGGGTAAAGTAACATTGCAATACAAACCAACAACGCAAAAAATTAACATGAATTATTCTTACTGATTATTATATCGCGTAACTTATTCTATCAAGCCAACTTGGATCGAAGCAATCTAAAATACAGCCAACATTAAATAACAAAACGACAACACTATTAAAAAAAAACTTCACTCGGAATAGTTATGTACAAATTAGAACAAGCTTACCCAAATTCGCAAGCACAATGTCATTGAAATCAACGTTTTGTCTAATATACACTATTAGCCATTAAATGAAAAGATAGCAAGCTAAAATTAGCAAACTTCGTTGCTATTGTGTTAAAGGCTTACTTTGCAGAATTTGTATCATGTTTGATTAAACTCACCTTGTAATCGGGTAATATCTGAATCAATCCAGCTCCAATGATGCCGTTGGCACGTTGGCGGTTTTAGCACTGAAATGGACATATAAAACAGTCACAGCCTCAGCATCCACTATTATCAAAGTTATTTGCACAGTTATTTGCAATTGCAAACGTGTATTTTTTGTGAAAGGAGCAAGGCAAAGGTGCACTCACCGGTTAAATCATCTAAAGACGGATGAAAATCCACATGTGCTCGCTGCCGCTTTCTGTTCCCAAAATACTGTTAAGTACTGTTTTCTTTCCTTCGTGCAATAAATACGGTAAAATAACGTTAATTTTATCTATGTCATTTAACCGAACGTAAATAAACAGGTAAGCACTGCTTTTTAAAATAACAGGTTTATACTGTTAAAATTTTGACGTAAATTAACAGCAACTTTTAAGAGTGTAGATAGATAGATAGATAGATAGATAGATAGATAGATAGATAGATAGATAGATAGATAGATAGATAGATAGATAGATAGATAGATAGATTTGTTGTCATTACACATGTACAAGTACAATGCAACAAAAATGAAGTAGATTTCACACCAACGCAGCCATTTTTTGGCGCAAAGATGGTTCTTCCGGAGAATGAAATAAGGCACAAACATAGCAGAACAACATCAACATAACTACAGTTGCAGTTAAACATCAAACACAACAACATCAAACATAACTACTTTTGCAGTCATAAGATGGGGATAACAGTGCACACGGTCACGTGATGGATTTTTAAAATGGCTTACACTGAGGGAGGGGAGGGACAAGGGGGTAGAGTACAGGGTCAGACAGATGTAAACATGGCAGACGCTTGGATTGGGCTTGGTGTTAGGATAGCATTCCAAGGATTCTGTTGGGCGATGAAACAGCCATTCTGTTGGAGTGAGAGTCAGTGGCCTTGGCTGGGTAACGAAAAGTCTCAAGAGAATAAGATAAGACCCAGCTGCTGGCTAGGCTTCCAAGAGGGACAAGGCGTGCGTCCATTTTGTGAAGTGACCTTGATGTTTTCTATCCCTTGTCAGAACTATAATACTCTACAATGCAGCCCAACGGTCCGTTTTCTCCATGTTATCCACCATTCTCTCATTGATTCTTAGGAGTCCAGCAGGCAGTAGATTCAAAGAAATGAGAGAAAAAGTACGAGACGAGACGAAACAAGACAAAACGAGACATAAAAAAGGACAGCAGATAGCAGATAGATGTATGAAAACGTAATTTTGCGTGCCTAAGTCAATTTACGCACAAATGTTTAAAAATACGAATACGAATGCTTAAAGTTGTGCATAGATCTTTTTGAAAGTGATCTTACACCGTACAACATCAGTAGTCTGTTTCCTATTGATGTAAGTGTCCAAGTATTTTTTGCTCACTGTTACATGGTCATTGTCTTGTGTTGACATGAAGAGTACACATATGGTAAAATATATCCATAGCTGTATCTATGCATGTGCAGTTAAGAAGAGCAGCAAATCAGTAGGCAGCATACTCTTTAATACCCTTGTCATTTGTCTTTTTTACCAATAGCTTGACATACCTTTTTTAGTATATGTGCAGAGCACATATGAACAACTGTAAATCCCCCAAAGAAAAAGCTCTTTTGATATATGCAGCAACTACCTCCTTGTTAAAACAAAACAATGAACTACTTATCATGGCCCAGCTGAAATCAGTTTAAATCTTTCCTAACTTCTTTTTGGTGTTGAGTGATAGTTGTCTTCTGAATTCCATTAGGCAGGAACTTATAGATGCAATAGTGTGAGAGTTGGTTACGAGTTCTGTAACAGGTAAAGGAGGCTTATCCTTTCCCATGTCAGGTAACACTAGAGCATAGTACAGGATTCCTTTGTTTTGTTCTGGTATTTTATGAACTACACTTCCAGTGGCATCCAGCTATAACGATGAATATTATGATTTTTTTTTTCCTTCAAATGGTCAAATATTAGCAATATTCTAATGCCTGTTTCTGTTTGAAGGTAAAGTTACAGGGGATCAACTTTTAAATGGCTAAGATAGCCTTTAGAAGAGGGATGGCTGCTGCTCTGCTTTATTATTTTTTGTGTAAGCATGAGCTCAAGGATTATGTCGTAATGAAGCCTGTTGGCTTCTCTGAACTCTGCAGAAATTTTCTTTAAAAAATCTTTTGTCAGGCTTCTTGTTATATTGCCAGCTATGACTTCTTCGGCATGTTGTGTAATATTTTTGATATTATGTGGTTTACGTTTGTATACTTAATTAGTTATTCATTTATGCATGATGAGTTTATATTAAGCGTTTTATGGTTTATACTTATGCATGGTTTATAACCAAATAGGATGTTATATGTAATACAACTAGAAACATATTGATAGAAAAAAGAAAACAATGTCAGAGTGTATGGTTTTTACATGAAAAGTTTAATGAACACACACACACACACACACACACACACACACAGGGAAGATCTAAGTTACAGATAAGAGACATGTGCCTGGCACCAGAGGAGGTCAGAAAGTAACTGGGACAAAGGTTACAACAGAAAGGTGGGGGCCATTAGAAAGGAGGGGTTCTTTGCCCAGTGAAGAGGTTGTAAATTGTTAAAACTGTCATGTTAAAAAATGTATAAAAGGCTAGTCTGAAGAGTCAATCTTCCGTAGAGCTTGGGATATTCTGATCGGGTTGATGTTGTTCTGTGTTGTGATCTATGAACAATAAAGACTCTATGGCATTGGAGTAATTGTGTGCTCATAATTACTTCCATTGAATCAGGTGGCTGAAGGCTGAGAGGTCAGTCTCAGATAATTTTGCCACGACATGTAGGGTTTTTTTGTAACACTGAATAATTATAATTACTCCTTCCTTCACCTTTTTTGCAATCACTCCCCTTCTTTGATACCTAGCTGGTTGGAATTTAATCTCTTTTTGTTTATGTGTTACATTTCCAAATTGTGTTACTTTGATTAGAACTCTTTTATTTGTTAAATTTGGCAGATTTTTTTCCGCTTTATAGCTTTTAAACTGGCATACTGCTGCGGCATGGGAATATCGGCATTTTTGTTTCCGGCTGTATATTATTCTTATATGTTGATACTTGAAAGCCAATGGACAACTTCGAGTACGTTTGAGAAACTTGTAAAGTATGTCTGTCCATGTGTCTTCCCATACCTGGGTTTTTATTTTGTCCCATTGTTTTCTTAATATTGATATTTTGGAAACATTGGGCCCTGTTTTGCATTCTCTGTAATTTTCCTTTTTTGGTTTGGTTTGGACCAGCTAGTGTCCTTAGCTGCTGTTTCAACTTGAGTGTCAATTATCTCAAAATCAAGGTGTTGATGTGTGCCGCCAGTTACAAAAACTCAGACTAGCTTTCTCACTTTTTCTTTATTTTGATATAGTATTGGATTTTATTTTGTCACCAAATTTGGACCACGTCTTACAAACCAAATGAGGACACGAACAGGAGGTTTTGGGAGTTTTTTGGAACTCCTGCTTCTTGCACTAGGAACTGCCTTTTTTCCTTTTTTATATAACTTGTTTTTAATTATTTATCTAAGGCATTTTTTACAGTTTTTTACTTACACTTTTTTTTTAACCTTGTTCGAATAAACTCTATTATCATTGTAAACCAGTCCCTGCTTGTATTCTCTGTGGTACGTACTTGGTGATCGCAGGGACCAAAGCCGCAGGGCCATGATATTTTTGGCGTAGTTAACAGGATCACCAGTACCACAGAGAAATGGAGCGAGCGGGACTGAGTAGCAGTTCGGCCATTAATGCTAACTTTATGGTATCGTGGTTTATGGGAGCCGCATGGGTTCCAAAATTTGGTGGTGAACCGGCCAAGTTTGGGGAATGGAGAGCACAAGTGGAGGCCATGCTGAGGGCGAAAGGTCTGAATCAGCAGCAACAGGCTGATTTTGTCCTGGGGGCACTAGAGAAAGATGCAAAAAGGAAACTAAGGCTAGCTGGACCGGAGGAGAAAGCCACCAGCGCTAAAATATTGGATCTGTTACATGCTCAGCCAGCGACCAAAACACAGTACCACACAGACTTTAAGCAGAGGTCGGAGGAATCCATTAATGCCTTTTCTCTGAGTCTGCGGGAAGTATTTTACAGGTGGCAGGAAAGGGACGAGGAGAAAACCGAGGACGCTGAGGACCTACACCTGGACCAGCTTATGGTGGGCCTGCGGAGAGGACTGATCAAACAAGAACTCAGTCGCCAGATGTGCCGTTGGGACGATTTGTCCTTTAAGGCCGCATGCAAGGAGGCCCGGGCGTTGGAGCGGGAGCTTCAGGAGGACAACGACTCGGCCTTCACCAACTATGTTACCATGGGTGGCCAGCCAAAGCCTGCAGGGGTAAGGCCAGAAATAACTGAAATAACAAATCCATTCTGAATTGAAGGCTGAGCTATTGAGGGAAATGAAGAATGAGATTACGTTGCAGATAAAAACACTTTCCTCCACCATAGTAGAGGACCTTAAAACACAGCTAGGTCATCACAACCGGTCTCCAGCGCGGCCACCACGATCCAGACCCCAGCGCCCGAGTAATACTTCTTTCCACTGGGACGAGCAGGGGCGACCAGTTTGTTGTGGCTGTGGCAGGGCTGGACATATTCAACGCCATTGCCCACAAAGACCCACCAGACCCCAAAATTTTTAGCTGCCCCTGCAGAAGAGGGCCACACGGAGGGGGCAGTTGTTCAAGAGCCCATGCTACAAGCCCCGTTGGATACTGACCCCCAATCTGCAACAACCTTGCAAACGCAACGAAAAGCAGCTCTTGTTGGTGAGTGCCCGGATGTATTATTAAATATAAATAACTGTACCATCCCTTTTGTGCTTGACACAGGATCTCAGGTTACCATGATGAGCCAGAGTCTAGTCCGCAAATATCTGGGAGCACTACAAATGACCAATGCTACAGAAATCCCGTGGCTGACCCTGCATACGGCCAATGGACTACAAATCCCCTATATTGGCTACGTGATAGCCAATTGCCGGGTAGGAGGAGTGTGTGTCCAAGAAAAAAAGGATAATGATCGTGGATGACAGCTGTCTGGGGCCAGACATGGGTATCTTGGGTATGAACATTATTAAAGGGTTGTGGTCATCGCTTACCCAGGGCAGTCACCCGGGAGTGGCCGCATTCAAAACTACATTGACTTCAGCAGAAGGGAGAGTCTGGAATAAAGCTTTCATCGAGTGCCAGAGAGTTGCCAACAGTGTTCCACCACCTGTAATAGAACAGCCCACGGTCATTATTCCCCCACACAAGGAGATGGTCCTGTGGCTACAGGTAAATAATACAAATGCTAACTGTACTGTGACCATTGAACCTCTCCCCACTAGTGAATACGAGTGGCGGGTCAGGCGAACTCTAGCAACATTGCGGAATGGGAAGGCACCCTGTCAACTCTGCAATCCAAACCCCTACCCCGTGGAGGTTCCCCAGCGGCAACCACTAGCCTGAGTAACTGGGGTGGACCCCACGGACGTCCAGGACGAACAAGAGCTTGTTTTGAACAGCGTGGAACCTGACGTCATCGAGGTGGCAGTAAGGAGAGTTGTTTGCAGGATTGATGCTGAGGAGGACCCGCACCCTATCATGTCGTTACAGGGGGATGGTCTGAACGAAGTCCAACAGCGAAAGATGACCGACCTGTTACAAAGATGGGGGCGGGTCTTCTCCCGCCATGATGAGGATTTCGGGCACACAGGTGTGGTTAGACACCAAATTCCTACGGCCGTGGCCCCACCCAGACCGGGAGCGCTATAGGCAAGGGAAGGCAAGGGAATTTTATTTATATAGCACAATTCATACACTGGGTAACTCAAAGTGCTTTTACAGAAATAAAAGACAATTTACAAGATTTTGATTTAGAGACATAAGAAAAATTAAAAGCATTATAAAAGAAGAGTGCAGATAAAAAACATTTTAAGTTTTAGAGTAGGAAGAGCTAAAAATGAAGGTTTTTAACGTCCCCTTGAACATTGTTAACCCTCTGGAGTCGATTAACGCGTATACGCGTTTTGCGGCTTAATCTCCTGATAACGCCAAAAATAACTTAAATTGCACTTCCAGTTTTGATTGTACAGATAAGAGCAACACATCAATCAAATCTGTAAAGGGTCTACTTTTTTTTGTATACACTCATGATAAAAACAAAACGTTGTACTTTTGTAGAATATAGAAAATAAACAGAGTGCGTTATCTGCCATCTCTGTCTCTGTCACCTCTCTTCACAGACACCTAAATGAAACATCCCGAATCTCAGCGAATACTTGCCTCAAATACAAGATAAATATATGTATAGAAAGCTTGAAATGTCTACTTTTAAATAAACAGATTCAAGTAAAAAACAAATAATCTATTTTTATGTAATTTATATGAACGTAAGGACTGGTCCAGTTTCTCCTGTCTCCCGTCTCATTATAGATAATGTGTTCCCGCCTCCCTCTTAGCGCGCTGTTCATATGGAAATGAACTGAGGTGAGCCAGGTAATCACGTACACGCCCCCGAGAAATGACATAAAACGTCAAGTTTCATCATAGAACTACTTACTTTTTTCTGCGCGTTTGGATGATGGCACGCTACACGGGTGAAGAAGCACTTCGGATGGTCATAGACAGCGACGAAGAGGCTACTTTCTCCTCAGAGGAAGAACATGACTCAGATGATGAATGTTTGCATTATGAAGAACGTCTGGATCCAGCGGAGGATATAATTCCTGACGAGTAAGCCTTTTATTATTACCTTCATGATTTAAAATGTTGCTCAGCTATAGCATATTTTATATCTACATTTGGACGTCATACATATATAATGCTATAGGCCGATATAAACATAAATGGGCTACAATATTATCTCTTTTACAAAAAATAACCATGTTTTTTTGTAATCTATTTTATTTTTATTTTTATTTTTTTTTACATTGTGGATTGTTTAGACTGTATTTTTTCAAATGGTGAAATTGTTTACCAACTTAGCTTTTGTTGGCGAATATCAGATGTGGAAAAATTTTCAAAAGCGTTATACCCGGCTATTGGCGTTCGCGATTGTCCGAGGTGTAAATGTATCATAAAGCTGCAAATGTCGCTGATAAGTGGGCCATCAGCAGACATATACGCGCGTCTATTCTTATCAATGATGTAATATATTATCAGTTATGAATCCTCTGGTAATTGCTAACAACAGTTTCAATTTTCTTTTAGGACTGTGGCTGCATCACTGGCATCATGCATAACAAAGGCATGCGAGTCCCGTGTTTTGACTTCGCTGGAAAATCATACTGAGTAAGTGCAAAGTATTGTACTTTTATTATGCCTATGCCTAAATAATATGGAAACATTATTTGTGGTTTGGATGACACAATAAGCAAATCTTCCTGTATGGGTTAATAGAAATTGTACTATTGATATGCCTATATCCCACATGAAAAAAATATATTGTCATTTAGCTATAGTAAATACTATAGTGTTTTTGAACCATACTATAGTAAAGTGTATTGTACTGTATATATTATAGTATTTACAACACTAATTCTTAATAAATGTCATCAGTTGTTAACAACAATATTTTTAAGACTTCAAATACACCACTTTCATGTTTTACCTACATCAAAAATGCTCATTTTTATTTTTATTCTTTATTTCAGATGTGAAAATAACAGTGCAAAAGAACCTGTGGCAAAGAGAGCTAAAAAAAATAAGCATCCCACTTGGTCATGGAAAACAGAGGATGATATTGACATGGCTCCACAGGCTCTGAGATTCCTGCCCACACGGGAACCTGGACCACAACTAAGACCATGTGATGCACACACTCCCATGAGTCTATTCAAAACGTTTTTTTCTGAAACTGCTGTGTCAACTCTGTGTCGAAACACCAATGCTCAGGCTGCCAGGGCATGTGCAAAGGGACATAAATATAAATGGACAGACGTCAGCATCAGTGAGCTGTACTGCTACATTGGGCTACTCTTCTACATGGCCATGGTGAAGTTGAGTTCCATCACAGACTATTGGCGGCAGAACAATCTTTTCTCTGTTCCTTTTCCTGCCACAATCATGTCAAGGGACAGATACCGCACCATTTCATGGAATCTGCACATGAGTCACCCAGATGCAGACCAGGACAATGACAAAAAAAGGGGCACAGCTGAACATGACCGTCTTTTCAGGATCAGACCCCTCATGGACACTATCCGGCTTGCATGTAAGGGCATCTATCATCCAAGAAAAATTTGGCAGTGTATGAAAGAATGGTGGCATGCAAAGCAAACACAGGAATGACTCAGTACATGAAAGCCAAGCCAACCAAATGGGGATTCAAGTTGTTTGTTCTTGCGGACTCATCAAATGGATATACTGCAGACTTTGCTGTTTACACAGGAAAGAACCACTTTCCCACAGGCCATGGACTTTCATATGACGCTGTGACATCTCTGTTGGACCGTACAGTTTTGGGCTCTGGGTACCATGTATACATGGATAATTTTTACACTAGTCCTAAGCTCCTAAGAGACTTGTTCGCTTTGAAGTTCGGTGCATGTGGGACTTACAGAGACAACAGGAAAGATTGCCCTCGGAATGCAGCTAACTCACTCACCAAAAAATCTGTGAGGGGCTCCATCAGGTGGATTCGAGACAAACATCTTGTGTTTGTGAAATGGATGGACACACGAGAGGTGTCTGTCTGCTCCACCATCCATGCTGCTTATACAGGAGACAATGTGCAGAGGAGGGCGAAAACATAAAATGGATGGAGGACAAAGAGTTTTCCATGTCCTGCACCTGTGACTGCCTACAACCAGCACATGGGGGGCGTTGACCTGTCTGATCAGCTGTTACAATACTACAGTACACAGCACAAAACAATGAAGTGGTACATAAAGCTTTTTCTACACTTCTTGGACATTGCTGCCACCAATGCTTTTATTGTGCACAAAGAGCTTTATGGCACCATGACCCACAAGGAGTTTATGGAAGAACTAATTGCAGAGCTCTGTGGTGTGTCACAGAAAATACCACCCAAGCGGACCAGTGCTGACCATGTGCCTTTTCCAGGAACTGAGCAGACATCAGATGCCACTACTGGTCGCAGGACTTGTATGCTTTGCAAAGCAAAGCATGGTAAGAGGCAGGACACTCCTTGGAAATGCCAGGCATGTGATGTGCACTTGTGTGTCCAGGTGAAAAGGAACTGTTTCCTAGAGTGGCATAAAGATGTATAACTGTGCAATTCTGGGTACTGTGTGACATAGTGACCCTTTTTTTTTATCTTGCACTCTTCCTGTTTACATTTTTTTTTTGCACTTTTCCTGTTTCCAATTTTTTTTTTTTTTTTTGCACAGTTTCACCTTGATTGTGTCTTCTGTGTTCTTGCTAACTTCTAAAGTTATTTTGTGTGATAGTTAAATATTCTAAATAATAAACAAAAAATATATACATTTATTTTGTCCTCGCATTCTTTCTTGTAATTCTTCCCCTCTCAGTCACACAGCTGACTGAATGGCTCATTATGCAGCTCATTATGCGGGCCTTTGTCTTCTCAGGTGTAAAGGACAATGATATTCATGATAGTTCACGCCCTCTCGCATAGACCCTTTCTACACAAAAAGTGTCTTAGAAAATTTAAATCAATGTATTGTTTTCTGTGAGTGAGTAAACAAGATGATTTTCACATCATTTAGAAAGAAAAATTCTAGGCTACAAGCTCCAGTTCTCAAAAGTCCCGGGAACCAATTTTCTGTATGTGTTTTATTGCCTTATTCAAGTGATTTAACATTTTTAGTTTTTAAATCAGCAGTGCTGTTTTAAAGTTTATTCTCTGAGCAACAGGAAGCCAGTGCAGAGATTTTAAAACTGGACTGGTTGTACTGGTGTTAGTTAGAACCCGAGCAGCAGCGTTCTGAATAAGCTGAAGCTGTCTTAACCCTCGCTTTGAGAGACCAGTGAGCAGGCCGTTACAGTAATCTAACCTGCTGGAGATAAAAGCATGAATAAGTTTCTCTAAGTCTAGTTAAAACATAATCCCTTTGACTCTGGAAATGTTTTTAAGGTGATAAAATGCAGATGATGTAATTGACTTAATGTGACTGTGGAAATTTAAATCTGAGTCCATGATGACCCCTAGATTTCTAACCTGAAAGAGACTCAAGGTAACTGCTGACACTTTCTCTTTGTTTCTGTGGCCCGAAGATGATTAGTTCAGTCTTCATTCATTTTCTACCGCTTTGTCCCGTTAGGGGTCGCGGGTGACTGGACCCTATCCCAGCAGCTTTGGGACTGAGGCGGGGTACACCCTGGACAGTGGCCAGTTAGTCGCAGGGCTGACATTTAGAGACAGACATTGACAGACAACCATTCACTCTCACTCTCACATTCATTCACTAGGGACACTTTAGAGTTGCCGATTAACCTATACATGCATGTCTTTGGACGGTGGGAAGAAGCCGGAGTACCCGGAGAGAACCCACAGTAACACGTGGAGGACATGCAGACTCCTCACAAAGACCGGAGTCGGCCGAGAATGTTTGGGTCGGCCGGGTTTTGAACTCACGACCTTCTTGCTGTAAGGCAGGAGTGCTAACCACTTTGCCACGTGCACCCGCTCTCGCAGTTCAGTCTAGTTTCTGTTTAGTTGGAGAAAATTATTTTGCATCCACACATCAATCTGTTCGATGCAGTGACACAGTGAATGGATTGGTCTATTTTCACCTGCTGTGAGTGAAATGTAAAGTGTCATCTGCATAATTATGGTATACACCACAGCTGTGTATTAACTGGCCTAAAGGAAGCATGTAGAGATTGAATAATAGGGGTTACCAACTGAAACAAAGTACTTCCTGTCTTCAAGATAAGACTGAAACCATTTAAGGGCAGTTCCAGAGATACCTATGCATTCCTCTAATCTTTGTGACAGGATTTCATGGTCCACTGTATCAAACGCAGCACTCAAGTCCAACAGAACTAAGACAGAGACTTTGCCTGCCTCAGTGTTCAGACGGATGTCATTTATGACTTTGATAAGTGCAGTCTCAGTCTGTGATGTGTCCTGAATCCTGACTGAAAAGGATCAAAGCAGTTGTTAAGTAATAGAAAGTCATTAAGTTGCTGATATACAACTTTTTCGATGACTTTCCCTAAAAATGGCAGGTTTGATATGGGCCGATAGTTGTTGAGCACTGTAGCATCAAGACTGCTCTTCTTTAGGAGAGGCTTGATGACAGCAGTTTTTAAGGCCCTTTGGAAATGTTCCAGACTGTAAGGAATTATTGGCTATATTAGTGAGTTGTGGTAACAAACTGCTTAGTACTGATTTTAGAAATCTAGTGGGTAGAACATCGAGGCAGCAGGTGGATGAACTCAGGCTGGAGACAGTTTTTTCAATTGTTCTGTCATTAATGGGTGTAAAATGTGTAAACTCAACCAAAGGTCTCCTGTGTGGCTGCAGTGTTGTTGTTTGCCCTTTGGACTGTATCATGTTTAACGCCTTGAACCTTGTTGTTAAAAAACAATGCAAACTCATTGCATTTAGTGTTGGAAACTAATTCTGGAGGAAATGGAGCTGGAGGGTTTGTTAATCTGTTCACTGGAGCAAACAGGACACGTGAGTTGTTACTGCTGTTGTTGATGAGCTCTGAGAAGAATATTTCTCTTCCTTTTTTCAAAGTTTAATTGAAAACATGCAGATTTTCTTTCGGCTTTTCAGCATTCCCTTTTCTGTAGAAACAGAAGGAGCATTGCTCCACGAAGCCTTCTGCCTCTTCATCACTTTAACCTTAACAGGAGCCATGGCGTCCATAACATTTAAAACACCTGAAGTATAACAATTCAACAAATCATCAACTTGACCTGATGAGGCATTTTCAAACCTGATTGCCTCCATAAACTGTGTCCTGGTGTTATCATTAACATCAATCACAGTGACATCTGAAATATGAACACCCTTTGTAATGACCAGGTCCAGAGTGTGACCTCTGTTATGGGTCGGCTCATTAACATGCTGACAAAGACCAAAAGTATCAAGAATAGTAGAAAGTTCTTTGGCATTTCTGTCACAAACATTATCCACATGCACATTAAAATCACCTGATATGACTATTTGTTCAAATTCTGTGAAGATAACCGAAAGCATTTCAATAACTCATCAATAAAATCATGACATTGTTGGGGTGGTTTGTAAAGAACAACATATAAAATAGATGGAGAAAACCTCAACTCCATTTTGAATGACACATACTTAAATGATGAAAACTCCCCAATTGATAGTTTCTGGATAAGAATATTATCCCTAAAAATAGCACAAACACCTCCACCCTTTTTGTTTTTCCGCATTTTGGATAAAAATGTGAAATTCGATGGGGTGGATTCAATAAGGACAGCATTTCCAGTCTTGCTGTCTAACCATGTTTCTGTTAAAAACATAAATCAAGCTTATTTGAAATGATAAAATCATTAATTAAAAAAGATTTGATTCCCAAAGACCTGATTAATTTATGGAGCTGGGGGGAGTGTTCTCTCCCAGGGGCTCGGGTTGATAAGTATTTTATGATGACAAAAAGTCCTGGAACAGCAGAGGCCCTCAGTGCCTTGATGTTAGTCAAGGCTTTTGGAGCTGGTCTGGGAGGGGGTGGAGGGGGTCTGACAGGGGTGCATTGGACACCTGTCGGGGGTCTCATTTGTACTGGCTGAGGTGGAGAATTGGTGCTCCTCGGTGGTATTGGGGGTGATGTTTTTAGGGATAATGATATAACCCGTGACCTGGCCAAGTTAGGTGTGAGGGGTATCATCTTAATTCCAGATTTTACCAACATTTCCAGGTAATCTGGAAATCCCATTGGTGAATCCAGGGATGGGACAGTGATGGTGAGGTCCGAAGAAGGTGTTGATGTTACTGGGGGGGTCCAGGGTCCAATTGGGGGGGGTCCATTTCTGTAGTGCAGGTGTTAATGGTGGTCCAGTCAGAGGAGGATCTTTGGTTGGTGAGGCTGGAGTGCTTTTTTCATTTAGTGGCTGATGGCTTCTCAGAGGACCCTTTCTTTGTTCAAGAGGGTGCTCAGAACCATTTAGGTGTCTCAGGGAGTGCAGGAGATTATCCCTTAGCCTCCTGACCCCTCCTCTGTTCAGGTGTGGGCCCTTTCCTTTAAGCAGGTCTACACATTGCCAAAACAAGTTGAAGTTATCAATAAAGTGTACTCCTCTTGTCTCACAGGCCTTGGACAGCCATGTATTTAGTGCAAGCAGCCGACTGAATTTATTGATCCTTCTGTCAATGTTTGGGAGTGGTCCACTAATAAAGGGTTGCACTTCCAGATTTTCAAGTTTATTTAAAAGCCTGGAGAAATCCTTTTTTAAAACCTCTGATTCTCCCTTCCTGGTGTCAACTGCACCCACGTGTACTATCAGCTGTTTAATGCCTGTGTGTTTGGACAGGACTTGGGGGAGGAGAGCTGTTATATCAGTGACCATAGCACTTGGAGAGCTGCATATATCAAAACAACTATAGTTTAAGTCTCTGATAGCACCTTCTCCAAGCAGCAGGATATCTCTGTCCTTCACATAGATGCATAGATTCTCTGTCTCTGTTAGCCTGGTGCCTTTCCATAGATTCATGTCTCCTGTTTTCCATAGACAAAGTTTTATTTACTCCATGTTTTACAGTTAAAACAGAGTTTTCTGGTTCCTTCCTTTAGCTCATTAAGTGATTCAAATCTGTTTTTTAGCTGGATGTCTGGTGATGCTACATATGCTCTTGTGATGCCAGCATTCTTTTTTCTAATCCAGTGCTGCTTTGGCTGGGCACCAAGTTTATGCAGGTGTCATCATTTTGTTTAAATCCCTTTGCTTTGTTCAGCTTTGGAAATGACACTGTATTATCCAAGTTTAAATTCACAGTCTTACCACATTGTGTGATCGGAATTGTCTCCTGAAGTCCTCTTTCAGATTCCAAAGCATTTAGGCCCCGCCATAGAAACTCAGAGTTTGGAGGGGTGGACTAGGCACCACCAACGAGCTCTAAGCCATGCATACCAGACGGCCGGCAAACAAGGTATAATCACCGCGCTCGACTCGTCCCCCTGCTCCCAGGTAAGCGTGTGTTGATGCGGAATTTCGAGGAGGCAAGTTGTCCTTGAGGTGGGGTCCCGACCTGTATGTTGTGGTGAGCTAACCCAGAGTTGACCATCCAGTCTACATCATCCGACCTGAGGGTAAGGATGGTCTTACTTGATTGTCTTATCCCCCTTGGGGAGAAATAAAGATAATTCTGATTATGATTATGATTTTGATTGCTGTGCTTGTGGCTTCTGCTGCTTTGGATGTTTGTGTTTGCACCTGCCACTTTCCTGGCTGTGGCTTCTTTTCCAGTGGCTGGGCCTGCTGTGGTTGTGGTTGTGCCTGCTGTGCTTTTGGTTGTGCTTGCTGTGATTGTGTCTGCTGTGGCTGTGGTTTTGTCTGCTGTGCTTTTGGTTGTGCTTGCTGTGATTGTGTCTGCTGTGGTTGTGGTTGTGCCTGCTGTGCTTTTGGTTGTGCTTGCTGTGATTGTGTCTGCTGTGGCTGTGGTTTTGTCTGCTGTGCCTGCTGCTGTGGCTTCATCTCTGGCTGCTTCGGCTGCTGCCCAGGATCCTCATCTGCTATGCCAGTACAACAAATTGCACAAGTAGTTTCTTTTACATGAGAGAAATCACAGAGTCCCAGACTGCTTTCTTATCTTTACCTATCTATATTTGATAAATAGCACCCATAATAACACATTGTATTTAATAATAAATTTACAAATTACTTTCATGTTTTAAATGAAAACATATGGGACTTTTCAGTCTACGTCATCCGACCTGAGAATTTATCTATTTTGAAGAACTGTTATTGTCGTTCTTAAATAAACATCTATCAACGGATGTATGACAGGCTCTGCCCAATGTCAAACTACAAAATACAATGATAATTTATAGTGAACAAGCTATGCCCATGTACAGCTTATTGCTCTCACAATGGTTTAAATAAGTTTCAGTTTACATTACATTGAGGCTAATGAGGCTAGTTTACATTAGACGCATCAAAACAATTTTTATAATAAATTTCCTGCTTTAAGCACATCCATCCAGGCTCCTCTTCTGTCTTGAAACCAAATAGTTTTCAACCATTTTTTGTGACTTTGTTCTGTCTCTAAAAAATTAAAAGGTGACCATTGCTCCCGTTTTACTGTCAGTGAAAACACGCTCCTCACAAACGATGCAATAATAATGTCCCTACCTCCAGCTTTTTTCTATAGGTCAATATTTTTTTTTGTAGGTCCTTTCTTGAAACGACCCATTCTGAAACTATCAATTCGATAATACCGCCACTTACTGATCCACGTAAATTTAATAACAATATCTCCACAAGCTGTTGGGCAAATTAACAAGATACGAGATTGTGTATTTGGTATTATCTATTATTGGTAAATCTTTCAATAAAAATTCATCCATTACGCTGTCTGGTAATCCACCCACCCATCCTTTTTGTTGTCAACTTAGCGACTTTGTCGCTATATTTAGCGAGTATTCAGACCCCTCTAGCAACAAATTTTCAAAAAAGCGACTAGCGACAAATCTAACTACTTTTTCTGGAGTTATTGGAGACTTTTGGAGACTCTCTGAAGTGAAAGCACACATCGTTATTACTTTTCTCAATAAGCAGCCAAAGCACTCACAGGCACCCCAGTCCTCGTGCAGCAGCCCCTCCCAGCTGCAGTAAGAGCAGGAGTTGTTCACCCCTCCTCGTCCAGACTGAAAATGAATCACGCATGTGCGGCAACTTGGCAAGCCGTGGCTGGTGGATCCTGTGTGTTTTTACTCACCTTTTGTCTCTTCATCGACTTTATTCCTTTCTCTCCTACAGCGTTCATCACAATCACATGCACAATGCACATGGTCAATGTACAAGTGAGGCGATGGTGTCATTTAGCGACTTATATGACAGCCAATAGCTACTTTCCTTACTAATTTTATGATTTGATTTGATTTCCATTCTTCTCGTGTGCTTATCACTTAATTGAGATGAGAAATGAGAAGAGCTTTATTGGGACAGTCGGCTATATTATAATAAAATACAGTAGAAGAGACTTTGTGAGCGTAAATTTGTCAATAAAGCACATTAGACAGGCAGAACGCAATAAAGTATGCAATTTAGTATGATGACGCGACAAATATATAAATATATATATATAATGACGTCACAAATATGCTAATCTACACATGACGTCATCTAGCGACATTTTGCGACTTTTTTGCTAGGCTTTAGCTACTTTCCTTTGAAATTAGTATGTAACACTGGTCTATCTACCACTTAGTAGACCTGAGAATAAATTAATTAATCTGCAGTGGGTAACCTGTGTACGCTCATTCTGGGAACACATGCACCAAAAGCCACCCTAGGAATAACCAGGCAAAAATGCAGGAAGACCAGCAAACCGGTACAGTGATATAGTATGTGTGTGATTACGGTTAACGAGAAATTTAATTTGTGGTTTATAGGTCCCAGGAGCTAGCATTTTTTTATTTTATTTTGATAAATAGAAATTCATAAAATCAGAAAAAAATTTAAAAACACGTGTGCGTGATTCTGCCAGACTAGTGTTAAAGAAATCAAATTATTTGAGGTGAATGGAAGCTATTGAAAAAAAGTCATTGAGTTTTTAAATAAAAAATTCATATAAAGTGCAAAAAAAGTGAAACAAAAAGAGCTGTGCATGGTACTACTATGTTAGTACTATGAATATAAAGTGGATTGACATGACTAGGTCACATGACCCAAAAGCTATTGAAAAAATGTTTTGAAAAAAGTGGAATAAGAGAGGTGTGCATGGTACTAGGCTAGTACTATGAATATAGGCATATTTCTAATGATGATCACCATGAATTTTGTTTTCAGTGCATGAGGGAAGAACACACAGCCCTTGGACTTTCTGCGGAATGTGAGCACTGCAATCTTTTGCCGGTTAAAATCCTACATGCCCGGCTCACTTTCTTTCAAAAGGAGCAAGCCGCCTCTGCACATGAAACCAGTTCAGCTGTGTTTCAGAGCCAGGGAGTTTCATCCAAGGGCCAACCCCTTGAAGCAAATAAGGGTTACGCGCCGAGGACTTCGTACCCCTATCTATGTGGGTCAGACCCCAGTTTCTAACTTTGGGTCCCACTCTGGGTCCATGTTGTTGTTGCATGATTCTAACGACATGCATCCCTCACGGGCTGGAGCGCGGTCCATCTTCTCGCATGGCACATCACTTGCCTCGAGATGAAGGCTGTATTTCTTTGCCCTGAAATACCTTCTCCAGCAGCTAAGGGGCTATGTCCAGTGCAAGTAGACAGCACGGCGGGGGTTTCTTACATAAATCGTCAGGGCGGACTGCAGGTTCTGTTCTGGGCTCAGGACAAGTTTCGGTCCCTCAGGGCGATTTATATCCGGGGCACATGAATGTGGGAGCAGATTTATTGTGCAGACAGGCTGTGACACACAGGGGATTTGGAAACTCCACCCTGAGGTAGTGAGCCAAATTTGAGAATAATTTTACGAAGCAGAGGTGGACCTCTTTGCTTCACAGCAAACAGCACAATGGCCCATCTACTTCCTCCTTCAGCTCCCCTGGGTCTGGACGCAACTGCCCATGCGTGCTACAGACTGCGCCTTTAAGCGTTTTCTTCGGTGACTCTGCTCCCGTGAGTCCTGGCGAAAGTCTGTCAGCACAGGTCGCGCCTCTTACTAGTAGCGCCCCGTTGGCCAACCAGAGTATGGTTCTCAGTATGATCTCTCTTCGACGGCTCACCATGGGCGATTCCAACCAGGAGGAATCTCCTTTCTCAGACTTTGTTTATTAACAAAGAGTTGAGTGTGTGCTCGTTAGTCCCGCAGACTGAAAACTTGCAGTGTATAATCATTTAATATCCAACGTCATGAGGACAAGAAACATCCTCTCTGGAGTCCAGTGCTAAAGCAAAGGCTGCTGTGGGAATGTGCTTGGATTTAAAATATGAACAGGTTTGTATTTTGAAATCATCCAAAACAGTAGGTTAAATCCAAATCAATATTAAAAAGTGCTCAAGGTTTATTGAGATTATAGGAAGATATTAGAATTTTGTGTGAGATTAAAATCTAAATAAAAATGGTAAGTTAATGCCCTAAAGGCTAGCATTTTCCAGATATAGCTAACCTTCAGTTCCGAGTTGTCACATTGTTAACAAATCAGTCCTCTGAAAGGTACCATGCATCATGCTGTCACAAAGTGTGATGAAACTAAAATAGAGGTGAAGTATATTGATCTGGTGAAAGGTAAAGTGGAAACCAAAATGGTAAGAATAATATTATGAGTATGCCATTTAGAACGTCTGAGTGCATTAATTAGGAACCTGTTTGCAGCATATTTTAAATCAGCTACCAACTATAGATGTCTTCTGTGTGTGCAGTTGTCATCCTTCATCTGCAAGGTGTTTATTACATTTTTTGTGAAAATGTTTTTGAGATTTGATGATCTTGTCTACGATTATGGGGAAGACGACAGTGAATGTTGCAATAAACACTGTATACACTGTAACTCATAATGTTTCAACATGCAGTATGTCAAGTAAATTGAACTGTTCAGAACTTGAATCTATTAGAAATATGAATATAATCCATCCCAATAATGACTTTTAGATCAGTGTTTATTTTATTTTTTATCCTGACAATTTACACATTAAATAATATCTTATTCATTAATTAGAGGGTGGTACCATCTTAGACTAATTTATTTTTCCAATTTATGTGTGGCATACAGTGGCCATATTGCAAATAAGGCTGAGGATACTTTTACATTTAGTCATTTAACTGACGCTGTTTTTCAGAGCAACTTAGCTTCTATTCACCAGTGTTACTGGAAAACCACTGGTGGCAATGTCTGACAGAAATGTCTGTCATGTCACCCAAGGACACATCGATAGTATGAACTGTGGGGAGAGAGGGAATTCTGTAATGATTTCCTCTATTATTTTGTTGATAAAGTAGCCTCTGTTAAACAGAGCATTAAGAACATGTCTAACAGTTTTGACTTGTGCTCTTCCCCTGTCCTCTCTGTGTTTAATGTGTTTGAGCCAGTGTCACTCTCTCTCCTCTCTGAGGTGGTCCAGAGGCTGAGACCGACCAACTGTCCTCTGGACATTATCCCATCTAAAATACTTAAACAGGTTTTTAACACAGTGGGCTCATGCCTCCTCTCATTTATAAACAGCTGCCTGAGTTCAGGTTCTGTACCAACTGTATTCAAGCACGCAGTGGTCAGGCCTCTGCTAAAAAAAAAACAACCTTGATCCAACTGTTCTGTCAAATTTTGCACCTGTGTCCCATTTACCTTTTCTATTGAAGGTTTTGGAAAAGATAGTTTTCTTACAGTTACAGTCTTTTCTGGAGAACAATCACATCTTTGAAAAGTTTCAGTCTGGTTTCAGGATACGACACAGCACTGAGTCCGCTCTTCTCAAAGTACAAAACGACATTCTCTTGTCCCTTGATGAGAAAAAGCCAGTGCTGCTCATAATGCTGGATCTTACTGCAGCATTTGACACCGTGGACCACTCAGTCCTCCTGACACGTCTGGAACAACAGGTTGGGCTTCAGGGACCTGTGCTGCAGTGGTTTAGGTCGTATTTAACAGAGAGGACTTTTTCTGTTATGATTGGTGACCTCTCCTCCTCCTCTGCCCCCTTGACCTCTGGTGTGCCACAAGGTTCCATTTTGGGCCCTGTTCTATTTTCCTTGTATTTGTTGCCGTTAGGTGCAGTTATTTCAAAGCACAATATGTCCTTTCATCTGTACGCAGACGACCTGCTAGAAAGGTCTCAAATAATTAAATAATTATGTTGTTAAGCATCTTAGTTTAATCTGTGATTGTTAGAAGGCGCTATATAAATAAATATTGATTGATTGAATTAAACCAACAACCTTCCGGTTGAGGGACAACCACTTTACCTGAGCCACTGCGCCTCCGCACTGGGCCACTGCTATTTTGATGGCCAGTGTGCTTAATTTACTACACCTAATAGTTTAATGATATGTGTCCAGTGCAGAGATGGGACCAAATCACACATGTGCAAGTCTCAAGTAAGTCTCAAGTATTGTATTTTTTTCCTGGGCAAATCAAGTCAAGTCCTGTCCAAGTCAAGACCTTATTATTGTAATTTTACCTGCAGAATATGATCTGTGTGTGGAAAAAAACAAGATATAAGTAGCTGCCAGTAAATTACAATAATTTTGTAAATACTCATGTTCAGTAAAATACATCATGGAATCAAACTAAATTGTAACTTCATAAAATTAGTTTTCACTAGTTTTTACTTATGCTGTTTGAAATGTTTAAAATTTTCAACATTGAGTCCATAAACCAAATAACAACTTAATATCCTCAGTCACTCACTCCTCTCTGAACAACTCCTTCCCTCTCTCAAACACAGTTTACTACTACATTAAACTTTGTTATCTCCCACTTACACACACACAGTCTTACACTCACACTCACACATTCTCTTACACTCTCACTCACATACTCTCTTACACTCTCACTTACCCACTGTAACTCTCTTACACTCTCACACACTCTTTTACACTCTCTCTTACACACTGTAACTCTCTTACACTCTCACTCACACACTCTCACTCACACACACTCTTACACTCTCACTCACACACACTCTCTTACACTCTCACTCACACACTCTCTTACACTCTCACTCACACACTCTCTTACACTCTCACTTACACACTGTAACTATCTTACATTCTCACTCACACACACTCTCTTACACTCTCACTCAAACACTCTTTTACACTCTCACTCACACACTCTCTTACACTCTCACTTACACACTGTAACTCTCTTACACTCACTCACACACACTCTCTTACACTCTCACTCAAACACTCTTTTACACTCTCACTCACACACACTCTCTTACACTCTCACTCACATACTCTCTTACACTCTCACTTACACACTGTAACTCTCTTACACTCTCACTCACACACTCTTTTACACTCTCACTTACACACTGTAACTCTCTTACACTCTCACTCACACACTCTCACTCACACACACTCTCTTACACTCTCACTCACACACACTCTTACACTCTCACTCACACACTCTCTTACACTCTCACTCACACACACTCTTACACTCTCACTCACACACTCTCACTCACACACACTCTCTTACACTCTCACTCACAAACTCTCACTCACACACACTCTCTTACACTCTCACTCACACACTCTCTTACACTCTCACTTACACACTGTAACTCTCTTACACTCTCACTCACACACACTCTCTTACACTCTCACTCAAACACTCTTTTACACTCTCACTTACACACTGTAACTCTTTTACACTCTCACTCACACACACTCTCTTACACTCTCACTCAAACACTCTCTTACACTCTCACTCACACACTCTCTTACACTCTCACTTACACACTGTAACTCTCTTACACTCTCACTCACACACACTCTCTTACACTCTCACTCAAACACTCTTTTACACTCTCACTCACATACTCTCTTACACTCTCACTTACACACTGTAACTCTCTTACACTCACTCACACACACTCTCTTACACTCTCACTCAAACACTCTTTTACACTCTCACTCACATACTCTCTTACACTCTCACTTACACACTGTAACTCTCTTACACTCTCACTCACACACTCTTTTACACTCTCACTTACACACTGTAACTCTCTTACACTCTCACTCACACACTCTCACTCACACACACTCTTACACTCTCACTCACACACTCTCACTCACACACACTCTCTTACACTCTCACTCACACACTCTCACTCACACACACTCTCTTACACTCTCACTCACACACTCTCTTACACTCTCACTTACACACTGTAACTCTCTTACACTCTCACTCACACACACTCTCTTACACTCTCACTCAAACACTCTTTTACACTCTCACTCACACACTCTCTTACACTCTCACTCACACACACTCTCTTACACTCTCACTCAAACACTCTTTTACACTCTCACTCACACACTCTCTTACACTCTCACTTACACACTGTAACTCTCTTACACTCACTCACACACACTCTCTTACACTCTCACTCACACACACTCTCTTACACTCTCACTCAAACACTCTTTTACACTCTCACTCACACACTCTCTTACACTCTCACTTACACACTGTAACTCTCTTACACTCACTCACACACACTCTCTTACACTCTCACTCACACACACTCTCTTACACTCTCACTCAAACACTCTTTTACACTCTCACTCACACACACTCTCTTACACTCTCACTCACACACTCTCTCTTACACTCTCACTCACACACTCTCACTCACACTCACTCACACTCTCTTACACACAAATTCTAATTTTAAAAAATATTTATGTTGTGAGGTGAGACGATACAAGTCAAAGATGCCAAAAATGTCGTTATGAATTTATTTTGCGCACAAAAACTAATCTTGTTGCATTTTTCAGGTGACAAACTTTGGAAAAGTCTCGTACCACTCAAATCAATCAAAGTATTTTTATAAAAATAAATTTTAATTATTTTGCCCACATTTGTCCCCAACATGGTATGAGAGTTAATGGCTAGTGGCTACTTTAGCAAAATATTACATTAGCTAACTACCAGCTAACCAGATAACGTTTACAAATTGAACAGCACTTACTGGGCAGAATGGCTCTTCCAATGACGGACAAAATTGGAGGTTGTTGTAGCAACTTGAGTCGACTCGACTCCAAGTCACCAAGTCTCAAGTCCCTATGTCTGGTCCAGTGGGTAAGAGTCTGTGGAATATTTAGGTCCAGTTTTATCCTTCATTGGAATTTTTTTTTCTTAGTTAATTGTTGCTTTAAAATGTACAATCCCGACATCCCCCCAACACACTATTAGTCAATGTTGTTTGAGTTCAAACTTGTGTTCTGATGTTGATGAAACCGTTCCCCGGTATACCACATTTCAAATACTATAATAATGTCAATGTTGTTTATAAATTTCATTTAGTTCACTAGTTTTACATAGTTCACTGCATAAGTCCACTTCAGTCACATTGGTAGTCCAATCAAAAGTTGGATCTATCAGTTAGTCAATCCAATCTAAAATGCTGAGGAGATGGATTACATGGACAACACGCTTTTGCTTTCACAAACATGGGTTGAGGATATTCCCAGATTAAAATGCATGTTTGCGTTATCTTAACTGAGGAAATCTTACATGTGTTTACAATGTTTCATTGTTTTGTCTCAAGATGCCACTTTAGATGCCAGTAAAGTTTTTCAAAGATATTTTTAGAAAAGTTGTTAAAATACCCTAATTTGCCTATAAGCTAAACCCTATGTGTGAAACTGGACCTATCACTGTCAGTATTTGCAGGCCTCTCTACATATCCACATAAACTAATATGAAAGAGCAAATAGACAAATGCAGTCTGTGGATTACAGTTTTTCTCGATTGCTTAAACACATTTGCCCACTCTGACATCACATTTTCAAAACTGTTAACACACAGGATAAAACTGAAGCTCAATGGCCAAAATGACTCATTTTGTTAGCAAAATGCTCTAACACTCACAAAACATTAAAAACATGCAACATAAGCAAATATTTCCATCAAACACCACAACTTGTGGTCAAATGAATTTATTCTTTTAATCAATCATTACACAATGGACAACAAAATACAAAATGCAGCCATCGATATGAAATATGATACTTTACAAACTCAAATGGATACTGAAAAAAAAAAGCTACCAAAAGGAAACTTATGGGTGGAAATACCTTTTATAAAAAAAAAAAAAAAAAAAAAAAAAAGATATATACTTTTTATCTTTCACATTTAGTAAATATCTTTCCTCTGCCACCAGTGTGTGGCAATGTGTGGATTCTACAAAGTAAAAGCAAAAAGCATGTCAAAATTCAAAATTGACATTACTGTATGACAGTCAAAAAAATGGGAAAGATAAAACATCTGCATTACTGTAGACACAGTTTGTTCTGCTAACAGGGCAATACAGTAAAGCTGAAATACACAGTGGTATATATTACAGAAACACTGTGAATTACCTGTTCTTATTCCGAAAAAGCCTGACAATAGATGCCACAGTGCTCCGACTCAGAATGGGCTGGACCCATTGTCCAGCATGGTCAATAGTAATTGTTGCCCGAATTTCATTTGAAACTTCAGCTTGATTTTGTCCTTTTGCTGCTGCAGCTCCTCCACCACGCATACAAACTCCTCTTCCTCTGGCCCCTCTGCCATGGCCTCTTACTCTCCTTCCGTGCCTATGGCCTCTTTGATCCATGCTTGCAAATAGCAACACAGAGGTGGCATCTTTTATAGATGGATGAGGACTGATTGCTGATTGAAGAGTTGTGCAAATGAGTTTCACATAGGTGCATAGAGATTTATAATTATGCAAGTAGTTTCTATCAGCTGTGAATAGATTGTTTTCTTTTGTTCAACACAGTGAATCCAATAGAGTTTGGGGCCTTTCAATGAGATCTGTGGTAACTGTTTTGAAAAAGGGTGTGAAAAATGAGTGAAACAAATGAAAAAGTGTTAAAACCTTTGCAAGAGAAGACTTCTGCTGTGCTAATAATGTGATGTTGAAGATCAAGCGGATCCCAGTTTCATTTAGTGTGTCTTAGCAAATGAGAAAAACTGTAACATAATATAAGTACATACATACTTTATGATTTTGCTAAGTCCCTATAAGCTAAATGGGTAATTGTGTGAATTATGCAAACTATATGCAAATGAGGTCCCTAAAGGTCATGTTCACAAAATTTTTCATGTCCCCATTGCACATCATCAAGTCATTATTACATCAATTGAGATATTTGAAGTTGCGTATAAGCTAACAATGCTAGTGGTACCCATGGATCTAAAAGACTTATCTCTAAACTGTATATTTACATGGTAGAATAATTGTATGTCCCATTGCATTTGGATTTTTGTTGGAAAACAGACATTCCAAATGTAGCTCCTAATTTTGACTGGAAAATAGTGTGGGATCCTGTGTTGTATTTTTCAATGAATCGTGACCATCAGCAAATTCACTTTCACTTTTATTCACAGGAGTTACAGTATATGACCCCTCGTAAACTGTACAATATGAAACTCAAAACTGACCCAAACTGCATTCTGTGCCATTCGGGCTCAGTTTGTACCTTTTTCCATATGGTTAGGGGGTGCCCAGGTGCAGCAAAGTTCCGGGCAGTGGTCATGTTTGGTTTTGATCCTGAATAATATGTCTCAGTTAAAATTACATTACTTGTAGTGGTCCATGGCACACACGCATAATGCTAAAGAAGAGATTATAAGACTGTGGGACTAAACAGTGGTTGATCTCAAAACCCTACTAATGAAAGATTACTTGCATGTGTTAACTGCTCTGGACCCTTTTATCTGAAGCGACTTACATTGTTCTAATGTAATTTCCAGTGTAATTTCCAATGACAGTATGAACTGTGGGGAGAGTGAGAACCGCCTACCTTCCGGTTGAAGGACGACCACTCTACCACTGAGCCACTGCGCCCTATTGTATTGGCTTACATGAGTTATTGTATGTTGTACAGCATACTGTACAAACTTATTTTTGTTTGTCCATGTTTGCTTTGTTTTTGTTTGTTATGCTATGTTTTAAATATGATGTTGTCCTTTGACAGTTGAAAAAAGAAAACAATGAAAATTTGATCACAAAAAAAAGATAATTTGGTCCCCATCAAACATGGGAACTTGTGTGTGTGTGTGTGTGTGTGTGTGTGTGTGTGTGTGTGTGTGTGTGTGTGTGTGTGTGTGTGTGTGTGTGTGTGTGTGTGTGTGTGTTGGTCTCTGGAGTGTCCCAGTCTGTGGCAAAGCTGGTTTATAGAATGCTGTTCCACTCCCACTGCTTGTTCTGCCAACCAGTAGCATACTGTCACAGCTTCAGGGCTGTGTTCTCTCTGACATTGAATCTCATATTCATCACTGCGAGCTTGTAGAAGACACAGAGGGTAAGACTGGCATTACTTCTATTGCATGCACTATGTTCTAGGTTTGTCTATCACCCAAGTTTCTTATGAAGTCAGCTCTACAGAGTAGTTCCTCTATCTCCATGTGGCTGCTTGGGTTTGACCCATGAGGACTAATTTTGAATTTTAGTTTGAACTGGTTTGCTTTAGCACATGATAAAACCTGAAACAGAATATTCTAGAAATGTGCCAGTAGGCTTTCAGTATATTCAAATGAGTTATTGTAGTCATTTCTGCTCAGGCATATTGCTCTCTCACCTAACCAACACTATTTGCCAAAATTATGCTAACTTAAAAAAAAGTGCTGTTTGAACATGATTTCTGCTTGTGGATTAGAACTATACTTTTGAAAATTTTGCCAGTTTTATTTTTATTTGATAGTAGACAGAAAGGAAATAGACAGAGGGGAGTGACATTGGGGGAATGACCCAACTGACAATCAAAACCGACAAATTGTTTTCAAGAAAAATTATATATATTAAAAAATAGCTTAAATATGCCTCTATATGAACTATATGACAAGAACTGTTTGGAGACAATAACAAAACTAAACCATTTGTCAGAACTGTAATGACATTTACAATTGTGTATGAAGTAAAACAGCGTGTATTCCATAAAGGTAGGTTTGCTGGTTTAAACATCTGTGCATAAGGAATGCAGTGTGAGCTGGAGCCAGCGGAAGGCATTGATGTGGCCGGAGCACTGTGATTATGGTTGGCCAAAAGTAGAGTGAGGTCAGCAGGGATTGCGATCCAATGGCCTCCACTCACAAGTGTGTGTAGAATGAAGGATTTGCTTTGAGATGAAAGTGAAGGATGGAGATAAAGAGAGATATTCACCAAAAGACACTAGGTTAAATTAGGTTTGTGCGTACACTCATCTGCACGCAATTTCTGCTTCAAAAATCCCATCTGAAGCAGAAATGAGCACACATAAATCAACCTCACGTCATGTGCTGTCCACCCCTCCATTCAAACAAAAATGGGCAATGCAAATTGACCTGTGAATAAATTTTGTCTAAACATGAAGTGAACAGCTCTACTATTGTGACACATTATGAGTGAAGAGCATTAAAGGGAGGGAGAGCCATCACAGTCACTGACCCAGGCTGTTGTACAAACTGTAGACGAGCAGTAGAACAGACTGTAGGTGTGCAGTAGTACAGACTGTAGGTGTGCAGCAAAACAATCTGCGGATGAGTAGTAGAACAGACTGCGGATGTGCAGTAAGGGTAGTGTGTCTGCGATGTGGGGCTGGAGGGGGCGGGGGGTTGAGGTGTGTGAGAGTGCCAGGCATAATGAGAGGAGAGTTATTTTGGGCTGCAAATTGACACTGTGCTTCTTAAAAACCAAACAGCCCTGAATGGAGAGTTTGTAGGAGCTGCTCAGGATTATGTCCACTAGTTAGTTCATAAATGCAGCAGCGCTCTAAAACAGAATCATGACGCAGAGCCAGAGCCACTGTGCTTCAGTGAACATGCAGGGGCTTTGGCACTCGGGTACGCAATAAACCACTTTACTTAAATTTTGAGTCAAACTTTAAAAAAAGTGACGGACTGTTAGTACATGAGGCCTCTGGTGTTATAACTGTGTAGCCTACTTCTGATCCTACCTTAATGGTGGGGCTTTCAGCATTTCCCCAGAATAGTACTCTTCATCCAAAACAGCTTTTTTTACACTGCAAGAACTTTAATGTGGAAAGTAGCAGATTGTTGCTGTTACCATTATGTGTGTGCTGGACTATGGTGATAAATGCTTTGTCGAAAAATTTAAATGTTTGTGGAAGTAAATGTTAGTACACTTTTCACTCCATAGTATCTCAAAGTGCTACAAGGTGTAAAACTATATCAGTTTTAGAACAGGTTTTTTTAAAGTTGGCCTTATCTTATATCTTAGACCTTATTTAGGGTTAACCACACTGACAGCTCCTCCCATCAGCTGTAGATGCTCAAAGAGATAAGAACAGGGCATGTTTATAATCAATTCCTGATCCAGTTCTAATTGGAGCGTGGCTCTCCTCAACTTGCAATTACAGAAATGGAGAGGCAGCCAAAATAAGTGATGCACTGACCACACATTTCAAAGAGGGGCAGAGCCAAAACAAGATTTATCTCAGTACTATTCCTAATATAGGACCTTTTTATTTAAAGTCTTTGTGTCTCTGATATTACACAGAGGGGTTGAGTCATTCTATTAACACCGCAACATCATAACAATCAGACATGGACTATTAGTCTAATTAGCAGTTTCATAAGAAGTACTCTTGTCTGCAACTTGCAACAAAATGTTGTCTGTGCTTGCTACTGCATCCACATAGCTCTGCTTTTAAATTAACATTTAAAATCAACTTGTTAAAGATTCGCTGCTGAAAGCAGTAGTCATCGGCTACTCTGTCCCTCTTCACAGGAGTGTCATGTCTTCTACAGTCTCCAAATACCAAAGGCAAAAACTCTGGGGCAGACAAGAGTTTTGATGCTAAATAGAGTCTTTATTGTCATGACACCAACCAGAGCATGCTATCCCAAGCCATACTGATCTGCAGAACTCTGGATTTATACATTTCATACATTTATGAACCTGCATGGGGCTAAAAAAAAAACTTGGTGAAGCTGACCATTACCACTCTTAACTCACATTCTTGATCTTTATCCCAGTTTGAGGTGTCTCCTAGTGCCTGGTTAGCCTGGTAGACCAGACCGTTTTACTTTTTTCAAAAGGAGGACGGTCTGGTTCCTTTCTCATAGCGAATACCTTCCTCAGCGATTTTATGGAAAGACCAGTCACAAGCCGTTTGTCCGCAGCAGGGTGTGGATTGCTAGCTATGTCATACTCCAAGTAACTCGGCTTGCTTGGCTAGTCCAAAACATTCAACATGATGATCACTGAGAGGCTGTTTATTTCTGCTCTTGCCTAAGTTTATATTACCAGCAAAGTATAAAAATTATGAAAACACTCTGGTGTTTGCTCTACTGCTGGCTATGTTAACTAGTGGCTTCCTTGTTGACAAACAACTGTGTGGTTTTGTCTTTTTTGCGTCAAGTCCAGTTTCTCTGATTGGTTCAACAAGCAACCAGACTAACTTCTTCGTATAGAATAGGAAAAGAGTTAGTCACAGCTGGCTAGGCTACATGGTACCTGGTACCTATGTCTTTTTTATTAAGCCACTCTTCCCAGTATATGTGTATGTGTTAAACTAATTCTGATTATACCCATGTATACTGACATCATTGTTTTATCTTTTCCATCAATATATTATTAACTGTATAGATAGCATACTACACTTTAATATAATGAACCATATTTAAGCATAATTTATTAGGCACATAATGTAAGTGCATTTATATAAAGTGGCTGAATAAGTACATACAAAAAAAACAACACATAACATCACAAATATGACACTACATCTAGGTATCATATCAGTCATCACAACTGGTTCATAATACATGTGCACTAGATCCTCACACGGATCCAAATTGTGTATAATTTTGAGCTTAGACATTTCCGGTCAGATCACCCTCCCCATCCCACTGTGATAGTGTTGCAAACCCTCAAAATGAATGATTTCCCCAACACATCCAAGCAATAGTTAACTTTTTGTTACTTCACTTACACCAAAAGTTACTGCATGCAATTTAAGAATATACTGTATAGCAGTGATAATCAAGTGACGGCCTGCCCGCTAGAGTGTATAGAGACGGCTGCTGGGCAAAGGCACTCCGGGGAGCAGATCAATGGCAGAGTCATATGTCCTGTGGGGTGGAAGATAAAGGGCCTGAGGCTTGCTGAACACGGGCTTCAGATCAAGGATAAGCAGGGGGAGGTTTCAGCCAAGGTAACCCCAGGATCAGCGCCGTGTGAACACAGTCAAAAATGAAGCGTGAAAATGTCCCAGCCTTCTGCAGTAGAGACAACTCCCCATGGAAATCCGGCGTTGTCACTCCTCCTCATCCAAGTGGGCCCGGCCAATTTGCATGGGTTCGGGTTCTATCAAAGGCTGGGGATGAACTGGCGGAGGTGCTGGGAAGCCAGGATACCGGCTTCTCCCTCCGGCGCTCGCGGATGCGGTTGTTGATACAGATGGCTACCCCCGATGAGTTTGATGCCATTGATCTGCTCCCCGGAGTGCCTTTGCCCAGCAGCCGTCTCTATATGAAACGAGGACAGCTCCTTCCCTTTACGTCTAGGCCAACAGTGCACAGATAACTCCAAGTCTAGACTCTATTTAGTAATCACTATTAATATGGCATTTCATGCACATTGATTCAATACAAGGCTTTATAATTCTTGTCCGATGGAAGCATGCCAGACTTGAATGTTCAATACTACCTCACTATGTTGAATATTCTGTCTCTGGTTCACATATTTGATGGTAAATAAACTTCTTGTTTCATAGGTAAATTCATATGTCTGTCCTCCTACAAACTCTAAAATCCCTGTCTTTACTCATCCAGCCCTGTATTTTTTCTTAATTCTAGCCTTGTGGTGAAACAGACCACATTTTTGTTTCGTAAAAGAGCGTATATGTTGCATGGCACAACATGAAAACCTTTGCCTTTTATTGGAATTGTATGGCAGTCAAATCTCATTCTGAAGCCTCTTTGTCTGTGCCAAGTAAACATTACAGCAGCAGACAGCTTTTATGGGCCAGTTTATGGACAGCTGGATTGACTAAACATTTATGCACAGGCTTCACTGTGAGCTCCCTGCCACAAAGACTAACTGTAACAGAAGGTGAGTGTATGTGCACTCATGAGAATGGAGTTCCACAGTAAATGAGGATTTTATTCTGCTGATCTGATCCTGGAATTAAGGAGTGGTATATACATAAAGTGCTATTAGCATACAAGTGAGCAGCTTTACAGCCCTGTCTGTGTCTCTGGACACAAGAGAAAAGATTCTTTATGTGCCATTTTTACTACTGTCTCAAAGCTCTGAACACTTTTCCAAGGAGCAGGGAGGGGTGACAAGGAGAGTAAGGATACAAAAGAGTCCTTACGTCCTTCCAAACTCACAGCAGAGAAGAAAATCAAACACTACACACATGTTTAGCAGAGTTGCTCATTCCAAGAATGCATAATCTTTACAAGCTGTACCTTGTTGAAAAGGCTGATCAAACTTTCCATCAAATTATTATTATTACAATTTTTAAAGGAAATGATTGACTAAAATACTGTTTTCATATCTATCAGCAGGACTTCGAGATTTACTGGCAAAATGTTTGCAGAATAGGTAAGAAAAGTAACACTTCTGTAAGACAAATTGTATTTGAGAGTAAACTATATTTGACTCTCGAGTGCTGACACAACAGAAAAGCAAACTCTTGAGACATGCGAGATAAGAGAGCAATTAATGTTTGACAATGGTATGTTTTATTTAGCATTCAACACAATACAGCAGAGTGAGCTAACTTTGAGAGATATTATTGACTGCATATAACATATGTCTAAAATAGCTAATGTTAGCAGAGCAGCTAAATCAATAACTCATGTAGCATTTACTGAGTTCTACAGTATTTACAGGAGTCTCAACAGGATAACGATTAAAGTTAGTAAACTTATATCAGATACAATAATATACACATACAGTAATATTACAATTACTGTTATTATGTCGAGTCTTTTCACAAATGTTGGAGCATTTCACTTTTGGTATGGTCAACTAATGTGTACACAGGGTTAGGGTTAGGACAGTTAGTCAACACATAGAGAAAAGAGTGAAGGAGTTAGTTTTTTTCTAGAAACCATAAGCTTGAGACAACATAAATGTAACCTTGCTATATCATTCAGCTTACCATTGTTTATTTCACTGTTAATGTCACTCAGAATACCTCTGTGACGACCCAGCTCTGGAACTTCCCCTTTAAGAGGGTTGGCTTGTGGGGAGTGGAAGGGTAGTCAGGTGTGGTCTACCTGAGAGAGAGGAGGGGCTTAGAGTGTGTATATATAGGCCAGTCTGCCTTTGCTCAATCTCTCTCTCTCTCAGGTGAGCCACCATCTTGGTAAACCCTTTTGTTTGTCTATCTGCTATCTTACTACACACATGACTCTGACATCTTGACACACATTCATGCACCTCATTCACTACTGATTGTTTAAACTCTCACCTTATAGTTATACTAATCAAATGAAGTAAAAAATCAATTGGCAATCAAACTTTGTTGTCTGTGTGGCTTCCTCTCTTTGTTGCTAACCTGAGCTAGTTGTTAACAACCTCCAACATGAACACATCTAGCACACTACAACTACAGCTATATCATTTATTTGTAGTTTCTTCTTCTCAGGACTGCAGCTCACGAGAATATTAATCTCCTTTGGATGAGAGAAGGGGCAGTTTAGGCAGAGGAAGCGCAGGAGCTGGACCTATCTCTGCTGCCAGGACAACAGAGACTGGTTGGTCATATATTGTCTTTTTCAGAGAACCGGGTTGCATGACTGCAACCCAGTTCTCTGAAATAGCAGGAAAAAGATGCTGTGTAGAAATACGCCATGGGCAAATACTCCTTGTGTGACTAGGAATCACGTGTGTCAAACACGCAAATAATTGGTTGAATGAGCCCTTACACCTATAGGCGAAGCTTGGCCACACAACTCATAGGCAAGGGAAATAGCATCCCTCACCCAGTGCGACATAGTCTGCTTAGTGTCCGCAGCTCCCTGGTTGTGGCCCCCATAGCACATGAAAAGCTGCTCAGACTTACTCCACTGGCTAGTGTGGTGGACGTAACTCTGAAGCGCACACACTGGACATAGTAGGTGAAGTCTCTCCTACTCCAGTGACATGAATGGTGGAGGGGGAAATATTTCAAGGATGATTCAAAGGCAAAAATGGAACCTTGGAGAGATAAGTAGGGTGATGGTGCAAAATAACTTTGACCAGCCCAGTGGCAAAGTCTAGGCAGGATGGCAAGAACGACAGAGCCAGCAAATCCCAAAATCTCTTAAGAGAAGTAATAGCTGTTAAGAAGAGACAGAAACCAAAGAGGATCTGGGAAACAATCATATTAATTGTCCACATTCTGAACTTGTACGTTCTGAGATAACTTCGTAATCCGCGAAGATCCAGAATCAGACACAACTTCCCCCAATTCTTCTTGGGAACCAGGAAATATCGGCTGTAATAGCTTGACTGTCTGTCTGACAGGTGAACACATTGTATGGCTCCTTTGCCTTGAGCATGGCGGGGAGGAAAATCACAAACGCTTCCAACAGCATCAACTGCGTTGCCAAAAATGCCAGAAGGCAAGATGGGGGCCTCAAAGAGGAAAGACAGATCCTTCTCCTTGATGCCTGTGAGGTTAAGCAACAGATGCCTCTTCGTAACAACCAAGGCATCCGTGCAACCATCTGTTTGGTTGCACGGAGGGAGAGGTTCCCTGGTCCATTAGTCTGGAGAACAATCATTCTGGAGAACAATCAGATCAATTTTCCACCTCAGCCAGTACAAATGAGACCCCCGACAGGTTTCCAATGCACCCCTGTCAGACCCCCTTCACCCCCTCCCAGACCAGCTCCAAAAGCCTTGGCTAGCACCAAGGCTACTATCAGCGATTAGGACACAGAGGGCTGTTCCAGGACTTTTGTCATAATAAAATACTTATCAACCTGAGGCCCTGGGAGAGAACACTCCCCCCCAGCTCCATAACTACAGTCAGAAGTCGCAGATTGGAGAAGAGAATAACAGTTAGATTGTCTAATCAGACAAACCTGATTCAAATCCCCTGCAAACAGATAAAGTCTGGTCCTGCTCAAACTGACTTGAAACTTGCAGTGTTCAATGTCGGGTCTTTGGGAAATAAATCTTTTTTAATTAATGATTTTATAATTTCAAATAAGTTTGATTTATGTTTTTAACAGAAACATGGTTAGACAGCAAGACTGGAAATGCTGTCCTTCTTGAATCCACCCCATCGAATTTCACATTTTTATCCAAAATGCGGGAAAACAAAAAGGGTGGTGGTGTTTGTGCTATTTTTAGGGATAATATTCTTATCCAGAAACTATCACTTGGGGAGTTTTCATCATCTGAGTATGTGTCATTCCAAATGGAGTTGAGGTTTTCTCCATCTATTTTATATGTTGTTCTTTACAAACCACCCCAACAATGTCATGATTTTATTGATGAGTTACTGAAATGCTTTCGGTTCTCTTCACAGAATTTGAACAATTAGTCAAATCAGGTGATTTTAATGTGCATGTGGATAATGTTTGTGACAGGAATGCCAAAGAACTTTCTACTGTTCTTGATACTTTTGGTCTTTGTCAGCATGTTAATGAGCCGACCCATAACAGAGGTCACACTCTGGACCTGGTCATTACTAAGGCTGTTCATATTTCAGATGTCACTGTGATTGATGTTGATCTGTCTGATCATTCTTGTATCTGCTGCTGGACCTACAGTTGTTCAGAAGAGACACATTAATGATAACACCAGGACACAGTTTATTGAGGCAATCAGGTTTCAAAATGCCTCATCAGGTCAAGTTGATGATTTGTTGAATTGTTAAACTTCAGGTGTTTTAAATGTTATGGATGCCATTGCTCCTGTTAAGGTTAAAGTGATGAAGAAGAGGCATAAGGCTAAGTGGAGCAATGCTCCTTCTGTCAGGGCACAGAAAATGGAATGCCAAAAAGCCGAAAGAAAATGGCGTAAATTGAAACTCTTAATTCATTTTGAGGTACACAAAGAAAATCTGCATGTTTTCAATCAAACTTTGAAAAAAGCAAGAGAAATATTCTTCTCAGAGCTCATCAACAACAGCAGTAACAACTCACGTGTCCTGTTTGCTCCAGTGAACAGATTAACAAACCCTTCAGCTCCATTTCCTCCAGAATTAGTTTCCACCACTAAATGCAATGAGTTTGCATTGTTTTTTTAACGACAAGGTTCAAGGCATTAAACATGCGATACAGGCCAAAGAGCAAACAACAACACTGCAGCCACATAGAAGACCTTTGGTTGAGTTTACACATTTTACACCCATTATAATAATAATAATAATAATGGATTGGTTTTATATAGCGCATTTTCAAGGCTCTCAAAACGCTTTACAGAGTCCTTTATTCATTCACTCCACAGTCACACACTGGTGGTGGAGACGTGGCAGCCACTTTGCGCCTACAGACTCCAACCTCCAACCATTCTCACACATTCATACACATTCGTACACCAGAGTAACAGTATGAACTGTGGCGAGAGTGAGAATCGAACCGCCTACCTTCCGGTTGAAGGACGACTGCTCTACCCACTGAGCTATCACCGCCCATTACACCCATTAATGACAGAACAATTGAAAGAACTGTCTACAGCCTGAGTTCATCCACCTGCTGCCTCGATGTTTTCCCCACTAGATTTCTAAAATCAGTACAATGCAGTTTGTTACCACAACTCACTAATATAGTCAATAATTCCTTACAGTCTGGAACATTTCCAAAGGGCCTTAAAAACTGCTGTCATCAAGCCTTTCCTAAAAAAGAGCAGTCTTGATGCTACAATGCTCAACAACTATCGGCCAATATCAAACCTGCCATTTTTTGGGAAAGTCATCAAATAAATTGTATATCAGCAACCTAATGACTTTCTATTGCTTAACAACTGCTTTCACCCTTTTCAGTCAGGTTTTAGGCCCATCACAGACTGAGACTGCACTTATCAAAGTCACAAATGACATCCGTCTGAACACTGACGCGGGCAAAGTCTCTGTCTTAGTTCTGTTGGACTTGAGTGCTGCGTTTGATAAAGTGGACCATAAAATCCTGTCACAAAGATTAGAGGAATGCATAGGTATGTCTGGAACTGCTCTTAAACGGTTTCAGTCATATCTTGAAGACAGGAAGTACTTTGTTTTCGGTTGGAAACTGTGTATCAGACCAAATGGCCCTGACATGTGGGGTTCCACAGGGGTCTATCTTGAGACCTCTATTATTCAATCTCTACATACTTCCTTTAGGCCAGTTAATACACAGCTGTGCCGTATCATACCATAATTATGCAGATGACACTCAGATTTACATTTCACTCACAGCAGGTGAAAATGGACCAATCCATTCACTGTGTCACTGCATCGAACAGATTGATGTGTGGATGCAAAATAATTTTCTCCAACTGAACAGAAACAAGACTGAACTAATTATCTTCGGGCCACAGAAACAAAGAGAAAGTGTCAGCAGTCACCTCGAGTCTCTTTCTCTAAAATCTAAAAATCAGGTTAGAAATCTAGGGGTCATCATGGACTCAGACTTAAATTTCCACAGTCACATTAAGTCAATTACATCATTCTATCACCTTAAAAATATTTCCAGAGTCAAAGGGATAATGTCTCAACCAGACTTAGATAAACTTATTTATGCTTTTATCTCCAGCAGGTTAGATTACTGTAACGGCCTGCTCACTGGTCTCTCAAAACGAGGGTTAAGACAGCTTCAGCTTATTCAGAACGCTGCTGCTCGGGTTCTAACTAACACCAGGAAGTACAACCACATCAGTCCAGTTTTAAAATCTCTGCACTGGCTTCCTGTTGCTCAGAGAATAGACTTTAAAACAGCACTGCTGGTTTACAAGTCTCTAAATGGTTTAGCACCAGAATATATTTCTGAAATGCTAGTAACTTATGAGCCTCCTCGGATTCTGAGAACATCTGGGACAGGCCTTCTGCTCGTGCCCAGAGTTAGAACTAAACAGGGTGAAGCAGCGTTTAAGTTTCATGCAGCAAAAACCTGGAACAACCTCCCAGATGAAGTAAAACAAGCCTCAACTTTAACAATGTTCAAGGGGAGGTTAAAAACCTTCCTTTTTAGCTCCGCCTACACCACAACCTAAAATGTCTTTTTTATCTGCACTCTTCTTCTTTTATAATATTTTTAATTTTTCTTATGTTTCTAAATCTAAATTTTGTAAATTGTCTTTTATTTCTGTAAAGCACTTTGAGTTAGTCTGGCTTCAGGACACAACACAGCACTGAGTCCGCTCTTCTCAAAGTACAAAACAACATTCTCTTGTCCCTTGATGAGAAAAAGCCAGTGCTGCTCATAATGCTGGATCTTACTGCAGCATTTGACACCGTGGACCACTCAGTCCTCCTGACACGTCTGGAACAACAGGTTGGGCTTCAGGGACCTGTGCTGCAGTGGTTTAGGTCGTATTTAACAGAGAGGACTTTTTCTGTTAGGATTGGTGACCTCTCCTCCTCCTCGGTCCCCTTGACCTCTGGTGTGCCACAAGGTTCCATTTTGGGCTGAATAGTTGAGGTATCATTTGTCTCATCACACTATTGTCTGCTCATATATGGGCAAATAAATCTCTGAAACTACAACCCTATGCACTTAAATTGCACTTGCACAGACACTGATTAATTTTAAGGCGGATCACAACATGCACAGTTTTGAGAAAATTTATATTTGTTCCCCTAATGTCTGTGAAGGTTCTTAGTCATCCAGGTTCTCTTGAAGAAGCAAAGGCATCTGGACTTAGTTTTCAAGGTGAAGATGTTTCAACTCTTCTCCATGAGACTTTCTCATTCTGAGTTCAACTGGTAAGAGAGCTGAGCTTATATCTCTTGAGGGAGGGGTTTGACCTGAAACTAAGTCCAATTGGACCAGGCTGTTCTGGTCTCATAGTCATTAACTTTGAGTGAATTTCCTTTGCTTGGAATTTATTATTTTTGTTTTGTTTATTTAAAGTTTGGGTTAGGTGTGCTTAGACAGAGTTTTGTTGTGTTATTTATGGTTGTTTAGAGACTGTCTTACGTGTTCTTGAAAAAGCTAACTATCTTATTATCACTATGTCTAATATTTAGCTCTGGGGGAAGACTTCCCAGAATATACATTCTGGTCTTCTTCTAGTATACATTGCACAACATCTGTCCTGCCTAATTTTTTTTTACCTTCAATAAACATTATCAATCCATGCAATGTATGTTTACTGAGTCCTTGCATTACTTTGCCACATAGTTGTTGAACTGAGCCTATTTCATGAGTTGTTTTTGTTGGAGGTTTTCCTTGCCTACTTTGTTCCCAATGGATTGTTAAAAATAAACAAAACACTAACACAGATATAAGCTTGGACGCAGTGGCTCAGTCGTCCAATAAAAGTACAGTTGGCAGTTCAATTCCCGCTCTGCCCAGTTCATACTGTTGTTGTGTCCTTAACCCACCTTGTTTCCAGTGCCACAGCTCTGGTGTATAAATTGTGAGTAAACGGTGAGTTTGTTGGTGGTCGGAGAGGGCTGTGAGTGCTGTATTTATGGCAGCCCCCCGTCTGTCTGAATGGGGTGAATGGAAAGATAATGTTAAAGCGCTTTGGGTGCTTGAGAAGGGTACAAAAAAAATAAAAATAAATAACGCTATATAAATGCACACCATTTACCATTTACTTGCATTAGTGGTGAGTGTTGCAGACCTACAGTGTGCGATCAGAATTTCCTCAGACATAATAAAAAAAACGAGAGTCACTTATAGGTAATAGTAATTGGACAACCCAAGGGTTTATATTTGACTGTGTGTGGTACACTTTTCAAATTCTTCTATAATAACCTCTAGTCTGTTTTGCGACCCCTCTTTTAGAATTTCTCAGTGGTAGCTTCTTTGTAAGACAATTGTACTATCCATCAAAAATAATTTTACATTAATTACATAATTTACATTCCAAATAAATCCTAGACTCTCCTGTTACAGCTGGCCTGTTGACAAAATTGTACTAAATTTCAGGGACTTCCACATTTGCTTTTATTCTATCATCCATTAGATGACTGAATAGACATGCTATATTGATTCAAACATGCTTTACCACCAACCACTCTTAATGCAGCAAATAAATTGATTGTATTTGTGTGTAGGGGCGTAGTGGCTCAGTGGTAGACAGGTCGTCTTTCAACCGGAAGGTAGGTGGATTGATTCCCGCTCTACCCAACAGTTCATACTGTCTTTGTGTCATTGGGCAAGACACTTAGCCCTCCTCCAGTGGTGTTCCAGCTGTAACACTGGTGAATGAAACCTTAATGTGTGTTGGTTTGAATGGAAGCGTTAACAAAAAATGTAAATGGAACACTGGTGAATGGAAGCTTCATGTCAGTTGCTTTGGATAAAAGCTTCTGCTAAATGAATAAATGTAAAAGTAATGTGTGCTTTGTTTGATTTGGTCAGATTGGACAGAGCCCATCCGGAGACATGTTGCTTTGGTCAGTTTGGACTGCTTTGTTGCTTCTGAGCTATGTGGACGCTGCCGAGGAGGATAATGTACGCGCAGGTAGGACTACAGTAGTTACAAACCCAGTGGATGTTACCTACAGTATAGAGCTACAGAGATTTTATTTGACACATTTAAGTTTACATTGTGATAGGTGAGATGCACAGAATTTTTAAACTGACAGGTGCACTCAGTCACAGCTTATGTGGAAGGACCTGAATTGGTTTATCTGCAAGATTGCTAAAAGTAGGTCCAAATAAGCAAGACATGAAGTACCTCCCATCCAAAAAAAGTCTTCATGTCTTTTTTACATCCAAAAAAGACATGAAGACTTTTTTACTTCCAAAGCGTATTTAAATGTTTATCATACCTGCAAACTCAGATGGACTGAAAAAGGTGACATTGCAAACATGCAAACTCCACACAGAAAGGCCCTGTCCCAGATGGGAATTGAACTCAGGACCTTCTTGCTGTGAGGCCGCAGTGCTAACCACTTACTTTTGATTTAACATTTTACATAAGTATTGACTTTTTTTAAACAGTATAGTTTATTAATGACCATGGTTAGTAGCCTATCAAAAAAGACACTGCTTTTTGCAACACACTGCAATAATTTGAAAAAAGTTTAGCACCCCCCTAATTTGTTCTTTCAATATTAAAGAATGATTTTTTAAACTTACCACTAGTGCCCTGTACGTTGTCATTCAAGAGCAGTCACTGGCTCCACACTTGGTCCCACCCCACACATTTCCAAAGCATAATAAACTATTGTCATGTCACTGACCCCTAATTAGTCCACACACTCTTTCATCTCTTTCACATTACAGTCACAAAATGCTGCTACAAATAATACAAAAGCCTCTCTGATTTTATTATTCACAAAAGAAGCGCCAAATAAAACCAATAAAAATGATTTACACTTTATTTACATATGAAAGGATTGGGCTATATTGTTGGTATTCTACCACTGAGCTGGACGATACAGTTCCATTTGGTTTTGAACCCAAGAAAAACAGGCACCAGCCTCACAGCAAAATAGAGCACTGTAAGCCCTCTGCAGTAGTTGTATTTATTTACTGTCTATGTTAAACTAATCTTTTATGATTTAGAAGTTTTTTTGGCCACCTGCCCTAGAGTTAAATTTTACATTAACCATATTTCCATAACTTGCATTTGCTTGTGTGATGCAGGCTGCAGCACTGCTGTTAATGATCTGGTCTACATTGTGGATGGCTCCTGGAGTGTTGGCCCTGATGACTTTGAAACAGCAAAGCTGTGGCTCATCAACATCACCAGCCACTTTGACATCGGCTCACACTACACACAGGTACGTCTTGGGTTACTTGACTGTAACCCTGTTCCCTTAAAAAGTGGGAATGAGATGCTGCATAGCATTACGCTGTGGGGAACAAGAATACCAATGATGCCGTACTAAGTGTCTGTCCCTTGGTTATGAAGTATGCACAAACACAAAAGAGGTCTCAAACAAACGAGCCATCATCCAAACTATAGAATCTGATGAATGTGTAGAAGAAGTCGGGTAGAAGAAGTCTGCTGCAAACTTGCTGCAGAGGGGCACCTTTTGTTCAAGTCATTGAAGCTGCAACCCCCCTGGTGGAATGACCCCTTACACTTATAATAATAATAATTATTATTTTTATATAACGCTTTTCCACCTACAAGTAGGCACTGAAAGCGTGAGTTATGGGCGAAGATTGATCGCACGCCTCATAGGCCAGGGCAATGGCATCCCTCACCAAGCGTAATATAGTCTGCCTGATGGCTGCAGCCCCCAGCCCCCAGCTTGCAGCACCCTTAGCATATAAACAGCTGTTCGGACTTATACCACTGGCTAGAGTGGTCGACATAAGTCTGGAGGGCATGTACTGGACGCAGTAAGTAAAGTCTCTCCTGCTCTGGTGTTGTAAATGGCGGAGGACAGACAACTTCAAGAATGTCCAGATTTAGGGTTGAGAATGGAACTTTTGGAAGATAATTAGGGTGAGGATGCAAAATGGCTTTGACCAGCCTAAAGGCAAAGCTGACAGAGCCCCAGTCGCTAGACCCCTCGAATGAAGCGGGTAACTAGAGGGTGTCTCTGTATCGAGAAACTGTCAATCAGGGCGTGGCAAGTCGAAATGGCGGCCACAAAGAACCTGAGTGTGCTAGGATTAGTGCCTGAGGACAGTTTGTCCTGCAGTAACTCCAAAAATAAAACAATCTGGCAGTGAACTGGGTCTGTATGATGTGTAGCACACCAGGCTTCAAAGACACGCCATTTGCAGGCATAGGATCTCCTAGTAGAGGGAGACCTAGCACTCAAAATAGTCTCTACAACAGGGGCTGGGAGCCCGACTTCTCTTAATTGGTCCCCCTCAGGGGCCAGACGTAAAGGTTCCAGAGCTTGGGCCGGGGATGAAACACTGTCCCTCCTGAGAAAGTAGATCCATCCTGGTCGGAATCGCCCATGGCGAGTCGTCGAAGAGAGAGATTAGGTCTGAGAACCATACTCTGGTTGGCCAACAGGGCGCTACTAGTAAGAGGCGCGACCCATGTTTATGGACCTTCGCCAGGACTCCCAGGAGCAGATCCACTGGAGGAAGCACATAAAGACGCAGTCTGGGCCATGCAAGGGCCATTGTGTCCAAACCCAGGGGAGCTGGAGGAGTCAGAGAGAAGTAGAGGGGACATTGTGCTGTCTGCTGTGAAGCACAAATAGGGTTTCCTCAGTACGTCCCCCTTATTTGCTTTAGGGGGTTGGCTCTTGGATGAAACCCCCTGGTTCTGAGCCACAACTGAAACGGTCTCATGTGCAGAAGGCCCATCACCGTGGATGCAGATGACATGAGACCCAATACTCTTTGAAAGAAGTGCACAGTCAGCGGAGGACGATAGGCGAAATGAATTCTGTAGCCTTTAGCCACAGTCCTCATTACCCACAAAGAGATATTTAGCAGTAGCATCCACGCTGCCAAAATCTCATCTTAAACTTTAATGTAATCGAATTAAATATTAAACCAAATACGTAAATTAGTGCCGACAATTATTTTATTGCGCCTTATTGTCGGCCAATTAATATTGTGAAAGATGTCAGTCTGAAGAACATTCTTAGGATCACAAAGAATGACGGCACATATGAGCCGCACATATGAAGCACCATCACAGGAAGAATACACGAGATATATGAAAAGGAGAGGACTACAAAAGTGACGCCGTTACAACATGCACCAACTATTGCCCTCACCGGAGACTACAGCGTTACAGTGCATTATATTATTGAACAGCGGAAACTGCACTCACATGCTCTGACTGTAATAAAAACACAAGAGAGACATTTATACTGTTTACATTGTTATAATGCTAATGTTATAAAGGCCCTGGACATAACTTGTTTTTCTATAACAAGCTAAACAAAATATTAATGCCCTGGCAGCGGCATATATTTTGCAATTAATCGCAGAACTTTGTGTGATTAATTGCTTTAATCGTTGCCCAGCAATAATATATATATATATATATATATATATATATATATATATATATATATATATATATATATATATATATATATATATATATATATATATGTGTATATATATATATATATATATATATATATATATATATATATGTATATATATATATATATATACACATATATATACATATATATATATATATATATATATATATATATATATATATATATATATATATATATATATGTATGTATTACACCTTTTAGCGTAATATGCAGTATCGAGTGTAGCTTTTGATAGTGAACTGATGTGTTCTTACCAAGCGCTGTGGATTTGAGCTCACTTTCCATTGGTCTGTTGTCTGTAGGTGGGTGTAGTGCAGTACAGTGATACTCCTCGTCTGGAAATCTCCCTGGGGAAGCACCAAGAAACTGTGGAACTCATCAAGGCTATCAGTAACATTGAGTACCTTGGCGGAAACACACAGGCAAGGATACACAGCTCCCTAAAGAACCATACTGTAGATAAGAGTTTTAACACTGAACATGGAAACATACAAATTTAAGTGAATTCACTGGTAAATTGATTATCTTTTACTTTTACTTTACTTATTTTTTTTCTTTGTATGGTTCATTAAAATAATAATGAATAACAACTTTCAAAATAGTACATTACTATATTCCAAATTAGAACAATTCTTATCTAGCCTACCCAGGTCTCAATTCAAACAATAATTACAAATACAAATAGACCATACTCGTCTAGCAATATTGCCTATATCTATATATAGGTATGTATTTATTAAAAATTGTTTCACATTGCAGTGTAATTTAACAAGTCATATAACTTTGCACAAAACAAAATGATTTTTACACATAGGAAATATGTGACTTCCAATTTAATTTATCATCAATGAGAACCCCCAAAAACATAAATTCATAAACTCTTTCAATATTAATTCCATTTGAACACAATTTAATATTTTCTATACTAAACTTTTTTTTACTTAAAATTAGTGAACGTTTATTGTTGTCTGAAGTAGGATCATTTGTCTTTAAATTGTAGTCAGTAGTCTTTTTAAATCTCCCACAGAACTGAATAAATTGGTGTTCTCTGCTCCGATAACCAGATAACCAAGAATGTTTCTCAATAAAAAATATCCAGTATTTTGGAAATTTGAGAAAGCGTTTAGCTGACACTTTGATACAAAGTGTCTTGCCTAAGGACACAATGACAGTATGAACTGTGGAGAAAGTGAGAATCGAACCGCCTACCTTCTGGTTGAAGGACAACCGCTCTACCCACTGAGCTACTCTGTTCTGTTCTGTTATACCTGTCTCCAGATTTAAAAAGTGGAATGACCTCGGCCACCTTAATTTTATCAGGAAAGACACTGGTATTGAACGAGAGATTAATCATATACATTTGTACTTATAAGTTTACGTACTCTGGCAGAAGACTATGGGACGATGGCACAGAAACAAACTTCGGGAACGGGCTGGACGCCGGGTCCGGCCCTCGGAACTAGTCGGCCGAACGGGGCATTCGGGGAATTAGATGGTGCCGGGACAGGCACTGGGGGGAACACGGGTGTGCTGGGACGGACATTCTCAGACACACTCAGGACCAGGCAGGAAGAACTCAGGACCAGGCGTGGGGAAGGCCTGGACGGAGCTGACTCAGGAGACGGGGGGAAAGAAGCGGACGGGACTGACTCAGGAGATGGGGGAAAGGACCGGACGGGGCTGACTCAGGATGGACCGGACGTGGAGACCGTATGGGGGAACAGGCGTGGAGACTGTAGGGGGACCAGGTGTAGAGGGACCAGGCGTGGAGGCCGTAGAGGGACCAGGCGTAGAGGGAACCAGGCATGGAGACCGTAGGGGGAACCAGGTGTAGAGGGAACAGACGTGGGATGACCAGACGTGGGATGACCAGATGTGGGCTGACCAGACGTGGGATGACCAGACGTGGGATGCGGAGTCTATTTGAAGTCGAGGATGCCCAGGTAGGCTCGGAGAAGTCTCTTGGCAGCCCAGGTCGTACTGTCATGGCCATAAGGCCCGGAACTTAGAAGACTCCAATGCAAAACCCCACCACACAGATCAGAAGGTAACAAAAAATTTATTATGACACAAAAGTACAAATGCAATTCCAGGGAACAAAAGCCAAGGTTCGAGCATAAAAAAATCCAAAACAAGGTAACAAGAGAGTTTCTCTAGAGCGTGGAACACCCGTAGATAACTATTTACAGAGACACGAGGTAAAATAGAAATCCACAAAGTGAACACAAGGAAAAACCAGACAACAGACTTACTGTGGGGAAGTTATTTCAACAGAAAAAAACAGGAACTGAAACAAAAACAGATACAATAATGAAACATGACATCAGAAACAAAACAGACAAGAAAACAGAAACCTTAACAAGACAGACGGACTACAAAACCAGGAATGGACCCTGACAGATAACATGCACAAAAGCTGACACAAACAGGTTTAAATGGCTGCTAAAGGAAACCATCCTCACCTGTGACCTGTTTACTTGTAATCAGGATGCGTTTATAAAAGGCCAATGAGTTTCTGGGATCTTGACAGACCTTGCACTGTTGTTTCTTGATTCTGAGTCATGGGAAAAGCACAAGAATTGTCAAAGGATCTATCGGGAAAAGGTAATTCAACTGTATAAAACAGGTAAGGGATATAAAACATTTCCAAGGAATTAAGAATGCCAATCAGCAGTGTTCAAACTGTAATTAAGAAAATTTAAAGTTCAGGTAGACCAACAAAAATTTCAGCCACAACTGCCAGGTAAATTGTTTGGGATGCAAAGAAAAACCCACAAATAACTTCAGCTGAAATACAGGACTCTGAAAAAAATAGGTGTGGTTGTTTTAAGATGCACAATAGGGATAAAAATGGGCTGCATGGTTGTGTTGCTAGAAGAAATTGGTGGATCGCTAATGTTTTGGGAATGTGATAGCTACAAAGGCAATGGAAAAGATGAATTTTATCAGAAAATATTGGAAAATTTGCACTCATCAGCCCGGAAGCTGTGCATGGTATGTACTTGGATGTTCCAACATGACAACAATCCAAAGCACAAGGCCAAGTCGACCTGTCATTGGCTACAGCAGCATACAATGTAGAATCTGAACTGTCCATCTCAGTCCCCTGACCTCAATATCATTGAGCTCTGGGGAAATATCAAATGTGCAGATCCCAAGAATTTACAGGAAATGGAGGATTTTTGCTAAGAAGAATGTGCAGCGTTACCATCTGAAAAAATAAAGAGCCTCATCCACAACTACCACAATAGGCTTTAAGCTGTCATTAATGTTAAAATATGGCAATACATGGTATGAAGAATACCTGTGATTTGTAAACTTTGGATCAGGGTCATTTGGGTAGTTTCTGTTGTCATTATGATTAAAAAAGACAATTCACTTTATTGCCCATAACATCTCGCAGCACTTTCCACATTCTTTTAATATTGTTTTTCTTTCCTTGTAACATGTTGTTATAACAATATTTTTTTTGTATGTCTCATTTTACTTGTCAACCTTTTTTTTATAGGCCTTATATTTTCTTTTTGCATTTATTGTTCTAAATTTGATAGTTTCTCTAAAGTTTGTTTGTCTTTTTACAGGTTTTTAAAATACTTTTTGTTATTCAAAAATTTAGATCTCACTAATATTTTTGTTGGGTAATTTTTATTATACAACAATAAGTATCTTTGTAAAAATGTTTTGTAAACATTGTCCCTATCCTCCTTCAGGAGATCATACCTGATTTTATTTATCATTATCAGTTCTTACCCAAATCACTTTACTTTGTTTCTGAATCTTAGTGTCTACATCACAGCAGTAAGTAATAAATATCGGCAAATGCTCGTATCATTTATCAAAAGACCACTTTTAATGGTATTTACTATATTTATAAAAATACATCTATTAAAATTGCACAACTAGAGGTTATTCAACTGGGTCTGGTAATTAATGGATAAAGGCCTCTACTGTACATTCCATATATGAAATTTGAACTGCTAGTATACTTTAATACATTTAACAGGTTAATATTGATGTCTCCACAAAATATACACATTTTTATTAACTTTCATCTAAACTAATAATTTTTCCAAATTTTCTGTACATATTTTTACATTTGAGTTTGATACATACATGTATATTATTACATACAACTATATTTATTTGCTTCTCCATTTCAATCTCAACTGTCAGACATTCCATTAGATCACAAATTACAGTAATCATTTGCTTAAGTACTTTACATTTCAAATTACTTCAACTATATAGTGCCACCCCACTTCCTTTTCTATTCTTTCTATTAATATAATACAATTTATAACTTTATCCTCAGGATAAAGTTCCTTTTCCCCTTTATCCTTAGTTTCCTCAAGTTTCAGACATGGCTATGACAGTAAATCTGTTTTTAAATGATTTTAAATAATCCAATATTTTACTGAAATTTAAATTATGTAAATGAAATTATTCTATGGGTCCAGTTCATGCTTATAGTTAAAAATGACATTCTGTAGGTCTATTTTCAGTTCAGGTTATAAGGGTTTGTTCACACACAGCTATTACAATATTGTTTTTTTTGGGCCTTTTGGTCCTATTCCCCTTGTCAATGTAGTTTTTCACATACCTTAATTGTCCTTCATTTTATCCATTTTGTTTTATCCAGCTGTCACATTGACAAATGGAAAGCATCTGCTCCTAATGCGGGGAGAAGGCCAGTCTGCTGCCCGCAGAGCTGTCTCCCAGTCCGGCTTCTTGTATGGACCTTCCATTGTTTTTCTTATCCTTCAGCTGCTGCCCAAGGAGTGTCAAAAGTCTTGTTTTTTATGTCTTGCAAGAACATAAGTATTATTTCCTTGTTTTTCTGTACATTGCACGTTCCCTATAGGATTCAACTGTGAAATCCTAATCAAAATTTATCCTTCGATCTTTAATAAGAATGTCCTTCTTAGACCATGCGGCCTGTAACATTTTTCGTTTCTCTCTACAGCTTTGGAATAGAACAATTATGGACCTGGCATATTTCTAGCGTCCTGCAAAGACACTTGTTGTGCGATGTGCTCTTTCGATATGGATTTCTTCCTGTATATTAAGTTTGGCATGGAGAAGTGTTTCAATTTAAAAAAAAAAGCACATTTGCTGCTGGTACCAAATCAAGTCTCACACTTTTTTTTTTTGCCAAGCACGGCTTTCCAGATCTTCACATTTATCCTTGAGTGGTTTTTGTTTGCTTTCATTTGAAAAGCACTTGGGAAAACTCCATGTCACTCCATTTCAAGGTGCAATCTTTTCATCATCATCATCAATTCTTTCTTTTAACTGTCTAAAATGTCCATTTATCTCAACTCCTGCTTTGGCTCATTCAAATTTCTTGCAGTTTTGTTCAAGTTTCTTCAGAATTTCTGAAGTTTCTCTGAAGCCCTCTGCGTCTTCTTCATCCAAGCAGGTTTCCTTTGCTGGCAGTGTGGTTGCTAACAGTTTGTCCAATTTGTTCCAATTTTCTCATTAATAATTAATAATCAATTGTCTTTGCGCTGGATAATAGACTAATTGATCATGCAGCGACACATTAATATGACAGGCTTGCAGACATATTTTTTTGATTTTAAGCCATATTTGTAAAGCATTGTGCTTTGACACTCGCATTTTTGTCTATCTTGAAAACAATCCCAAACAATTGCAAATACAACAAGCATTTCTAACAACAGAAATGAGTTAGCAGCACTAATGCAGTGCTCTATTTACAGACTGGCAGAGCCATTAAGTTTGCTGTGGATCACGTATTCCCCTCATCCCAGAGAACCAGCCAAGTAAAGAATCGCATTGCTGTTGTGGTCACTGATGGGAAGTCTCAGGATGATGTGGTATGTATGACAGAGGCTGTAGTTCCAAATTTACATTGTGTGTGCTTTTTTGTTAAAGACCTTGTGTTCCAGGTGGACGCCAGCATGGAGGCTCGTGCTCAGAGCGTTACAGTTTTTGCAGTGGGAGTTGGTTCTGAAATCACCACATCAGAACTGGTCACGATTGCTAACAAACCCTCATCCACCTATGTCCTGTACGCAGAGGACTATGCCACTATTGCGCGGATAAGAGATTCCATGAAGCAGAGGCTGTGTGAAGGTAGGTACTGTTCTCTACAGATGAATGATGACAATGTATTTACAGAGCACATTTAATTACACAGGGCAGGGTATTATGGTTAATGTAAAACTCTCTAGAAGTGAGTTCCATTAATTGGAGCATAATGAGACAAATATAGACATTCAGTCAAGGTACAACAAGGAGACAAGCTGCTAAGGAATGGAGAACTCTTGTGGTGCACATGGTGTTGCCCAGTGGTTTAGATACACAACTAATAAGTTAGCTTATAAATGTAAATGCTCTCCTCGGATTCATCAGGTCGGTATATCGGAGTAACCGGTATTGGGTTTGGAGCACTTTTGAACTCCATTTTCTTACCTTATGTCTGGGCAGCCTCTGCTAGGCGCCCCTGAAGTTGTTCAATAAACTGGCGGTCTATGTCGCCTTGGTGAGTGAGGGTCTCTACCCATGCACTCAGGGACTCTCGCCACCTAGCTTCCTGTGCCAGCATATTTGCGGACAGCTGTGCACTTTTGCCTGCTTTGATGAGTTCCTCCCGCATAGCATCATGATCTTCGCGTTGATTACTGAGCTCGAGTTCTGCTATATCGCGAGCAGACTTTGTGTCGCTCAGCTCTTTCTTTAAGTCGCTAAAGGTTCCCTCAGTTGCCTGGAGTTTGGAGTGTAACTCCTCAAAGTTAGGGTCCGCCTTTTGGAGGGTTTGGACAAGAGTTTGTAACTCTTGAGTTTGTTTTTCGGAATCGTCCAGGACTCCTTTGGTCAATTGGATTTCCTGATTCAACGCCTTTTTCTCGCGTTTGAGAACAAGGCGTTGAATCAGTGTTGTCAATGTCCTGTTTCTGGACCTGGATTCTCTCATGACTGTGTGCCAGGAGATTCTCGGCTTGTTTCTGCTGTGCGCGCATAACAATAGTCATTTGATCTAGCAGCTTGGTTAGGTCCTTGTCTTTTGGCTTGGTGGTTAGCGCAATACTAATCAAGGAGCTTATGTACAGAATCTAGCTCGTTGGGATTTGTGGCCTGAATCTCGTCTACATATTGGGGAAGCACCTGTTCTGTTAAATCACCTAGGGCTGAGTCTAGGTGTTCCAGAAGTTTGATGGGACTATCCGAGTCTGTGGACCGTGGGTCAGACATGTTGAGAAATTGGGGTTCTCTGAGAAAGTGAGTTAGAGTTAATTGTAGAGTATTATGTAGAGTATAATGAATAAGGAGAGTAAAATTCAGGCAGGCTGTAAAAGAATTTTTGAAAATTTGAGTGAAAATGTTAATAAAAAAAAAATCTGTTTTGAAAGAGGATTGAATAAGTAGTAGTAGAATAATAAGTCAGATTGTAATTAATGAAAGAAGGAATTATTGAAGTAAAAGTTTAGTATAAAGTCTACTTGTGAGTTAAGTGACCTTAGGTTAGTATTAGCAGTGACTATTTAGCGATAGCCTAGTAGTGTGAATGTTAATGAGGGTTAACAGTGCTGTGATGCTGCTGTGCTAATCTGTAAAATTAACAATGCAGGATCTGTGGGACAATTCAGCTTTTTAAATTACAACTATGTCAAAATTTGTGCTGACGTAACAGCAGTGTTGTCATAGGTAGCTGTGTTAGTAAACGGTTAGTGTATCGTTCCAATTTGACAAATCCTGTGTGGATAGGAGAAGTCACAAAAGCAGTCTTAAATCATTAATCAAGACAAATTAAATGCAGGGTTAGCATTAAAGATTTCCAAAAGCAGATGCAATGTACATTAAAATGTCACAATTGTTAGTCAGTTCAGTTTCAACTATATTGTGCAATTAAGGGTTATTAACAAACGGCAGTTATTTTCAAAAGCAGTATCACACTGCAGATTTGTGTCAATCAAAACAGCTTGGCAGCAGTTCAACAGGTGTTAATACAGGGAGTAATTCACTTTTTATGTTAATTCAATCAGGCATTTCAGTGTCAATGAAAGCTTGAATTACTCAGTTGTTAAGTTGTAAGCATGAGTCAGTCACTATTTTCAGGAAAAGGGTGTACTTCCTTTGAGTGACCGCTCGAGGGAGGTGTAGAGCTTCTCCCAGAGGATTCTAGAAGTTTCGCACCTTCCTTCAACTAGGGGGCGATAGACTCTCGTGAGTCTGTGGTTTTACCACTTCTTTCCGCTAGGGGGCAATAGGGACTCTCGTGAGTCTGGTTTCGGAGTGACATCTCCGGCACCCCCTTCAAATTTGCGGAGTGCAGATAGCTTTTAGCTTTAGTTTGGCTGTAAACTTTGAAGGGATAAGACCTCTCCACACACAGCCACTTTCCAACACAGCAGTGCTGTGGACAAAACAACGTCTCCCACTAAGCACTACGTGGGCCAAGACTTTGTATATACAGTTGTTGCACAAGGCAAACAGCTTCGTTAGCTGCGTGTATTCTATGGAGTTCTGACGCGGGTAGCTAAGCCTGCTTAGGGGTTTCTCCCAACCAAGATTTTAATTTGTCTGACACAACACAAACAGACTACTTCAACTTGAATTACAAGTTTAAAATGCTGGAGCTGTCTCAGCCATTTCAGTGACTTGTAAGACACGTGATAAGACAAACTTAGACTTTTAAATTCCGGGATATGCGGAAATTAGCAGTTGTCACAGGCCTTATTAAACACACGTCTCTTTAGCGTGTGAGCATGCATTAATTAATCTGGCTCTCTGGTACGGCTAAAACTTTAACTAAGCGTTCAGTCTTTCACTAAAACAACTTAGCAAGCTATCGAAATCGCAGGCATTAATAATTTCTGCTTGGGTTGCTCTTCAGAAATGTACGTACCATATTACCAAGTTTCAAAGCATATCTAAGAATTATGAAATATCAGGCCAGCTGATGTTTTCAAACCCAAGACAGGCAATTTCAACAGCGGTTAATATCAACCAAATAACAGCACAACACACACAATGCTCAGACGCATTGATCAGCCAAGAAAAACACAGCATTTTTAGTGAACAGCGCTTTGGGTTTTTCAAAGATATGATTTGGTGATTTTTTAATGACTTAGGTTTCATGTATCTTCTCAGAACATATTCTTTCAAGCCTCACACCGGGGCTCCAAAAATACTGTTGTGAATATTATTAATAATTACTATGAATATTAATTTATGTAAATAAATAATGAATATTTTGATATCAAAATATTGTCTAGTTTGGGGCACCACTCTAGATTGACAGTTCTAGAGAAACTGTTGTATTTAGTCTCATAATGTTTTAATCTGAAGGATTAGAATTCTCCTGTTTTCGAATATTGTTCTGATATAAACACGGAAAAAACAATGAAAATCCTTAAAGTTTTATAGGGTTTTATTAACGATTACACTTAAGTTAAAAACAATGAATAATGATGAGGACAGGACACAAAGGAATAATTATTGACAAATGATGAGAATAATTAACACAAAACAATGATTGACATTGAACAATGGCATTTACTTATTAGAACTTTGGTGGAGTAAAGTAGTTTGACCATTGAATTCTGTTATTTACTGCGAGTAATTAAGGAGTGGATAAGGTGTGGTTAGACGGTTTAATTAAAGGACTATTTATGACTATTAGTAACGGATGGGGTAGAGGTTCTGATGGGCCTACTAAAGACAACGTTCAGGTTCTATAACGCCAAACATCAGTGTCACATGTTGTGGCACTTGGCTTTTTGGGCGGCAGAAGTTCCAAAGTGATGCTCCGGCACTTTGACGCGTTTTCTCCAGCTGCAACAAGATGGTGTCACGTGTACGCTGTTCCAAAGGCTTACGGTTAGACCATAGCAGGAAAGAGGAGGCGTCCTGTGATTATCTTTTGAGGGTAAGGTAGGCCTTTACCAGCAGTTGAGGTTAAAGTCTTTAAAAATGGAAGGATCACTGAAAGACTGAAAAAGTTGTCTTTTGCTGGATTTGACGAGGGCTAGCTTTTTTTAACGGACTAGTCTTTGTTGTTCTAGCAGAACAAAAATCCACTTCCATCGCGTGGGTTACGTAGGGGAACTGTATCCTGAGTCGGTCACTATTATCTTGATTCGGTCACACCCCTTATAGTGCAGTTTCCGTTTATTTAACGGCTAATTTGTCTAGCGATCACCGTCAAAGGGTAAGTCACGCTGTTCTACATATATTAACCTATTTGTATGTCAATTTTCAGGTATTTTTGTCAATATTTAGGTGTCTAATATTTGTATGAAAGTCATTTACTTTGAGCAAAAGCTCTCGGACGACGCTCTGGCTAGCAGCTAGCGTAAGCGTAAAGTGTGTTTATCTTATCAATAACTGGACGATTAGGGCTGAAAGATGTCCAGTTTTTAGCTAGTTTGACTCCCAAACGATAAAAGATTAGACCAGTGTATGACACAAGCTTTATGATGTTTTTTATTCTGTGAAAAAATAAAAATAAATACTGCCGCGAAAAGGCTTTGGCAACAGTCTCATCTTGAGTGTCTGAATCAGGGTGCGGAAAAAACAAAAACTTTCATAAAAGTAAAGAGGTGATAAAATCAATTTGAGCAACAGATTGATGTGTTTGTTAATAATTTTAAGTTTACTCAAATATGTTCTGCTTTTAAAATAACTGTGGAGGTATTTTTATTACCAGACTGATGTGTTTTTGATCATAGTATCCTGTTTAAGCAAAAAAGGAAAAAAAAAAGAAATATGATGATCATATGTATTAAAATATGACTGGACATGTCCCCACAAGTGTCAGGACATGTCAGAAACAGTATTAGGTCATTTACAGTTTGTCCTGAAAACAATCGGATAATTTGTTATCATTTTCCAAATCTCAATTTTGAGTGAAATGGACAGTGCATTTGATTCTGATGTTGCAGTTTTTCATATGAGAGCAGTGAGATGCTCAGTAAAAAAATCTGTCAAAAGTGAAATTAAACAATGAAATTAACTGACCTCTTGTTCAACATGTCCAGTATTATGGTTCTTTATAACAGTGTTAGGCCTTGCTTTAACCCTGTAATATTATAACTAGGACTTTTCTTGTTGGTGTAATGTCCCTACCTTCTTACAAGTACAGTATATTTGTCTATATTTGTCTTGTTGTACTGTGTGAATGTTATATTGAAAATCTGTTTTTGTTTTGGGTAGAAGAACAGCTGAATGGGACAGAGAAATAAAAACAGAGAAGAGTGCAAACAAACAAAAAAAGGGTAGGTTTGTGCGAGCTAAAAGCGTGAGATCTATTTTCCATCCATCCATCCATCCATCCATCTTCTTCCGCTTATCCGGGGCCGGGTCGCGGGGGCAGCAGTCTAAGCAGAGAAGCCCAGACTTCCCTCTCCCCAGACACTTCCTCCAGCTCTTCCGGGGGGATACCGAGGCGTTCCCAGGCCAGCCGAGAGACATAGTCCCTCCAGCGTGTCCTAGGTCTTCCCCGGGGTCTCCTCCCGGTGGGACATGCCCAGAACACCTCCCTAGGGAGGCGTCCGGGAGGCATCCGAAACAGATGCCCGAGCCACCTCAGCTGGCTCCTCTCGATGTGAAGGAGCAGCGGCTCTACTTTGAGCTCCTCCCGAGTGACCGAGCTCCTCACCCTATCTCTAAGGGAGCGCCCCGCCACTCTGCGGAGAAAGCTCATTTCGGCCGCTTGTATCCGGGATCTTGTTCTTTCGGTCATGACCCAAACTTCATGACCATAGGTGAGAGTGGGAACGTAGATCGACTGGTAAATCGAGAGCTTTGCCTTACAGCTTAGCTCCTTCTTCACCACGACAGACCGGTACATCGACCGCATTACTGCAGAAGCTGCACCGATCCGTCTGTCAATCTCACGCTCCTTCCTTCCCTCACTCGTGAACAAGACCCCGAGATACTTGAACTCCTCCACTTGAGGCAGGAGCTCTCCAGCAACCTGAAGGGGGCAAGCCACCCTTTTCCGACTGAGAACCATGGTCTCAGACTTGGAGGTGCTGATCCTCATCCCAGCCGCTTCACACTCGGCTGCAAACCGCCCCAGTGAACATTGAAGGTCCTGGCTTGATGGAGCCAACAGGACAACATCATCTGCAAAAAGCAGAGACGAAATCCTGTGGTCCCCAAGCCAGACTCCCTCCGGCCCCTGGCTGCGCCTAGAAATCCTGTCCATAAAGATAATGAACAGGACCGGTGACAAAGGGCAGCCCTGCCGGAGTCCAACATTCACCGGGAACAGGTCTGACTTACTGCCGGCAATGCGAACCAAGCTCCTGCTCCGGTCGTACAGGGACCGGACAGCCCTTAGCAAAGGGCCCCGGACCCCATACTCCCAGAGCACCCCCCACAGGGCACCACGAGGGACACAGTCGAATGCCTTTTCCAGATCCACAAAGCACATGTGGACTGGTTGGGCAAACTCCCATAAACCCTCCAGCACCCTGGAGAGGGTATAGAGCTGGTCCAGTGTTCCACGACCGGGACGAAAACCGCATTGTTCCTCCTGGATCTGAGGTTCGACTATCGGCCGCTTTCTCCTCTCCAGTACCCTGGCATAGACTTTCCCGGGGAGGCTGAGGAGTGTGATCCCTCTGTAGTTGGAACACACCCTCCGGTCCCCCTTCTTAAAAAGAGGGACCACCACCCCGGTCTGCCAGTCCAGAGGTACTGTCCCCAAACGCCACGCGATGTTGCAGAGGCGTGTCAACCAAGACAGCCCCACAACATCCAGAGACTTGAGGTACTCAGGGCGTATCTCATCCACCCCCGGTGCCTTGCCACCGAGGAGTTTACCAACTACCTCAGTGACTTCAGCCTGAGTGACGGACGAGTCCACCTCTGAGCCCTCGGCCTCTGCTTCCTCAGTGGAAGACGTGACTCTGGGGTTGAGGAGATCCTCGAAGTATTCCTTCCACCGTCCAACAATATCCCCAGTTGAGGTCAGCAGATTCCCACCTCCACTGTAAACAGTGTTGGCAGGGCACTGCTTCCCCCTCCTGAGGCGCCGGACGGTTTGCCAGAATTTCTTCGAGGCCGACCGATAGTCTTTTTCCATGGCCTCACCGAACTCCTCCCAGACCCGAGTTTTTGCCTCCACAACCACCCGTGCTGAAGCCCGCTTGGCCTGCCGATACCTATCAGCTGCCTCAGGAGTCCCACAAGCCAACCAGGCTCGATAGGTCTCCTTCTTCAGCTTGACGGCATCCCTTACTTCCGGTGTCCACCACCGGGTTCGGGGATTGCCGCCACGACAGGCACCGGAGACTTTGCGCCCACAGCTTCGAGTAGCTGCGTCGACAATGGAGGTGGAAAACATGGTCCACTCAGACTCAATGTCTCCAGTCTCCCTCGGAATCTGGTCGAAGCTCTGTCGGAGGTGGGAGTTTAAGATCTCTCTGACAGGGGACTCGGCCAAACGTTCCCAACAGACCCTCACAGTACGTTTGGGTCTGCCAAGTCTGTCCGACCTTCTCCCCTGCCATCGGATCCAACTCACCACCAGGTGGTGATCAGTTGACAGCTCCGCCCCTCTCTTCACCCGAGTGTCCAAGACATACGGTCGGAGGTCAGATGAAACAACTACAAAGTCGATCATCGACCTCCGGCCAGGTGTCCTGGTGCCACGTGCACTGATGGACACCCTTATGCTTGAACATGGTGTTTGTTATGGACAAACTGTTGCTAGCACAGAAGTCCAATAACAGAACACCACTCGGGTTCAGATCAGGGGGGCCGGTCCTCCCAATCACGCCCCTCCAGGTGTCACTGTCGCTACCCACGTAAGCGTTGAAGTCCCCCAGTAGAACGATGGAGTCCCCGGTTGGAGCGCTTTCCAGCACCCCTCCCAGAGTCTCCAAGAAGGCCGGGTACTCTGCACTGCCATTTGGCCCATAAGCACAAACAACTGTGAGAGACCTATCCCCGACCCGAAGGCGCAGGGAAGCGACCCTCTCGTTCACCGGGGTGAACTCCAGCACATGGCGACTGAGCCGGTGGGCAATTAGCAAACCCACACCGGCCCGCCGCCTCTCACCGCAGGCAACTCCAGAGTAGTGGAGAGTCCAGCCTCTCTCGAGGATTTGTGTTCCAGAGCCCAAGCTGTGCGTGGAGGTGAGCCCGACTATCTCTAGTCGGTATCTCTCAACCTCCCGCACAAGCTCAGGCTCCTTACCCGCCAGCGAGGTGACATTCCATGTCCCTAGAGCCAAATTCTGTGTCCGGGGATTGGGTCGTCGAGGCTCCCGCCTTCGACTGCCACCCAATCCACATTGCACCGGCCCCTTACGGTTCCTCCTGCAGGTGGTGGGCCCACGGGAGGTTGGTCCCACGTCGCTCTTTCGGGCTGAGCCCGGCCGGGCCCCGTGGGGAAAGACCCGGCCACCAGACGCTCGCATGCGAGCCCCAACCCCGGGCCTGGCTCCAGGGTGGGGCCCCGGTTGCGCCATACCGGGCGACGTCACGGTCCTTGGTGTGAACTTCTCCATAAAGGGTTCTGAACCGCACTTTGTCTGGCCTGTCACCTAGGACCTGTTTTCCTTGGGAGACCCTACCAGGGGCATAAAGCCCCCGACAACATAGCTCCTAGGATCATCCGGGCACTCAAACCCCTCCACCACGATAAGGTGGCGGTTCAAGGAGGGGGAGATCTATTTTGTACAGTAAATTTGTAACAGTAAATGTTAATGTAAGTGTGGTTAAAAATCTCATTGTTATAACAATATACATACATATTAATATAATTGTTGAAACATAACTTCTTTTCTTGACAACTAACAGATGCAAAACAAGAGAGAAAGTCTGGCCAATGGAATCCAGAGTCCACAGCACAAACCCTAGAGAATGCAGAGCGGTTCGCTATCAGTCCTGAAGTCCAGCCTAAATCAAATTTTATTTATATAGCCCATTATCACAAAATAACAATTGCCTCAAAGGGCTGGAGAAAAAAACAAAGACAGGCTGAACTAGACAACATACCCTGTCCTTAGACCCTCCATCAGGTTCAGAGGAAAAACTCATAAAAACTCAGCCAGGGAAAAAGAGAAACCTCATGGAGGACCACAGAAGAAAGATCCACTCCCAGGACGGACAGTGCATGCAGTGGATGTGTCCAGGACAGACATTGACAAATAGTCAAAATGTACAAAATGACAGTATATCAGTTTTGAGATGGTCTTTAACTGAACCAGGCCAATGGAAAGTTCTCAATCCTGAAGAAGAGTTGACAACACTGTCCACTCTATGCCTGTTATCATTGAGTAGCCATGAAGGGGACCCTTTAAATTCCTCCTTCACTTCTCCCTCAGTGATTTGGGGGTATACCCTGTTAGATTTACAACTGTGATGAGGGGGATACATCTTATATATACCACGAGAAATGTCTTTGTCTCTTTAGGATTGAATCAAACAGAAACAGCCTGCGACAACATCACATCTTGTCCTGTTTAAAGGCTCATGGTGTGGATGTCAGAAAGTCCTTCAGCACAGGATGAGAACATGTACACAGACTCGGGAAGTAAATTATCTACAGCAGGTGCTCCTGAACATGCCACACACTACAGCAGTGACTGAGGAGCTCAGCACAGGTCCTGAATGTTCAGATGTTATACATGTCCACAACAGAGTGGGAACACCAGCAGGGATGGCTCAAGCTCAGGCCAGAAGAGACTAAGATGCCTGGACACCACAATTTTTCCAGATTGAATTCCACTTTTTTTTTTTTTTGCAAATGAGGAGTATTCCCTCAAGTTCATCTCCTGCTCTGGGTCCCTTTTTAAGCCTCTGCTGGTTTCCAGTTGTCTCCAGAGACAAACATGGCCAGTGAACCTTCCTGCTGCCTCCAACAGAGAAGAAGGTACATTTTAATCACAGGAAATTTTAGTAGTATTTGTAATATCATATTATTTCTTAGTGCCATTAACAGCAGCAGGGGAGTGCCTCTGTGGATCCTGAGCTGCTTCCACTCCTTCCAGTGCTAGCATCCGTTTAACTGGTAACAAGAACCAAATGTTAAACATGACCTTAACTACAGTAAAAGTTAAACAAGATAGACTTTAAATAACTGGACAGCCATTGTAATTTTTCCTCTTACACAAAAACATCTCTTATTTGGAGATGATTTCCATTTGGCAGAACAAGTAGAGCAGATTAAAGTTCCTCTGAATGCATGTGGATAGACATGAGTTATCAGAAAACACGGCAGTACCTGCATACTCTGGAGCGAGCCAATCTAAAAATAATACAATCGATCAAAAACCAAAGTATTGCATGCTACATTTTAGGTAAATGTTTAGGATTTCTTTTTATTTAAATAGATACCAGACTATTTTACCTTTGTAAAGTGGTTAAGTGCCTGTGGTCAGGCTTAACACTTTTTTTTCTGAGTGTCAATTCTTTAGAACTACTCAATTTCAGAAAAAAATATGTTTGATATTTTTGTGAAATATTTAAGTGAATAACTGAAACAAAGCTCATGCCCCTTTACTTTAAAGAAGTTTGTAAATGAACAATTACTGCACCTCACTCATGGAACATCAAAATATTTGCTTTTTACTTGGGAATGCATTGTACAGCACCATTTCTTTTATCCAATTGTATACATAATTCTTCACACTTATACTACTAATGCCTAATAAACTGTACCTGCCAATACTGAATACTTTCTTATTTTGTCTCCAGGCAAACCACGGTCCAATGCCATAAATAAAGCTGAGTGTGAACTCAACCAGGAAGACTACTCCCCTTCATCTACAGCACACTGCATCTTCTCAACCAACTGTCTCTCCACCTCAAGCTTTTAGTAAATCATTATACAGCTGACAAAATATAAGCAACCTTTCTCTTTGGTATCAGCTGTTTTTTTTTCTTTGTGCCGCTACCATCTCTGCCCTCAGAATCATCAGCTCCACATGTCTGTAGCTCAGCTCCGGGGGAGATCTACCCTAAAATCTACTCTTGGCCTCCATCGCATCCCACAACGTTTCCGGGTCTAAGCCTTTTTTGATCTATTAATAAATAATAAATTAGCTTCATGCTTTTCTTTTGAGTCTCTCCAGGTTGAAATGGTTTCATGTGTTGGCTTACTGGAAATTAAAAAAACAATATTGATTTTGTTTATGTTAGAATATTCAATTCACATTATTATTAACATTATTTAATATTATATATATTTTGTATTTTAGAATACAACAGGATGTTAAAATGTATTAATGTATTGTGATTTAGAGTTCTCTGAGAAAAAAATACACTTGGCACAAGTGTTGACTAGATGCTATTTGCAGATAATAATAACATAATTTTGCTTTTGACATAAGCTAAAGTATTATGGTTTAGCTATACTTAAACTCAATTTATAATGATTTCACATTCAATTATGGGAGGACGATTTGAAATAAAAATTGGTAAGAAATGAAAAACTATTTCACAAAACACCCAGCAGGTGGTGGTACAAATGCCTTTAAATTAAGATTTTATTGTGAAAAATAGACAAAATAAATAATTTTATGTTCAAATGTATATATCAGACACTAGATGTGTTAAATAATAACAACCGCTGTATCCCAGACATAAAATAAAGCTAAAATTAAGCTAAAGGTGAGTGTCCGACTCGGGATAGTAGTAGTGTCTGACTCAGGATAATAGTAGCTTAGCGCTAAAAGCTCGGGCGATAGCACTCCTTTTACGGCCACAGTAAAACCATTTAGCAAAGAAATAATTTAAAACAATATATGGTTAGAAACGTAAGAAATTACACTTCATTTTAAGACCAGTTACTTGTCTGAACTCCAGAGACAAACGACGTGATCACCCGTTAAAGACAAAAAAGTTATCAAATTTTAGCTCAAACCGACTGACTCAGGATACATGTACGTTAGTCCTTTGAAACAGCTGAGCAAAAGGAAGTCTCTCAAACAAATCAATGCGTGTATGCTTTTAAAGAGGAAAAATTTACATTTGCACGGTGTGTGCCACGTGGCTAGAAACTTGAAAGTTACGAAAGTAAAATAACCTCAAAGTAAAAATTTAAGAAGGTACACAAGAGAGATAAGAAGCAAGTGGTAGTCAGAAGAGGAAGTGTGAAGACGACAAGCGAGAAAGACTTTTTGTACTGGCCGAAAAGAGGCGTGTTTCATGCGGTTTGGGTCGAAAGGGTGTTTACTAAGAGCGTTTTCCACACAGGAGGGGGAATTGAGCTAAAAAGTTTGGTAATAAACTCCTGTGTTCCACCAAATAACAGAATTAAACTTATTTAAAACCATATTGCTTTTACATTGTAGGATAAAGGTATAGGAAATGTATTTTGTAGACACCAAACACACACACATTACAGATTATTAGCTGCTTCACCTGAAAAACATACAATAATTTATTTTATCTTGGTTAACTCCAGCTGTGAGGGTGATGAAGAAAGAAGTCTTTTATATCGTTATCACTCAAGATCCTGTAAGGAACAATATGACGATCACACATTTAATATGATAGACTGTAATACACACTTTAATGGAACAGAGTGCATAATTGTCTTTAGTTTCGAAGGGGAGTCGTTACTCTGCTTAACCAACAGAGGGCAGTGTTTGATCATTCTAGAACATTGATTCTCAAAGTGTGGTACATGTACCACTAGTGGTACGCAGGCCCCCACTAGTGGTACGCAGAGGAATCGCTGAATTAAATATGAATTGGCTGTGATGGGAAAAGGTTGAGGTGGATAAATTATAAAAAGAACAAACAAAACTGCTATCGTGGCTTCAATCTGGTAAGAGAAGTGTGGATCAGGAGGAAAAAGTGTCCAGCACAAGAACTGAAGAGGACTAAAGTGAACTGAGCACAAGTGCTAACAGTGGCTTTGATAGCGCCAGCGATGTCACCGAAGCATCTGCTAGCAGCAGCAAACGGTAAAAAAACTGAGAAATTATGACTCGAACTACATCAAATTTGGATTTATTTGTAGCGGGAGAGAGGACGAGCCCAGGCCGCAGTGTGTGTTATCTGGCAAAGTTCTTAGCAATGAATGTATGAAACCATTGCATCGCAAACGACTTCTAACAATCAAACACACGGCACTTAAGGAGAAACCAGTGTTACAAAAACGTGATGAACTGAAGCATTCAAAGTCCACCATCTGTGCTACTGTATTTAAATGTTGGTCATTATGGTGATACTTGAAGAGACAAATATTTTATGAGGTGGTACTTGGTGTAAAAAGTTTGAGAACCACTGTTCTAGAAGACTAGATCAAAGACATTTTTCTGAGGTCTGGCGAGTTTCAATACACGATCGTATTTCCAAATGTCATCCTCTGGCACTATTCAGTCTGGTTTTTCGTGAGATAACACCTCCATCGTCCTTTGAAGTGGTGGAAAAACAAAACCGTAAATAAAGTTCACCCCTGGTTGCTGTCTCTTAACAAACCGGGAACATCTGGGCCAAATTAGAGAGTGAATGTTAATTAAATCTTCTTGGTTTTCCTCAGTCTAAACCAACAGTTCGTAAAGGTCTTTAAAGAGTCAAATGCGTGAATCATTAATAATCTGAAGGTTGGTGGTTCCTGGTATGAGAGAGAGTTCACTACACATGTGTTTAAAATGTATAAACTTATGTTCAAAAGTGTGTTTTAAGTTGAGTATCATCAGCATAGTTATGATATTGTGTTTTGTATTCTTGAAAGATTTGGCCAAAATTAAGCATATATAAATTAAACAGTTCACAGGCATCTTCTCAGAGGTAAAGTCACCTAGTGATACAAAGAGGTTATGTTGAGTAGGTAGGAGGAGAGCCAGTTTAAGACATGATCCAGACAAGAATTTGGTAACTTTGTTTGTTTGTTTCTTTATTTTGGTCAACACAAAGGAAAGTAGAACAAAATGAGTGTTAAAACTTATAACTTACAACATAATTTATATTGACAAAAAAAGGTGTAGGCTGAAGTCAAGACCTATTTTTGCCGACCCCTTTTTACAGAAAAAACACCAAATGATACAACAAAAAACAAAACCACAACAATTCACAAAACATAAAAACATTTTTAATATTATTAAATACAGTGGCAAGAAAAAGTATGTGCTCTTCAGCTAAGTCAAGGGTATTGACAAACATAATGTATGTAAAAAATTATTACACAAAAAAAAAATCTGATCTTTCACGTCTTTATTGAGAACAACTAAAACAAACTCATTTTGTGAGTTAATAACCTCAAAAAAGCTAATTGGATCAGGTTTTAGCACACCTGGAGTCTTGCTAATATAATACATTTAGAGGTGTGGACTATGTGGATATATGGATGAGTGAACAATATAAGATGGAGAGAGCTTTTAGATTTAGTACATGTCTACACCTACCCATTATAGCAATGCTTTTAGCCACTTTAGAACAAATATTAGCTACTTGTGGTCTCCAACTAAAATTGTGACTGAGGATCACACCCAGAAATGTATGCTCATTAACTAGGCTATTTCTATTTTTGCATTATTTACATATCAATCAGTGTATATATTTGTTCATCTTTTCTATGCTTTTCAATTATCATAATTTTTGTTTTTGTTATATTTAATGACAACTTATTACTGTTGAACCATTACTTAATTTTGTTTAACACTGTTTTAATCTCAGTTACTATTAGTAATATAATTCAAAATAGTGGTATCGTCCAAAAATTGGATCAGTTTTAATTTAGTTGATACAAGATAAAAATTATTTATATATCTTGATCCATCTTGAGTATTGCATTAGCAATTGTGTCAAATGCTTTCTAAAAATCTATGAGTCAAATTTTTTCCCAATATTATATTATGTTATAGTTTCCCCAGTTTGATCATTTAATGCCAGTGCAGTTGATCTGTTATTCCCAAAACTGTATTTAAGTCATTAAGTAGGTTATATTTTGCAATAAAGCCATCTAAACATGCAAATTTTGGGTAGTGGGGGCAATACAAAGATAGGTCTATAGTTTGTATCCTGGTGGCACTCTCCACTTTTATGAATTGGAATAAACTTTGAGACTTTCATATGGTTAGAAAATTCTCCTGTGCACAACAATAAATTACAAATATGATTTATTGCACTTTTAATCATAATCAGGTTAAGGCCATTCCAAACAGTGGATTTTTTATTCTTACATTGATTAGCAAGCTTTATTTTTTTGTTTTTGTCATTTAGTTTAAGCATTGGGAGGTTGGGTTAGCTGTATAAATTGACCTGTGTTCAGAGAGCTTATGTTATTATTAATTGTAGTAATATTGCTGTGGGGAAATAAATCTGATAGTTCCTTGCATTTGGTGTAAGACTTTGAATCAGGATGCTCTGAAGATGGTGCCCAACAAAAATTTAAATTTTTGAGAAGAATACATTTTTAGCTTTTATTTTCTTGTCAGACTAAAAATGATTAAATGGGTGAAAGATGATGGAGTATTCATGGTTATATTGAGAACAAAGGATCACACAGTGTGATTAAAAACAAGTACTCTGGTATGAGATTGGAATAGCAAGTCTGAAGAGGTTTAGCATTTTTTGTACATACATTTTTCTTTTTTCTTTACAAATTGTACTTGTGTTTACAGTCCTACAAAGATCTCCTAAAATGTTTAATACACAGGGTTAATTTGTTAGAACTTCATATCCCCCACCAAAAGAACCTTGTAAAATATATTGACAGAACATTGATTACTTCCAGAATGGTTTGATATTTTTCTATTTATTGCAAATCTCTCTAGAATCAGTGTGTCCGACTAGGATCCCTGTAGCATCCCGGGATGAGAAAGGTTTTGAACTCTTATTGGGCATGAACATTCCAACCAAAGCGAAGACCATCCCTGGATCACTTGACTCTGAGTTGGCCTATGCCCTCACTGCAGCCACAGACATCAATGAAAAAACCAGGTAACACATTCCTCCACTCTGCTGAACATACTGTCCAAGGAACATGAGGTAACAATATTTTCTTCAGGGAAATTTTTCCTGAAGGGCTTCCTCCATCATATGTGTTTGTGGCCACTCTGCGCCTGAAGACCAGTTCCAGTAACTTGACCGTTGACCTTTGGAGGGTGCTCTCAAAGAACAAAGAGATCCAGGCAGCGGTTACACTGAGCGGCAAAGACAAGACGGTCATATTTACTACAACTAGTGTGACAGACAGGGAGCAGAGAGTCAGCTTTCAAACGGGCTTTCAGGTAAGAGTTTATTCTTCAACCTCATTTATCTAAGGAAAAGAATACTTGTGCATATGGCTGCTCAGGGATATTTTCTTTTATTGTCTGTTTAAAGTAACACCATAGAAATTCAGACTTAAAAATACTTGTTGGTATTATAATAATTGTTGGTAACAGAACAGAGCTGGAGCAAAACTGGAAGCTCTTTGGGACTGCAAAACCAGACAAACCAATCTGTGCACTGCCTGGATTGATTGCAAGAAAGCCTACAATTCAATGCCACACACATGAATCGTGGAATGCTTTGGGGTGTACAACATCAACAGGTCTCTAAGAACATTCCTTGCACACTGGATGAGGTTGTGGAAGACCACCCTTGGCAAATGGCATAGATTTCATATAGCGCTTATATAGCAGGCATTGAGGGTAGCTGCAAGTACTTTGGTATCCCACAAGCAAGTGGCAACCTTGAAGAGGCCACAAGTAATGCAGCAACAGCCAAATACCTACAACGAGTAATGCAAGTCCCAAGGAGTCAGCTCAATGGCAAAAACAAACAATTAACAGCTATGACTTGCCAGTCATCAGAGACCCTCATGCATGGAGGGTTCCACTCCAAATCGAGCACCCTGAGACATTACTCTAAGCACTATTGCCCGCGAACAATCAATCACTCTTTTACGGTGCACCACTGTTCTCCTCGCGGCTCTGTAGCAACTTGCGCTCTTTTCATTAAGACTAGGGTAAATAATTATTATTTTTAATGTTTATCAGACAATAACTTCTCAAGCTTTTGCTTTAGTATACTTTTTGGAACAATTCGGGCCAGATTCGGGATTCGGGACAACAGTTAGTTTAGCCAAATAATTTTCTCCATCTGAACAGAAACAAGACTGAACTAATCATCTTTGGGCCACAGAAACAAAGAGTAAGTGTCAGCAGTTACCTCGAGTCTCTTTCTCGAAAATCTAAAAATCAAGTTAGAAATCTAGGGGTCATCATGGACTCAGACTTAAATTTCCACAGTCACATTAAGTCAACTACATCATCTGCATTTTATCACCTTAAAAACATTTCTAGAGTCAAAGGGATTATGTCTTAACCAGACTTAGAGAAACTTATTTATGCTTTTATCTCCAGCAGGTTAGATTACTGTAACGGCCTGCTCACTGGTCTCTCAAAACGAGGGTTAAGATGGCTGCAGCTTATTCAGAACGCTGCTGCTCGGATTCTGACTAACACCAGGAAGTACAACCACATCAGTCCAGTTTTAAAATATCTGCACTGGCTTCCTGTTGTTCAGAGAATAGACTTTAAAACAGCACTGCTGGTTTACAAGTCTCTAAATGGTTTAGCACCAGAATATATTTCTGAAATGCTAGTAGCTTATGAGCCTCCTCGGACTCTGAGAACATCTGGGACAGGCCTTCTGCTCGTGCCCAGAGTTAGAACTAAACAGAATAACCTCCCAGATGAAGTAAAACAAGCCTCAACTCAACTTTAACAATGTTCAAGGGGAATATAAAAACCTTCCTCTTTAGCTCCGCCTACACTACAACCACAAATTGTTTTTTTTTCTTCTTCTTTAATAATGTTTTTAATTTTTCTTATGTTTCTAAATCTAAATCTTGTAAATTGTCTTTTATTCCTGTAAAGCACTTTGAGTTTCCCAGTGTATGAATTGTGCGATATAAATAAAATTGCCTTGCCTTACATGGGATGTATCACCGCCAGATAACGGATGTGGCTGATTTCAAGAAATCTTACCAATAGCTAGAAAGAGCAGGACTAAAAGACAGCACAGAGGCACTAATCATGGCTACACAGGAGCAGGCCTTGAGCACCAGAGCAATAGAGGCCCAGATCTACCACACCCAGACCCCAGGTGTAGGCTGTAATTATCCAAAGGTTTTGTTTGCTCATGTTTGATTTGGCTTGATGTTGGACAAGGTAAATCCCTGACATTTTTCAATTAGAGATGATGGCTGCCACACAATCCTATTGACAGAAACACTGTATTTCTCTGGTTTAAGTTTTGCCTTAGCAGCAGGAGGTTGTGATGTAAAAAAGAGCCAGATCTCCATTTAATACCCCTCTGGTTAACTATTTATGAAACATTTAAGCCACAGTGGTAGGATGAGATTTTATGTAACACACATTACATAAAATCTAATCTTTTGTGAGTGCCAACAGGAGCCTGAGTAGAAGGAAATCTGACAGTACTCAGTATTGTACATTCAGCCCTAGACTTTACTAAAACTCTAACATGTGGTGTGTATATACCCGTCAGGCCTTGTTCGATGGAAAGTGGCATCAGCTCAAAGTCCTAGTGCAGCCACAGCAGGTTAGCACTTACCTGGACGACCAGCTAATAGAGGAGATGGCCCTGGGTCCAGTGGAGCCTATTTACATCAATGGACAGACACAGGTGGCCAAGAGGAGAGGAACAGAACTCACTGTCCCAGTAAGTAACGCATGACAAGGACTAAGGATATGAAAAAAACATGACTGTGGTCCGTCGCAGTGTCAGAAAATGTCATCACCTAACTACATTTCCAACAATGATTTAGTACCGTTTATAAAGATGTTGTTGTGTCTTGTTCACAGCTGTGTCGAATGTGAAGGTTAATAGAGTTTGTGAAATCTTCAAACTGGAAGAATTTTTTAGTGTCTGTCTTTTTAAAGTGTTCAACCAGCAGAACTCTGAATTAAACTGACGTTTGACAGTTTTTAGTTCACATGAATGATTAGTGGTTTTTAACAAAGCCAAATGTTGGGTTTGAGCCAGAATAAAGTATGAATGCTCACTATGGAGGAGCCAAGTAGCCTGTGAATTGATCTGTAATCAACAATAAAGGAGACCTGAAGTTTAACTCACTGACTTAAATGAGCGTAGACTCTGATCAGAATGCTTTAAATGAAATCTGCTCTTGTTTTGGTTGAGGTGGATCTACAAAAGTTGCGCCTGTACTGTGATCCTCAGCAGAGTGACAGAGAAACAGCCTGTGAGATCTACTCTGTGGTAAAGTCACCTGCTTTCTGAATTTCTATATCCATGCCTGCTTTGATGATACATTCATTTAACTATTTTCTTTTGCTTTTCTCTTTGGATTTTTCAAAGGATGATGAAAGAGTAAGTGTCTTTAAAAATATGCTACACATTGTCAGTACGGGTGCACTCACATTCAGTCCATCTCATCTGGAGGTGCTCTGGCACTACACACACCAGGCTTTACTCTGTGAAGCATGCTTTTGTGAGAAGCTCCACATCTACAGTGCTCTCTGGGTTCTTGACACTTGTCCATCCTACCCCAAAACACATGCCACTTTGTTACTATACTTAAGATTTAAGTATCTGTACTTTACTTGAGTATTTATCTTGCAACTTTTTATATGTTATATAACTGAAAGGTTGGCTGTTCGATTCCAGCTCTCCCCACAGTGGGCAGACAGTCTCCTTGGGCAAGACACTTAACCCACCTTAACCCTTCAGTGGTGTTTCAGTGTTAACACTGGTGAATGGAAGCTTAATGTAAGTCACTTTGTATATTAGTGTCTGCTAAATGACTAAATGTAAATGTAAAAACATGTAACAGTCCCCCAAACACACATGGGGCCAGGACTCCTCTGCAAAAGATATTTGTAATCTCAGTGGGACTTTCCTGGTTAAATGAAGGTTAAATAAAAATAAATATATAAAAAATAAATAAAAAAATGTGAACTGTTTTAATCTGTTGGTTTACAACATAGTAGAACATGGTTTTGCTAGCTAGTTCTCAATTACGTTTTCTCTGACTTTCCTCTATCAAGCCACAAATCTTCTCCTCAACATCATCATAGTCTTTGATATCTATCACCACAAACCACACTGCATGTTTTTCGGGTCAGCAGAGGTACCAAGCGAACTGCCCATTTCTTGTCTTCAAGGTCTAGGTCATTCGGTCTTAAGCATGTGTATAAAGGGGAACACAGGGCTTTTTCTTAAAAACTAAGTAGTCTATATTTCCCTGACAATGCTAGAGAACTCACTTAGATGTTCTTTAAACATCTCCTTTAGGCTCTTCATTTTCTTTGTGTGGTGCTCCAAGCACTGCTTCCTTTTCACCTACTGCTGGATCTGCTGTACATGCTCCTGCATGCTCTTCCATTGCTGCTCTTGCCGTGACCTGTCCTTTTCCACCATTTTGTCCCTTGAGGCCTGGATTTCCAGGAGTAACTTCACCAGGAGAGTCAGTTCCTCCATTTTCTCTTTAGGCCCTCTTGTTACAGCCTCTTGGTGGGAAGCCGATGATACTCCCCCTTATCGGGCTCTTCAGGAGTTTTCCTTCCACCTCTTTTATTCATCTTGATTCCCACAATGGTGAGGATCCCACTTCTGGCACCAAATGTGACGCCACTGGCCATTAGCGGTTGGAGTAGTGAGGAGATAAATACCAGACAGAGGCAAAATGGTGTGGTCCACAACTTTTTCTTTTACTTTTCAATTTTCCATTATTACAAACTAAAGCAGTATACAATAGCGACTACAGCTCCTTGATTTCTCCAGCAGCAGCACCATCAGACAAAGAAGAACCCCAAAGATTGACCCAGAAGCCTTAAATAACTTCTTTCCCCTAATTGGATCCTACCACTTAAAACCCACATGGGATAACCCATTAACCTTAGCCTTCTTAAAACCAAGTTAAAATCCTCCATCCACCTGAACCATAACCATAAACTATAAACACACAAATATGTCTTTAAAACCTTAAACAATACACCCTTGTTATCTAAAACTAATAAAACCCTTAAAACACCTAAATTTGTTACCCCTACACCTTCCCTTGACTTGGTCCAGGCTGGAACCTTTAAATTAACTCTTTTTTTTCCCGGAGACTCTTTTAACACTACATTCCTGTAACAAACTGTGTGTTTGTTACAACAACATTAACAGGGTACCTCAAGATCTTAAAAGTATTAATTAAAAATTGTTACTTTTATGTTGTCAAAATCAGGTCCAAGTTTTAAATATGTTCTCTTACATTACATTGCACATTAAACTGTAATAAATTGTGGAGTTATCGCAAATGTATTGCATGTGAAGGTTCTCAGTCATCCAGGTCATCAGAAAAGGTTCAAGCAAAAGCATCTGGACTCAGTTTTAAAGGTTAAGACGTTTCGTCTCTAATTCCAAGAGACTTTATTACTTCTGATTTTACTAGAGTACATTTTACTTAAGTACATTTCAGAGACAATACTTTTTTTACTTGACTAAAGAAGTTGAATTACTACTTTAACTTTTATCAGAGTCGTTTTTGACACAGGTGTCTGTACTTCTACTTCAGTTGTGCTCATAAGTTAGCTGGCAGAATTTGTGATTTATTATGGCCATTTTTCATAGAATATGAATGATAACACAAAAACCTTTCTTTCACTCATAGCTAGTGGTCGCATGAAGCCATTTATTGTCAAATAATTGTGTTTATTGTTTTTAAATTATAACAACAGAAACTACCCAAATCATTAATTTTCTCTGAAAAATGGTAAAAAAAAACCTCTGAATACATGCAAGGCTTTTTAAGGGACAGTGGGGGGAAATTGTGTCACTGTTTTACTAGAACAGTTTCTTTCTTATATTGTAAGTATCAAGAGAATGGATAAATTAATACACTTTAAAAAAAAATCCACCACTGATAGAATAAACACCAAAACCTTTTGGTAACAATTTGCACTATTTGTTTTGGATAGCTATTACCCTTATGTGAAAAGTGAAACATATTCATTCAAGATAGATATGAACTATCCAACTATCTATCGTTATTCATCAATACCAACATAATTATATTGATACATACGTTTCAGTTTCTATCTTGTTTGGCTGCAGTGGTTCCATTAAAGACACGACCTGACTGTGTTTGTCTCCTGCTGTCACAAAGCAGTTTATTGTTCTGTCACGTGACTCAGCAGCTCCATGCAACCAAGCACCGCACACGCTCCCAGACACGCCAGCCAGCAGCAGCGCCATGACACATACAGCACAGAGACGGAGCAGGATAATCTGAGCAGGAGAATGACAGAGAGAATTTTGAAAACTTGTCCAATGAGGGGAAAGATTTAGTTAGTTAGTTTAACTAATTAATCGTCATAAAGGCAAATTACAAAAACACTTAAAGGGCATGAAAATTCATTTAAATTTAGAATTATTCACATTGATGATGCGTCCACCTTAATTATTTAAAAATATCAAAGATACTGGCCCTGTATTTACCTGGTATCAGATCAATGCCAAATCCAGTGGTATTGCACACCAATGTCATCTACTAAATAATTATCAATAATTATTTAAATCGTTATGAAAAAGTAATCCTATTTATTTATCTAAAATAACTAGGCAAATAATACACTACTGGTTTGGCTTAAATCTACTACCCTAGAAAAGACATTTTAAAGTGTAGTGCCAATGGTTAGCTGTAATATGTATAGCATAATTTACAGTGTTGGCTAGCATTACTTTTCACAGTAACTTGTCAGGTTACATTGTTATTGTTACAACGCATTGCACACAGGTGAGATGCTGGAGCTGCGCTGCCTGATGAGAAGTGACCAGTGTTGTTGATAAAGCGGGTTTCTCTTAAACTGGAACATGTTACTGATTGGAAAAAGTAACAATGCAAAGGGTCACTTGGATTACAGAATCAATGCTAGATTAGGTTACTTGTTACTCCAAAAAAGTAATTATACTCTGATGTGTTGTTTCCATGGTATGGGTCAAATCAGTAAGAGATGGGTAACCCCTTGAGGAGGCACACGTTTCAACTCTGCAATGTCCAGAAGAACAGCATCTGCTACAGAAACAATGGGCTAGGTGTAGTGCAGATTATTTTAACAGTCCCCCAAATGTCATCAGCCTAATTTGAATGACCACCACCTTATTGTAGTGGAGGGGTTTAAGCACTCAAATAATCCTAGGAGCTATGTTGTCCTGGTAGGGTCTCCCAAGGCCAACAGGTCCGAGGTGACGGGTCAGACTAAGAGCAGTTCAAACACCTGGGGGGGGGGGGGGGGCAATTGGGGGGAACGGCCACCCCGATCTGAACCCTGGTGGTGTTCTGTTAGTGGACTTCTGTGGTGGTGTTTGTCAAACACCATGTTCAAGCATAACTGATCACAACCTGGTGGTGAATTGGAGCCGATGGCATGGGGAGGAAACGTACTGTGAGGGTCTGTTGGGAACGCTTGGCCAAGTCCTCTGTTAGAGAGATCTTCAACTCCCACCTCCTGCAGGAAGTCTCTGGATGTTGTGGGGATGTTGTGTCACTGGCCCTCTTCATTACCTTTATAGACAGGATTTCTAGGAACAGGCAGGGGCCAGGGGGTTTCCAGTTTGGGAACCACATGATCTCGTCTTTGCTTTTTGCACATGATGTTGTCATGTTGATTTCATAAAGCCAGGACCTTCAGCGTGAACTGGGACATTTTTTTGGCCAAGTGTGAAGCAACTGGGATGAGAATCACCACCTCCAAGTCTGAGGCCATGGTTCTCAGCCGGAAAAGGGTGGTTTGCCCCCTTTATGTTGGTGGAGAGCTTCTGCCTCAAGTAGTTCAAGTATCTTGAGAGCTTGTTCTCAAGGGAAGGATAGCGCGGGAGATTGACAGACGGATCGGTGCAGTAATGCAGTCAATATACCTGTCTGTCGTAGTAAAGATCTAAGCTGTAATATGGAGCTCTTGATTTACCAGTTGATCTATGTTCCTACTCAATGATAATGAGCTGTAGGTCATGATTGAAGGGACAAGATCACATCACAGATACAAGCGGCTGAAATTAGCTTTCTCCGTAGGGTGGCTGGGTGCTTCCTTAGAGAACGGGTGAGAAGCTTGGTCACTTGAGCCATCTAAGGTGGCTCAGGCATCTGTTCCGGATGCCTCCAGGACGTATTCCTGGGAAGGTTTTTTCGGGTGCGTCCCACCGAGAGCAGACCTAGGACACACTGGAGGGACTATGTTTCTGACTATGCCTCGGTATTCTCCTGGGAGAGCTGGAGGAAGTGTCTAGGGAAAGTGCTAGACACAGCGGACATAAGTGACAGAAGATGGATGGATGGATTTCCAGAACTTTGGGGTGTGGTGGAAACATTACAGATTATCAGAAATCATGTTCACAGGAAAGTAAATAAATTCCTGGTTAAAGGTTTCTGGGATTGTTGATGGAAAGGGGCTAATGATGTCATCAAAGTGCCAAAAACGTTCTGTCTCAATTTCAGATATAAAATGTATTTGATGCAGACTTAAAACTTGGATGCATTGTTAATAGTAGAAGAATAAATCCTGTTGTAGCAGTGCCAGGATTAGATGGGCGAGTGTGAGTGCATCCTAAGTAACACTTCCACTATGTCACATAACATTTATGTGCTCCTTATATTTCTCATGTTCTCCTTCACCCAGTGTCCTTTGAACCGAACGGCCACAGTAGAGCCAGAAGACTGCAACTGTGTGGTGGGGCCACTAGGGCCTCGTGGGCCCCCAGGACGCATGGTACACACACTGTTCCACCCACTCAGATGTGTCCCACACTATGTTATGTGGGACAACATGTGTGTCGTTTCTAGCTACTATATTTACCCTTTCCTCAGTGTACAGTACACCTCTGTGTAAGGGAAAAACCCACAGCAGCCTCAGAAAAAGGCATACCCCTAAGGATTTTATGTGGAAATGTGGCAATTTGGCCATTACATATTTTCTAAACCTCACTTTTGCTTTTTATTAATAACCCTCACTCTTAGTGATAGTGCACATGTTTTCTTGGTGGACTTTTAAAAAATGTCTTTAAAGTCAAAGCTATGTTCACATTACTTTCTCAAATGTTTCACAGACGTATGTTGTAGGACTATCGGTCAGCCTCGAAGAAATTCTGGCAAAGCGTCCAGCGCCTCAGGAGGGGGAAGCATTGCCCTGCCAACACTGTTTACAGTGAAGGTGGGAATCTGCTGACTTCAACTGGGGACATTTTTGGACGGTAGAAGAAATACTTTCAGGATCTCCTCAACCCCACCGACACGTCTTCCACTGAGGAAGCAGAGTCCGAAGGCTCGGAGGTGAACTCGTTCATCACCCAGGCCGAAGTCACTGAGGTAGTTGGGAAGCTCCTTGGTGGCAAGGCACCGGGGGTTGATGAGATACGCCCCTTATACCTCAAGTCTCTGGATGTTGTAGGGCTGTCTTGGTTGACACGTCTCTGCAACATCGCGTGGCGGTCGGGGACAGTACCATCTGAACTTGCAGACCGGGGTGGTGTTCCCACGGCAGTGGCTCAGTGATAGAGCGGCCGTCCTTCAACCGGAAGGTAGTAGGTTCGATTCCCGCTCTCCCCACAGTTCATACTGTCGTTGTGTCCTTGGGCAAGACACTTAACCCACCTTGCTCCCAGTGTCCGTAGCACTGGTGTATGAATGTGTGTGACTGTAGAAGTGTGTTTGGTGGTGGTAGGAGAAGGTTGAGCGCCGTTTGTGTGGCAGCCCCCCTCTCTGTCTGCCCCAGGAGTGGATGTGTGTGAATGGGGTGAGTGGAAGCACGATGTAAAGCGCTTTGGGTGCCCGAGAAGGGTGCAGGAAAGCGCTATATAAATGCATGCCATTTACCATTTACCATTCCCTCTTTTCAAGAATGGTGGACCGGAGGGTGTGTTCCAACTACAGAGGGATCACACTCCTCAGCCTCCCCGGGAAAGTCTATGCCAGGGTACCGGAGAGGAGAATGCGGCCGATAGTCGAACCTCAGATCCAGGAGGAACAATGCGGTTTTTGTCCCGGTCGTGGAACACTGGACCAGCTCTATACCCTCTCCAGGGTGCTGGAGGGTTTATGGGAGTTTGCCCAACCAGTCCACATGTGTTTTGTGGATCTGGAGAAGGCATTCGACTGTGTACCTCGTGGCGCCCTGTGGGTGCTCTCTGAGAACGGAGTCTGGAGCCCTTTGCTAAGGGCTGTCTGGTCCCTGTACGACCGGAGCAGGAGCTTGGTTCACATTGCCGGCAGTAAGTCACACCTGTTCCCAGTGCATGTTGGACTCCGGCAGGGCTGCTCTTTGTCACCGGTCCTGTTCATTATCTTTATGGACAGCATTTCTAGGCGCAGCCAGGGGCCGGAGGGAGTCTGGTTTGGGGACCACAGGATCTCGTCTCTGCTTTTTGCAGATGATGTTGTCTTATTGGCTCCATCAAGCCAGGATCTTCAGTGTGCACTGGGACGGTTTGCAGCCGAGTGTGAAGCGGCTGGGATGAGGATCAGCACCTCCAAGTCTGAGACCACCTCAGTCGGAAAAGGGTGGCTTGTCCCCTTCAGGTTGGTGGAGAGATCCTGCCTCAAGTGGAGGAGTTCAAGTATCTTGGGCTCTTGTTCATGAGTGAGGGAAGGAGGGAACGTGAGCTTGACAGATGGATCGGTGCAGCTTCTACAGTGATGCGGTCGATGTACTGGTCTGTCGTGGTGAAGAAGGAGCTGAGCTGTAAGGCAAAGCTCTCGATTTACCGGTCAATCTACGTTCCTACTCTCACCGAAAGAACAAGATCCCGGATACAAGCGGCCGAAATGAGCTTTCTCAGCAGGGTGGCGGTTCGCTCCCTTAGAGATAGGGTGAGGAGCTCGATCACTCGGGAGGAGCTCAAAGTAGAGCCGCTGCTCCTCCACATCGAGAGGAGCCAGCTGAGGTGGGTCGGGCATGTCCCACCGGGAGGAGTCCCGGGAAAGACCTAGGACACGCTGGAGGGACTATGTCTCTCGTCTGGCCTGGGAACGCCTCGGAATCCCCACAGAAGAGCTGGAGGTAGTATCTGGGGAGAGGGAAGTCTGGGTGTTTCTGCCCCTGTGACCCAGCCCCGGGATAAGTAACAGAAGATGGATGGATGGATGTTGTAGATTCCTAGTGTATAAAGAAGCTGTAATTACCATAGACAGTCTTACATTCTTGTGTGACAGGGTTTTCGAGGAGAGAAAGGCCGGGAGGGGCCTCCGGGACCTGATGGTAAGCCTGTAAGTCCTATCTTCAATCTTCTCCATTTCAGTGTCTCAGTCCAACACTTTAAATATATAATGAGTGTGTGTTATTTTTCTGCAGGGCAAAGATGGAAAACCGGGTGACTCTGGTCCTCCTGGAAAAACTGGAAACAAGGTCAGAACAGCATTTCTTCACTCAACTGTTTGTTAAAACAGAGTCCTTTGCACTTCAACCCTTAAAACATGGTAAAATTCCATTCCATTCCTTCACAAAGGCTGTCCTACAGCTCCCTCAAACCTTTTTGTGTTTTTTCAATAAAGAAAATTTGTCGTTTTATTTCACTTTTATTCTTCCATAAAATGTGTGTGCGGGTGCATGTGCATGTGTGTGTTCATTAAACTAAAGACAATGAAATTAAAGAGGTCATTCCTCTCATTTACAGTTGAAATGGACTGTATGTCAATCATACTGTCATTTTGATTCCATTTACACTGTACACTAAAACAGGGTCTTAGTTGCTCAAGTTCCCAAAATACTTCTATATGTTACACATATCATCAGAATAATGATCAGAAGAATATTTTTGAAATATGAGGAATTTAAAAAAAACATTTTTCAAACACTGATCTTTGAAAACCCCTCTGGAGTTTATCAAAGAAAAACAGTCAATGTGGAAAGGCTGGATTTGATCCAGCAGCTCAAATATTACTCATGGTCTCTTTTTGTTTCTTGACTGGACAGGGTGAACCTGGCCCTGCGGGATTACAAGGAGAGCCTGGTCCTAAAGGTGTCAGGGTATGTCCTTAGTGCATGTATCAGTAAATTTTACATTCTGTTGACATGAGGTTGACTATGTTTGTTGCCAGGGGGACCGAGGGGAGCCAGGTTTGCCTGGAGAGCCAGGGCCTATTGGATCACAGGTAACCCAGTCACACTGACTGAAAAATGTTCCCCTATTGTTTTGTGGGACAGCAGTCTAAGCAGAGAAACCAGACTTCCTACTCCCCAGACACTTCTCTAGTCCATAAATCCAAAAGGTGTCCATTTGGCCAATAGCGAGCAGGTTCGCGGACAGGGTTCGTGGGAGCTGCGCGCCAGCACCCCGGAATTTTTTGGGGGTTAGGTGACATGTCTGAACCAACCCCCTGGGGCCGCTGGTACACGCGGACACTCGTTTGAGATCCTGACCCCGCCGGGGGCCAGTAGGAGCGGCCCCAAACTTTCAGGCCCAGGCTTGCAGTAATGGACACTGACCATAGGCCTCTGACCCCATTCAATAAGCAAGGTGGACACTTTGCGATTCCTTCACCAGGTGACCACAGCTGACAACTACTAAGCCACTCCCACCTCCCACGAACCCACTATTTCATGGAAACGTGTCAGAGACCACTGCTGACCATGATTCCACCACACCGGTGAAATTGGGCAACGGGTCTCGGTTCTACCTACTCAGGAGGACTAGCTGAGTGCAGTAATGTAGTTTGTATCATGACAGGACCCCAAATAAATATCTCCAATCATCATCCAGCCCGGTGTTTTCCATAATCCCAGTTCAGGCTTATTTAATAGTTTTGATAGTGTGTCCTTGGACAGGGAGTTTTGAGGGCCAAGATAAGGCAATCCCACATTAGATTTATTCAATGTAACAAAATAATGTGTTTGGGACAGTGGAATTTTGCAATGGAACTAGATTTTACCAACTTAAGGGGTCATGCTGAATACAGCTAAATAGTTTTTATCACAATAATTTAAACAAAATTGTACTCCTTGTCCACGGACACACTATGTAGATCATTGAATAAGCTTGACGTGGGATCAAACATTTGCATAATAATATACTACATACTAATTAAAGTTCCAATAATTATAATAATCTTTATATAGCTCTTTTCCACCTACTGTAGTAGGCACTCAAAGCGCTTTATATACATTAAACTATTACCAGTGTTACAGAACTTCACTGGAGGCAATGTAGGTTAAGTGTCTTGCCCAAGGATACAATGACAGTATGCAGGGGAGAGCGGGATGTTATGATGTTTTGGGATGTTTCGAGCGGGGATTGATCCGCCAGTCGAAGGACGGCCGCTCTACCCACTGAGCTATACTACTTTGTAATTGTCTGAGTCTTTAGCACTATGTCCCGTTGCAAAATTGCACTGTCCACGAACACACTAATTTGTTATATTGAATCTAAAGTGTGACCTCCATATATCTCAAAAAAAAAAAAAATTCAAACTGAACCAATTTAGAAATAGCCAATTTGTTTCATCCACTCTCTAAAAACTTGCTGATATAAGCGTTTTTCAATTTGGGTGATTTTTGAACCATTTTGGTCCGTAGCAAGGTTGGCTTTTCAAGCCCAAAACAGGCCCTCATTCTCGTACTGCATGGCGGGTGGAGTCGACCTCAACCTCCTGGTTCTCATGAAAAAAAACTTTTTCGAGCAGATCTTTCTGAAACTTGGCATCCTGTTAGAAGTCTCTGAGATGAACAAGGGGGCCCAGGTTTGGTGGCCCTAACCCTTTAGATGGCCGAGATATAGCGATCCTACTTTAGATTTATTCACTATAACAAAATAGTTTGTTCATGGACAGTGGAATTTTGCAACGGGACTTAAATTTACCTACTCGGGGGCGCTGAGCCTCATTCCAGCCACTTCACACTCGGCTGCAAACCGTCCCAGTGCACACTGAAGGTCCTTGCTTGATGGAGCCAACAGGACAACATCATCTGCAAAAAGCAGAGACAAGATCCTGTGGTTTCCAAACCAGACTGCCTCTAGCCCCTGGCTACATCTAGAAATCTTGTCCACAAAAATAATGAACAGGACCGGTGACAAAAGGCAGCCCTGCCGGAGTCCTACATGCACCAGGACCACAAAGCATATGTTGGGCAAACTCCTATAAACCCTCCAGCACCCTGGAGACGTTATAGAGCTGGTCCAGTGTTTCACAACCAGGACGAAAAAATGCATTGTTCCTTCTGAGTCCGAGGTTCGACTCTCCAGTACCTTGGCATAGACTTTCCCAGGGAGGCTGAGAAGTGTGATTCCTCTGTAGTTGGAACACACCCTCCAGTCCAGAGACTTGAGGTATTCAGGGCGTATCTCATCCACCCCAGGTGCCGTGTTACCGAGGAGCTACCTCAGTGACTTCAGCTTGGGTGATGGACGAGTCCACCTCTGAGCCCTCGGCCTCTGCTTCCTTAGTGGAAGACATGCCTGGGCTGCAGCCCGCTTTGCCTGCTGGATCAGCTGCCTCAGGAGTCCCACGAGCCAACCATCCTTGATAGATCTCTTTCTCAGGAAGTACAACCACATCAGTCCAGTTTTAAAATCTCTGCACTGGCTTCCTGTTGCTCAGAGAATAGACTTTAAAACAGCACTGCTGGTTTACAAGTCTCTAAATGGTTTAGCACCAGAATATATTTCTGAAATGCTAGTAGCTTATGAGCCTCCTCGGACTCTGAGAACATCTGGGACAGGCCTTCTGCTCGTGCCCAGAGTTAGAACTAATCTTGCCTTCTTCAGCTTGACAGCATCCCTTACTTCCGGTGTCCCCCACCGGGTTTGGAGGTTGCAGCCACGACAGGCACTGGGCACTTTATGGTCACAGCACCATGTGGCATTGACAATGGAGGTGGAGAACATGGTCAATCGGATCAAACTCACCACCAGATGGTGGTAGTTGACGGCTCTGCCCCCTTAAATCCCCGGGCACATAAATATGGTAGCAGACAGGCTGTGAAACACAGGGAATGGGAACTCCCCCCGAAGTAGTGAGCCAAATCTGAGAAAGCTTTTACGAAGCAGAGGTGGACATCTTTGCTTCACAGCAGACAGCACAATGTCCCTCTCTGACTCCTCCAGCTCCCCTGGGTGTGCTACACATTTTAATTTATTACCACCTAGGTGTTGTTTCTGCCAACCTCTGATGACCAAGAACAGATCAAAATTTTCTCCTGTACCACAAGCCATTAAGGCGTTAAATCAATTAAAATAAGCTATCTGTCCAGTTGGCAGGGTTAGACCCAATGGTATTTTTATTTGTATGTATGTGTTTTTTTTGGTGTATTGTAATGCTTCATATTGTTTTTGTTATCTGTTGTCATGTAGTGCCTTGAGACTGTGCCGCAAACCCAATTGCCCCACGGGGACAATAAAGTTTTTCTTCTCTTCTCTCTAGTTACCCGCTTCATTTGAGGGGCCAAGTGGTTGAGGCCGCCCACTAGAGCTACAGTTCCTTCCTGGGACCTAGCTATAGTGCTTCAGGGCTTAGTAAGCACCCCTTTTGAACCACTAGAGTCAGCTTCTGTCACCACTCTGAAGAGGTTTGGAGATTTGCAGGCTCTGTCAGGGTCGCCCTCCTGCCTAGACTTTCCCCCTGGATTGGTCAAAGTCATTTTGCATCCTCACCCTAATTATCTTCCAAAAGTGTCATTCTCGACCCTAAATCTGGTCATTCTTGAAGCCTTTTGTCCTCTGCCATTTACTAAACCGGAGCAGGAGAGACATCACTTAATGTGTACAGTATGAGCCGTCCAGACTTATGTCCAGCCCACTAGCCAGTGGCGTAAGTTTGTTCGTATGCTAAGGGGGCTGCAAGCTGGGGGCTGCAGCCACCAGGCAGACTACGTTGGGTGAGGAATCCATTGCCCTGGCCTATGAGGCGCGTGGTCAAACTTCGCCCACACGTGTAAGGGCTCAATCCACTAGGGGGGTTGCGGCTTCAACAGCTCGAATAAAAGGTGCCCCCCTGCAGTAAGTTTGTGATGCGGCAGGCTGGTCCTCCCCGTACACATTTATCAGATTCTATAGTTTGAATTGTTTAGCGTGTCATGTTGAGGCGTGGCCAAACGCCAGCACCGCTCTTCCATTTAACCCGTGGTTTAGTTTAAGTCAGTAGGAGAAGCAACTTAGCGGCAGAAGCCTACAGAACTGTGTAAGTGTATGTGAATCTTGTCTTTTTGAGCTCATTATGTCATTGTGTCATTGTTAAGAAACCGCACCGGGTGTTACTACACTCTGCTACGTGGGGCACCCGGGTCTACTGTCACTTTCTTGCGGGCTGGTTTCGTGTGAATTGTTTAAGCGTGTCATTTGGAGGCACGTTCTGCTGAATTCAATTACTTGAATAGACGGGTATTTAAGTGTGAACAGCAGTGGTCACGGCAGCTGTCATCGTGTGAAGACCGAAGAGAGTAAAGACCATCGACTCTACCTGCATGTGACTCCAACGAACAGAGACACACTAACAGTGCACCTGAGTATTGCACTTTTTTTGGACTAATTGTTTGCACTTATAATTTATTTTTCTACTTTAAATTTCTTCTGGCATATTTCCTTTTTTGCTCTTTTTCATTGTGTGTCAAATTTCTACTGTTATTTCAACACTGAAAATATCATCTGTTTCACGCAAAAGGCGATGCAACCATAATAATCTATCACTGTCCATAACTGCCCCTTCTACTTTCCCAATAGGCTTGTGGAACTGCCAGTCTGTTGTGAACAAAGCTGATTTCATTACAGCTTTTGTTCAACATTCTGGTCTTTCAGTTATAGCACTTACGGAAATATGGATCAAACCAGAGAACTCTGCCAATTCCGCTGCTCTCTTCCATAATCACACTTTCTCCCACAGTCCTCGCCTCACAGGAACGGGTGGAGGGACCGGACTACTTATCCCTACCGACAAACAGCAATCACCCTTGTGTGACAAAAGCTCCTTCGAGTTCCATGCTGTTACCATCACCCACCCTGTTAAAAGTCACTTTGTAGTTATCTATCGACCCCCAGGTCAGCTTGGACATTTCTTGGAGGAGTTGGATGTGTTTCTTTCATCCTTCCCTGAGGATGGTATCTCTCTGGTGGTTTTAGGAGACTTCAACATTCACCTTGAAAAGCCACAGGCTGCTAACTTCAAAAACCTGACTGCATCTTTTGACCTCAACATCTCTAACCCACAAGTCCGGAAACCAGACTAGATCTTATCTACATAAGATACTGCTCCACTCAGCACACTCAGATCATGCCACTGCACACATCTGATAATTTCTTCATAACTCACAACCTTGAGCTAACTTCTCCAGACACAGCAAGTGTTTTACCGCTGGTCACTTTCCGACGCAACCTGCGTTCACTCAGTCCCTCCCGCTTTTCCTCTGCCGTCTCTTCTGCGCTTCCCCCTCTGAGATTCCTTTTCTTTTAAACACCAACAACGCCACCGACACTCTGTTCTCCACACTTACATCCTGCTTGAACAACTTATGCCCTCTTACATCTAGACCAGCCCGTACATCCTTGTCTGCCCCCTGGTTATCTGATGTCCTACGGAGCATTGCGCCAGCCTCCGGTCAGCTGAGAGAAAATGCCGCAGGGCAAAAGCTCCTATAACCTCTGCATCTACCAGTCTCTCCTCTCTATTTTCTCTGCTGATGTCAAATCTGCGAAAACTGCTACCATTCAAAGTTAATCAACTCACCTGACTCACACACTCCCTTTAAAACCTTCTCTGCCCTCCTTTGTCCGCCTGCTCTCCCTCCTTAATCAGATTTATCAGCTGATGATTTTGAATCTTTCTTTGTAAAGAAAATGACTGCCATCAGCAGTCAGTTCTCTGCGCCACCACCTTGAACTTATCGACACCCCTGATTTGTGTTTGCTTCCTTCTTTTTCTCCTCTAACTGAAGCAGACATTTCTAAGGTCATTAGTTCTAACCACCCTACCACCTGCTCACTGGATCCCATCCCCACACATCTCCTTCAGGCCATGTATCCATCTGGTTTGCCTGCTCTCACCCACATCATCAACTCATCTCTCTCCGCTGGGTCATTCCCCACAGCTTTCAAAGAGGCCCGAATCACACCACTACTAAAGAAACCCACTCTCAACCCTTCACTGTTAGAAAAATACGGAGCGGTTTCCCTCGTTCCCTTTACTGCCAAAGCTCTGGAACGAGTTGTGTTTAACCAGCTCTCCTCCTTTCTCACACGGAACAACCTCCTGGACCAGAACCAGTCTGGGTTCAAGAGAGAACATTCCACCGAAACTGCACTACTCTCAGTCATCGAAGACCTGAGAATGGCAAAGGCAACATCGAAGTTATCTGTACTCATCTTACTGGATCTGTCTGCTTCCTTTGACACTGTTAATCATCACATCCTCTTGTCTTCTCTCAGTGCGATGGGTGTTACTGGAATGGCGTTGCAATGGTTCAAATCTTATCTCTCGGATAGGTCATTCAGAGTATCCTGGAGAAACGAGGTCTCCGAGTACCAACATCTCAATACAGTGGTGCCTACTCTTTTCCATAAACATGACATCCCTTGGCTCTGTCATTCAGAAGCATGGCTTTTCCTATCACAGCTATGGAGATGACACTCAACTCCACTTGTCATTTCAACTTGACGATCCGACAGTCTCTGCTCGTGTCTCGGCGTGCCTGACTGACATCTCACTTTGGATGAAGGACCATCACCTGCAGCTGAACCTTGCAAAAACAGAACTGCTTGTGATTCCGGCCAACCCAAAGACCCACCACAACCTCTCCATTCAACTAGGCTCATCAACCATTACACCGTCCAGCACTGCCAGAAATCTGAGAGTGGTAATTGATGATCAACTAAATTTCACAAGTCATGTTGTCAGCACCACCCCGTCCTGTAGATCCTCTACAACATTAGGAAAATTAGACCCTTCCTATCAAAACACTCTACGCAAATCCTAGTCCAGGCTCTTGTCTTGTCCAAATTGGATTATTGCAATGCTCTACTGGCTGGACTGCCTGCCTGCACAACCAAACCTCTGCAGATGATCCAGAATGTAGCGGTAAGAGTGGTCTTTAAAGAACGCAAAGAAGAGAGCGCACGTAACTCCTCTCTTCTTTAGCAAGAAGAAGTTCAAAACTATGCTCTTGGCTTACAAGACCACCACTGGCTCCGCCCCCTCATATCTTCACTCACTGATACAGACCTATGTACCTACAAGATCCTTGCGCTCTGCTAATGAACAACGTCTGGTGGTACCATCCCAAAAAGGAAAAAAATCACTCTCACGTACTTTCTCTGGATCTGTTCCACATTGGTGGAATGATCTACCTGCTGCTACAAGATCAGCAAACTGTTAAACACTGACTTCTACTTACTTTCTATTGATTTCCTTCGCGTAAAAATAAATAAATAAATACATTCTCTCCTATCTTTAATTCTGAATACTGTGCTGGGTTCTAACTGACTAGTTTTTAGTGCAGTTATGCTTTTTGTTCTTTGTGTTGTTAAAACTGCTTCTATTGTTTTCCTCACTTGTAAGTCGCTTTGGATAAAAGCATCTGCTAAATGACTAAATGTAAATGTAAATGTTTTGGAGTGAGAGTAAAGCTCATCCTCAGACACAGACTTGTTTTCGTTGCGCACTCGTTAAGTCTGCACAGAGCCGACTCAGCTCTGTACCATTCTGAGTAGCAGTGGAGAGATGTAGACAGTGAGTGAGTGAACCCTTTTGCTAAAGTGGATTTAAACTTGTGCTGATATCGTGCACATCCACCTCCTTAACTGACTCAGCACTGTGGTGGGCCGAATGTGGCACCCGGGCCGCCAGTTGATCAATGTTATAGTGTGTTGTAGTAGAATACTGTGTGGACACTGGATAACTCACACAAAAATCGGTGTAAACAGAGTTTACGAGTTTAAGTGCATTTTACGGTACATTGTTCTTCCCTCTCCAGGTACTGCAGTGCTACTATTATTCAGATATACCACAACCAAATTTAATGTAACTTCTGAAGTCCTCACAATCACACTCTCTGTACTGTGCATCACTTGTATTTAGTAAATCTCACTTGAACATAATTGTAATGTGATGCCATAAAAACTTTAAAGATTGTAAAAGATAAATGTATCTGAATAGTTCCCTTTTCACTAGGGTCTTCCTGGTGAGAGAGGGGAGGCAGGACCACCAGGAGAAACTGGATCAATGGTAAGGTCCCTTTCAAGTCCACATTGTAATTGACAATGGAACACTGCACTGAATTTTTTCCTGTCTACGCAGCACAAAGACGAGTTGTTTCAGTCTCGTAGAGAGTATGTGGGGTGTACTTCTGTCACAGCAGTGGCTGCTGTTCTCTCTATTCTTCCACTGAGTGTGTTTTGTGTGCATGCAGGGAGAACCAGGGAACAGTGGAGATGTGGGACCCCCAGGGCCAAAGGTCAGTCTAAACCCTCATCATGTTGAAGAATGTTACATTTCACAACTAAAGACATTGTCTTTAGTTGTGAAATGGCACAGTGCCTGGACCCAACATGGTCAAAGATACCCCTGACCCCTGAGGTGGTGGAACAAAGAACCCTAGCCTGATCACAATCAACTCAAAGGAGGTGGTGAAGTGAACTCTGTCAAGTCTACAATTTCACCTTGATAAATACCTGCTCACTTGGGAGAGGATAGGTCCAAGAGGAGCGTAGTACACATGAGAATACAAGACTTCCCAATGCCAGAAAGGAAGGCCATAAAGGGTATCCAAGAAGAATCCCTAGTGTGGACACAGTCTAGTTGACGTCAAGTCCACTCTAAGATCCAGGAACGATCAAGATGAGATTTATGTGAACAGTAGGACTTAAATGTATCCAGTCCCCAGTGGCAGTCCTTCCACATACTTGAACAGAAACAACAGTAGGCACAAAAGAAAGCTACTTGATGACCTAACTATATTTACATCAAAGGTACTTTGGGCCATCCAGTACCCATTATATAGCATTGTATTGGTACACCAGGAATGTGCGCATCTATATGCCATACATGGTCAGACCAAGAGACAAGATGAACCAACTGGTTCAGGCTGAGACTGTGGGCAGCATGGCCCAGTTTCAAAAATTAGGATAGTCTTTGCCAGGCACCAAAAACATACTCTAACTGCTGAGAGGCTAGCAGATACACAGCAGGGCCACAGCATGCTTACATGACTCCACAGACATCATAAAGACTACAATAGAAGAAACAGTATGGACAATAATGCTGATTCAAACCATATTTCCAACTAGTATTCCAAGATGACTGCAACTGCATCTCACTGCTCAGTGTCCCTCTACAATCCAAACAAAATTATCAAGATATAACACCATTCATTCAACTCCTCTCTTGGAATAATTCTTTATCAGAATTTCTTCAGAATTCACACATGCACCATGTAAAAAACGAATAATTGCTATACTGCATAAACTAGAGCATGTCTAAAATAAACCTTACTGTATATTACACGTGTACTTCTTCTGGTTTTGTCTGGGTACTTCAGCTTCTTCTCACCGTACAAACACATGCATGTATAGTTCAATTGTCAAATCTAAAGTGTCCTTTAGAAGGCTTTTCTCCTGAATCAGCAATAATACATAGTACATAGAACAAAATGAATACACTACATGAGATTTCCAGTGCTGCAGTGAATGGTAAACGATAAATGTGCATTTATATAGTGTTTTCTTGTAGCACTCAAAGCGCCTTACATTATGCTTCCATTTACCCCATTTATACACATTTACACCTGCCGTACACACACAGCTCTGACACCACCAAACTCATCTCTACAATCGCACACATTCATACACCAGTACTGTGGTGGGTTAAGTGTCTTGCGCAAGGACACACTGTCAGTATGAACCGAAGAGAGCGGGAATCGAACCGGCAACCTTCCAGATATAAGACGACCACTCTACCACCTGCAGCAGTGAACTCAGTCTGCACTTGTGTCAGTTCATAAATGCACACAGCTGCAGATGCACATGTGCAGAATGCAAAATTATAATGCACAGGCACATATCTGCAGGGACTAAGCATGCTCACATGTGTGATATTTTCAGTCATCTTAATTTAGGACTCTTTCCGTTATCATAATAAATAATTTTCTCTGAGAATGGGGAACTTTTATGCCTAAGTGTACACAGATCAGCCCCTGCCGAGAGGGGGTGGATTAAAACCAATTCTAAGAAGGTAGCAATACGCTGTAACACAAGCCTAATCCCAAATTTAGCAACTTGCTGTGTGCAGGATTTATTCTTGTGAGATTTCAAGAGGAGGGGTAAAGGCGTATGTTGAGGTATGTTGCTTTATGTGAGACAGCGCAAAATTTTAAGCTTAAATTAAGCATCCCATTGACTGATTAAGGATAAGTCCCACAAATCTTCTTGTGTTCGGTCAAAACTTTCTTTTGATCTATGTTGTATGTCAAGCTTCAACGGCTGGCTCTGTCAGCCTCATCAGTCTTGTCTTCAAGTTACCTCAACTTACTGATATTGGTTTGTGAACGCAAAAGAAACAAACACATATCTTTATTAACATCATCAGAAGTCAGTTTGTTAATCTGCAAGATACCAATAATGACCCATATCAAAATGTTTAAGTCTGATTTTACAAATGTAAAATCTAGGTCTATATTTTCCATTAGATTTACACACAAGACGCAAGAACAGGCAATGAGATTTAAATTTTAGTAATTTAGCAGACAATTTTATTCAAAGCGATGTACATTAAGCTTCCATTCACCATTGTTACAGCTGGAACACCACTAGAGGCAAGGTGGATTAAGTGTCTTGCCCAAGGACACAACAACAGTATGAACTGTGGGGAGAGTGGTAATTGAACCGCCAGCCTTCCAATTATATGGCACGCTACAATCAGTGGTAGTGACAGAGATAGTCTAAAGATCACTTTATTACGTAGGCTATTTTACTACATTTGGTCTATTTTTATTATAGTCATACTATCTGTAAATGGCAAAATAAAAATAAATAAATTGCTTTAAAGCCATGCCAACATGTGACTGGACCCACAGTCACATACCAACTTTGCGTCCAATTTACAAATTCGGCTGAATCATGGTCATTGGGAATGTCTACGTGGACTCACATAACAAGAACAAAAAGACCTGAAGCTGAAGCCGTTCTGGAGTTATAGACTGGGAAGAGGAAGTTTGGCTCACTAGGACTTTCTCCATTCATTCTTTTGGCTGCAGGGAACATGTGCTGATGTAATGGCTAGTTTGGTTTCCCTGATGGATAAAACTTAAAAAAAGTAGAAGGCACTGGTGCAAAAATGGTAGGTAAAGGAGCAACAGGGGTGGATGACAGAAGTGTAGGATGATCACTAGGGACAGACTGTCTCCTAACCATCTCTCTGCATCTATTATTAAGACGGGTGGCTAAATAAAAATTTTAAAAATGTAAAATTTAAATCTGTCTCATCCTTTAAATTCTCTGCTAATCTTCTCCCCTTGCAAGTGCCACCCCAACCACTCTCACCAGCAAGAATACAAAAGTAAATGACATATTGTGCAACAGAAAATCAGCCCTAGTTGAGGGCTAGAAACCTTTGGCTGCTTCTTTGGCTCCAAGTGGCTGGTCAAAATGTATTTTTGATTTCATTACTAAAGACAGAGGATGACTGAGAAAGCCCGCTGAGAAGCTTTATCAAATAACAAACTTAGAATAAAAGCAATACAGGACTTATCTGAAGCATATGTGTGTAGTTGTTAGCCAAACACCAGTGAGCACTCGAGCAGGAAATGGCCAGAGGCACCAAGGTCACTAAAATAATGTTCAGGATAAGAAATGTAAGGTTCCGGTGAGCAGAGGTAGAAAGTGTTCTGGTCTCATAGTTAGCTATGAAAGGACAGGGTAACTCCTGGTGAAGAGTAGTTAAAGGCTCAGGTGAGTCGTTAGTGTCACTGTTCCATTCAGGTGTTGTTGGGAAACTGTTTTGATTTGGGTTTCAAAAGTATAAGTATAAATACTAGGCAGCATGAATCTAAGGCCACCTCCTCTGTTCAGTGAGGGCTTTCCAATTTTTTACTAAAATTTCTTCCTTCACACCTCTCAAATCATCTGGCCTCTCTGGCCAAAGACATTCGGACATTGCTGTCCTAAAAGGAATATCCTTTCTCTTTGAGGTGAAGGTGGACTGCAGACTCAGGTCCAGCAGGATTCTTCTGTGCTGACACATCCACAAAGAGTGCAGTGACAGTTATGTTGGAAAAACAAAACTAATTAGAGACAAAACGTCTTCACCTTGAAAGCTGAGCCCAGATGCATTTCCTTTAACTTTTTTCTTATAGCAGCTGAAAATGTCATGATGGCATCTAAAATGCACCAGAATACAGGAAACTACATTTATTCTTGTTTAGGTGTTTTATATATACAGTAGTTAATAATCATGCATTTTTGCCAGATGTATTTGCTTTAACCGTTTCTTCAAGACAACCTTGATGACTGAGAACCTTCACAGACATTCAGCTGCTATAGGGTGAGTCAAATTATAGAGCAAATTGTAATTGCCCCAGTTTCTCAGCAAATAAAGCTGAAGCACAAACAGCGGCTGTTAATATCTGTTTGTTTGCACAGTTCATAGAACCTCTCGTCAAAGCCATATAACATTTACATTTACATTTATTCATTTGGCAGACGCTTTTATCCAAAGCGACTTACATTGTTCTACAGTAAATTACCAGTGTTACAGTCATTGGAGGCAAGGTGGGTTAAGTGTCTTGCCCAAGGACACAATGACAGTATGAACTGTGGGGAGAGTGGGAATCGAACCAACTACCTTCGGGTTGAAAGACGACTGCTCTACCCACTGAGCTACAGGCATCAGAACATCCTCATATCAACATATCATCAGCCAATGAAATGCTGTTATTGCTATCAACCATTTCAAATTCCCCTTCCGCCAGTCCACAATCTGATCAACAGTTTTGGTAAAGTATCTGGGTATTCCATCAACTGGCCAAAGTCCAAAATTCTTATTTTAAATCACTTTGACTGGGATGCTGAGGTTCGGGATATACCATAAAAGCACAATACTCAATCCATCAAATATCTCGGAATTCATATCTCAAGCAATATAAAAGAAATATACAAGCTAAACTTCTCCCCATTATAAAAAAAAAATCAAAAAAGATCTTAATAAAAAGGAACAAACTCCCCATCTCCTGAAATGGCCGTTTATCCACTATCAAGATGAAAGTTTGACCACAAATAAGCGACCTTTTCCAAATGGCTCCAAATGTTTTCCCAACCACTCCAAATAAACTTATTTTATTGGAAAGGAAAATAAACAAGAATAAAACTACACACAATCAAAAGACAGTATATATATATATATATATATATATATATGGATACTATTTTTAGCCATCTGTCCTCACCATACATAGCAAATATTTGCATTTCTTAAATCAAACCCCTTAAACCCTTAAAAAGTTTTTGTGATCAAAACCATATTTTAAAAAGAAGACAAACTCAAAAAGTGAATAATCTTTTATCTATTTTTTCCACTTATCTGGGGCGCAGTGGCTCAGTGGTAGAGTGGTCATCCTTCAACCGGAATGTAGGTGGTTTGATTCTCACTCTCCCCACAGTTCATACTGTTGTTGTGTCCTTGGGCAAGACACTTAACCCACCTTGCTTTCAGTTGCTCTAACACTGGTAATTACAGTAGAAGCTAAATTAAATGAATAAATGTAAATATTTTGGGCCGGGTTGCGAGGGCAGCAGTCTGACATGAGATGCCCAGAATGTTTTAATGATTTATTTTACAGCTTGTCCAGCCTGATACTTGGCCAAGTAAGTGATATTTTATCAGCCTAGGCTCTAAACTTCTCCACTGGATCACATTTAGGGCTGCTAAACCCCTAAAAGTGGGCTGGCAACTTCTATGGGATAAGGCCCCCTTAAATCAGGGGCTATTGCCCTGAAAATCCATCACATTGATCCGCCTCTGTTTTGAGACAAACTCCCCTCAACAGGCTGCAGCTTTAGCCTCTTTACAGGCCTTTGTATAAAATAGATAGGGCAGCGGACCCTCCCTGAGTTCAGGGCTTAAAAGTGAGAAATATCTGTAATCAGTGCTGTGTGTTACGGCCCCTCAACAGCGTTATCACAGTCTGAACAAGGTCTACATTAGAACAATTGACGGCACATAGAACTAAACTGCAAAAGGAAGAAAAACACCTGCAGATGCTTTAATCTGGAGACCGTTGTTAAAAAAGTGGTACATATTTACATATTTTTATTATAATATGCTCTGTCTTTGTGATGGAATAAGCTAATTTTCTGATGCGCAACTTTTCACTGAGCAACTTTTTCTGAGCAACTTTTCACTTGTCCATTAGAAAGAGACTGAATTGCTCAAACAACACAAACATACCTGAAACTTCAGCAAGAGCTTTTACCTACTTGATCCTTTGTATAGCGTATAGACCTTTCATTGTGGGCTTCAGTTTTAACCAGTCTTGTAGGCTTCAGCTGGGATCAGACAAGAGGTACTGGCACTCTGGCATGCTGATGCTATGACAGCCCGCTGTCCTAACGGAACGTCTAAAGTAAATATTTACAGCGCAGAGGCCACAGATATTTGCGTCGTGTGGGAGTTTGCTCGGTTTTGGCCGCTGTTTTACACCGTGGCGCACAGTGAGAGCGCACAAGGTTGTTGTTGATTTGGCACTAAACATAAGCCTATCAAAACTGCCAAACAAAGCCGCCCATGCTTAAGGTTTAGATGAACAGGAGAGAATAACGCTTATTAAAATGTAACACTTGTCCCCACTGCTCCAAGTGTTATATTTTAATAAGCTCTGCTCATTTAATAAGTGATGGATTTTTTTTAGGAATTAACAATAATGCATTGAATATACAAAATGAAAACACTCTGCTGTTGGAAAGACCATGTACACATAAATTATGGCATTAAAAATGGTTATTACGCTCGGCGTAAGTATCAGCGATGCTGAGTCTGAAGATAAGATGATTGATTTGTGTCACAGACACTGAGGCAGAAGTGTTAAAGATTTTATTTAATTTTATAGTAATGGATCTGTTGCGAAGGTCACTAACGGTCAAGTGGTCAGTTACAATGTTCGGGACTCGCCCCTTCTGCGATGACTAACTCCCTGCTATTTCCTATTTTTATGAGACTCTAAAACAGTACTCGCTTCAACAAATGAAAGATTGCTGCGGCTCACAGATCACTGTAACTGGCTGCCGGACCCGATTGCAAGTCGGTTGGTTAAAGTACAGTCTAACCCTAAACAGCTCCGTCTATAAAAATGGACCCCAAATGTTCTTTTTATGTCCAACTTTTATAGAGGTTTTTAGTAGAAGTCTTACCTTAGGCTTATGTACGATGGTCGAATCTCCGTGTTATTCTGATGTCCAGTGGACAATTTGGACGACCTGCCTGTTAGTTAGTCTTATTCTGATAATCAGACCTCTGTGCCAATGGGAGAAGCTAGTAGGAGTTTAAAGACGACCTGGAGAGTGAATATGTCTTTATCCTAGTATTGAACTCGGTGTTTATTACACAAAAATTACAGTATGAAACTTAACAAGAAAAATTTATTTCCTTTCTCACAATATAACATCTTACACCTCACAATATAACATAGTTATAGGACCTCAACTTGAGAACAAGGATCGGTCTTTTCTGAGGGTCTAGATAGTGAGACAGTTTTTTCGAAAGAAGTAGATTAATTCAACGTTAAACCCGGATTGGGATCAGGACCCTGGGAAAGGTACTTAGAGATAGAGTTGAGGGAAAAAATGAGCGTGTTCCCTTAGGTCTGAGCCCAGAGAAGGGACAAAAGTGGATAGTACAGTAAAAGTGGGGTTTATGCAGTTCTAACTTTGATACAGGATTGCCCTTGAATCAAATATATCAGCAAGACCCGTTTGCCGGAGTCTCAAGCCTCCTTTTAACTCATCTGGACGGGGTGTAGTCGTGACGGCAACAGACATGCGCTCTGACAAATTTTTTACACCCTGTGAACTCTTGTGTGTGGCACACCGGGTCCTCTGTGAACTCCTGTGCCCTGTTTTTTGTAAACTTTGTGTGTGTGCCCATGTCCTCTGATGAACTCTGAGTGTCATTGCCCTTCTGTGAACTTCGTGTGCCCTGTCTTTTGTGAACATTTGTGTGTACTTAATTGTACTTAAACTGTGTGTGTCACCGTATGTCATGACTTCCTGTTCTCTGCTCACAGACACAACATTTGACCTATATTTTAACTTCCTGATTCTAGGCCCATTTACACTTAACACCTTTTGTTCTTTAACACTTTCAAAGCATTATTTAAATATATTTAGCTTTAACATTACTCTATAAACTAAATAAATATAAGCCAGTGTTTGGTTTTTAGGCTTGGTCAAGGTTTAGTAAGCTTGTAGCCATAACTTAGTCAACTCTAGTTTAGTCCTTACATAGTGCAATTCTTGATGTAGTTTTGCTTTTGTTTTAGCTTTCGGCTGGGCTGTTTTGAAAGGCCAGGTTTAATCTTGGTTTAAGTATATTTTTTGGTCCTAGTTTGTTTTACTTTGTTTCTTCTGTGGCCTACTCCTGGTTATGACTTAAATTTATTAGAATTACAAGAAGCTTTGATTATTTTCAGGGTAACTGAATTTTAACTTTTTAAGCATCATATGACATATGATTTTCAGGGTAACTGAATTTTAACTTTTTAAGCATCATATGACTAACCTTATGAACATTGTATTCTATTATAATGGTAAAATATCCAATATAGGACTATTAGGAAAATAGAAAAGTCTAATGCAGTCATATTGTACATTCCACATAATCCTGCATCTGGTTTTCAAGGTCTTCTCTGTAGACAAGATGCCTTTAATCATGTATTCTTGACCGACGTCTACGTTGCCACTAACCCTGCTAAAAAGAAACAGTTCTTGGTTACAGTCTGTGTAAAACTCAAACTGTAAGATTGTATCAATCTTTAAACTAGCACACAAACCAGGTCTAGATCTCAAACATACCAAGAACTAAACCAAGACTAAAACTAACATTGTAAAAGTAAAATCTAAAGCAAACTGAAACCATGACTAAACATGTCAATGAATAGAAATATTGTAAGTAGTAGTAAAGTAAGTACTAAATAGGGCTAAATTACACAAACCATTCAAAGCCTGTCCGGTCTTTTTGCATAATAATTGTGAAGATACAGTAATTCACAAGCAAACTACGTACCATCAGCAATCTAAGAGTGAGTCAACCATTTACATTACATTTAGTCATTTAGCAGACGTTTTTATCCAGACCGACTTACAAATGAGGAAAACAATGGAAGAAATTTTAGAAACACAAGGTAGCTAAAAGCATAAGTGCACAAAAAACTAGTCAGTTAAAACACAGCACAGTATACAAAGCTAAGGATTGGAATAGAAAGAAATAGATAGAAAGGAAGTAGAATTCAGTGTTTGTCAGTTAGGTGTTGACGGATGAGATGTGTTTTCAGGCGTTTTTTAAAGATGTCTACAGAATCTGCTGATCTTGTAGCAGCAGGTAGATCATTATACCAATGTGGAACAGATCCAGAGAAGGGACATGAAAGTGGTTATTTTCCTTTTTGGGATGGTTCCAGCAGACGTTGTTCATTTGCAGATCGCAGGGATTTGGTAGGAACATAGGTCTGTATCAGTGAGTGAAGATATGAGGGGGCGGAGCCAGTGGTGGTCTTGTAGGCCAAGAGCATAGCTTTGAACTTGATATGGACGTCAACCAGGAGCCAATGTAACCTAAAGAAGAGAGAAGTTACATCTGCTCTCTTCGATTCATTAAAGACCACTCTTGCCCTTGCATTCTGAATCAGCTGCAGAGGTTTGGTTGTGGAGGCAGGGAGTCCAGCCAGTAGAGCATTGCAATAATCCAGTTTGGACAAGACAAGAGCCTGGACTAGGATTTGCGTAGAGTGCTCTGATAGGAAAGGTCTAATTTTCCTATTGTTGTAGAGGATGAATCTACAGGACCGAGTGGTGCTGGCAACATAACTTGTGAAGTTTAGTTGATCATCAATTACCACACTTGAGTGTCATCTGCAGCAGTGATAGGAAAAGCCATGTTTCTGAATGACAGAGCCAAGAGATGTCATGTAAATGGAAAAGAGTAGCGGTCCAGAGTGGAGGTATTGAGATGTTGGGACTCAGAGACCTCGTTTCCCCAGGATTTTCTGAATGATCTATCTGAGAGGGAAGACTTGAACCATTGCAATGCCATTCCAGTAACACCCATTGCACTGAGAGAAGACAAGAGGATGTGATGATTAACAGTGTCTAAAGCAGCAGACAGATCCAGTAAGATGAGTACAGATGACTTGGATGTTGCCATTGCCATTCTCAGGACTTTGATGACTGAGAGTAGTGCCGTTTCGGTGGAATGGCCTCTCTTGAACCTAGACTGGTTGTGGTCCAGGAGGTTGTCCCGTGTGAGAAAGGAGGAGAGCTGGTTAAACACAATTCGCACTACTCACAACCATCAGTCAGCATGTATTAAGGAAAGAAAGATCAGGTGTTCTGGTTTTTAAAGTGGTTTTCTCTGCGCAAAAACATTTTTCAAACATTTCTTGACTTTAAAACATGTAAGTGTAAAAATAAAATACATACAATAAATAATAAAACAAACCTAAATAAATTTAAAGTGGCATGAAATATTTTTAGGAAATGTCCAAGTTGAAATACATTTTATTTTCATTTGGCATATTTTCCCTGGGGGCACACATTTTTTTAGATGCATTATTCATTCATTTTCTACCGCTTTGTCCCGTTAGGGGTCGCGGGTGACTGGAGCCTATCCCAGCAGCTTTGGGCCTGAGGCGGGGTACACCCTGGACAGTGGGGCTTAGATGCATTAATTTGTACTTATTTAAAAGCTTATACACTGTAAACACGGATAAGTTGACTTTACTTAAAAAATTTGAGGAAACCGTTTGCCTCAAAAAATGAAAGTAATGTGTAATGTAACTTAAGTGCATTTAGAGTAAACTCATAATTACACTACTCTAAATTCTAAGTTGTTTTAACTTAAACTGTTGCACATAATTATTACACTTATTTTCTTAAGTTCAATGAGCTAAAATTCCAAGTTGATTACACAATCAAAATTATTTTCAAATTAATATATTTTCTGTTTTCAATCTGGTGCACTATAAATGCCTAATAAAGAGGTAAATAAAATAAAGTTGAAGGGCTAGAAACCGTTTTTACTTTATGAACAGTAAACATCACAGTAATTCAGATCAAAAAACATTTGTCAAACAAATGCTTTTTATTGTGAACATACACAGTGCAAACTTGTCATTTTTTTAAAAGCATGACCAAACAAGGCACCAAACATCTGGAGCTATAGTGTAACGAGTCAGAACACCACTTAACACTGCAAGCTGTTTTTCTCACCGTCTAAATTTTGGTTTGTTAATCTGAATTAAATCAGACATATCTAACTAGATATAAAATACAAGAAGTGAATAACAGTGCAAACTCGTCCCTTTTCTTAAAACACAACACTAAACAAGGCACCTGACATCTGGAGCCGTAGTGTAACGAGTCAAACCACTTTACACTGTAAGCTGATTTTTCAGGGTCTGAATTTTGGGTGCCAGCTCACTTTTACCAAGGTTGAACATGACCTGCTGGACAAAGCAAAAAGTGTTTTTCATGTACTTGGGATAGCCCGGGTGCAGTGCATAAATCAGTCCAAAAAGGACACAGAAGGCCTGAGGAAGGCTGGCCAGGTCATCGATCACCACATTTCCTTCCAAAATGATTCACACTTTTGATGGGTTCAGCTTAGGGTTTTCTTCATCGATGCAAAACAATCCCACTTGAGTTTGCCCGTTCGAGTCCTTGTCAACTGTGTCCTAACAGAGAAACGGATTGACAATTATGCATTAGTTAGCGCAAAAAAATTCAAAGTGTTTACAATTCAAATACCTCAACAAGAAACACTGTACACTAAAAGAAAGGAGAAGACACTCTGCTCATACAAGTTTATGAGGCCAGGTTGGTTCAATTTCCTTTTCACTGTATGACCAGAGCCAAATTTTTAATGTAACTGAGCCTATTTTTTTATTATTTGTTCTTGGTTAATTTCTTCCCATTTATAAATAATACAGACATTTGATTTTTTAGTAAAAATGTATTTTCCCAAATTAGTGGTTTGACACTAAAATGAAAGGAAAAAACTTGCATCTGAAACATTTTCAACAAATTCATTTACTTACGAAGCAGGTCTTAAAGTAAGCAGAAGGATCATCTCCCAAGGTGACCGGCAGTCCCCGAAGACAAAGGCACCTGACGTCTTGTGGCGCAGTTGTCTAGAGGATAGTGGACATTGAATACAACAGTTTATAAGGATACTAACTGTAATGCACAAGATAAGACAAAAAAAGGATGGAAAGAAAAAAACAGAAAAAAATGACAACTTAGACAAGAGACAAAAGGGAAGTAAATATATATGAGAGACAGAGAGACTGACAGAGAGAGAGAGACAGACAGGCAGACAGAGAGACAGACCGAGGGAGACAGACAGACAGAGAGAAACAAGAGGGTAATGTAGACATCTTAACTCACCTTTGTCTGACGTAAAAGCGCAGCCAAAAGCTGACCGGTAAGGCCTCTCTTCCTCTTAAAGGTGTCCTTTAAGAGTCCTTCCTCTATCAGGCTTGGGGAGAAATGGTCAAGTGCATCAAAGAAGTTTTCTCTGAGTCTTTCCCCACAACTCTAGTAATCTCATAATAAACCAGAAAAATAAAAAAAAAATAAATAGAAAAGGTCTCAGCCCATGTTGACACTGCTTTAATCCGACACCCTCAAACTGGTCTTCACTAATCAACAGTATAGTTATAACACACAAGGCTATAAAATTATTTGGTATACATATTCAAAACACTTTCTGTGAAAAGAGCTGGCCAACGTTGATGGCAGATGGCTGATGACAACCTCCCTTCTGCAAAGAGCAAACGTCACATCCATCTGGCTTTGTCTTTATCATTTCATTGACCAGAACCTCACGAGCTAGCTACAAAAACTGGATGTACACGCAGTATTTGTGGATTTTTCACGTGCCTTTGACACAATCAATCACAGTCAATTGCTCACAAATACTGTCAAAAATGCAGAATCGGCGCCCTCTATGGCTCAGTTTGAAGAGCTACCTGAGAGACATAGAAGAAACAGTGCAGTGGGGCTCCTGCACTTCACCACCTTTTACCATTCCAGCAGGTGTCCCCCAGGGGGTGCTGTTGTCTCCTTTACTCTTTGTAATATGCATAAACAGCCTGGATGTATGTCTTCCATCTTCAGTTTTCCCTGTGAAACATGCAGACGATCTGACACTGACTGAGCTGCTCATGGGGACACTTCCTGGTCTCATGCAGACGGCACTAGACTCTGTGGACGAGTGGGGCAGGAGTTCTCACTGGCAGTCAATGGATCAAAAACTATGGACATGGTCCTAAGTGCCAGGAGAGAGTGTAACATCCCTTACCCCTTTCTGTGAGTCTGAGTCTCCACATTCAAGCTTCTCAGAGTAAAAATGTCTTCTTTTTTATCCTCGGATGCAAATATAAAATATATGCTCTCCAAAGTAAACCCCAGGATTCATTACCTTAATGTTGCACAAAGAGCTGGGCTTCCACCTGACGTCCTTAAGGTCTATTTGAGTTTCATCAGAACTGTGCTGGCGTATGCCAGTCCTGTATGGAGCGGGCTGACCAAAGGCTGGTCAGATGAGTTGGAGGTGGTGCAAAAAAGATGCTGCAGGATTATTGGCATTTCACCCACCTCCCTGTCCTCTTTGAGTGAGAGGCGGGATAAAGCCACAGTCCACACCTTACACAACATCCTGAAAGACAGCTCTCCTCTGCAGACTTAACCAGGCACCATCTACTGGTTATCAGCTCAGACACCAAAGACTGTTTTTATCAAATAACCTATCAAATACCGCGAGCTCTGCGATTGTTTTATTCTTTGTGTCTCCTTGTATTTTAATGTTAACTTCTGTAAAGGGCTATTTATAATGCTAACTTTTATGTGAATGTTCTATCTTTTTTCTGATGTCGTGATTGACGCATTTCAGGATTGGCGTCTAATGTTTTCTCCTGCCAAGTCAATCTTTATTAAATAAATCTCAAATCTCAAACAGTTACAACATTGAACTCTTGCGTCTTTATCGCACTTGCCATATTCGTGTTCCCCACCGCACCCGGTGCACCGTAGCTTCCCTTTGCATTGTATTGCAGTATGTCCGATTCTTTGACACTTGTAACATCTTAATGGAGTAGGGGAAAACTCTCTGACATCATAACTCAAAAATCCCCTTTTTGCAACAACTTATAAGTTTTCTATTAAGTCATATTTTGTAGTTATACATAAACAGATCATGTTGGAATTATTTTATGTGCATACAAAGACCCACCACTTTTTCAGTAATTCAACACAAAGATCCACAAAGACACTGATCAACAGGACTTCAGTTGAGCTGCTTCACAGTGTTCCCTCTATACTCCCCTGTGCTGTCAGAAACAGAACAATTTAAAGCAGAAGAGTGTAGTTTAAGTGTGGCCTTTTCAATTTGCTGTTTGAGATTTAATCCTTGTACTGCCAACCACCCTACTCATCTGTCTTGCTTTTCTGCTTTGTTCTTTCTTTTTCACATCTCTTTCATAATAGAGCATTGTTTTCTGTGAGGGATCTGTTTAACAAGGATAGTGTTTAGTTGGAGTTTACAGCACATTGTGGCACCGCACTGTACTGTTAAGATGGCTGTGACTGGGACTTACTCTAGCCGGATCTGTCTCTGCTCAGTGACATCAGTGTGGCCCATGTGGAGCTGTGAACACGCTGATGCTGTGAACACATCATGTTTAACAAACACATGACAGGAAAGCCGGCTGCACATTTTACTGTGCTGCAGTTGTTTTTATGTGTTGTGGTTTGAAATGCCCTGAGCTGCTGCTGCTTAGTTTTGTTTTTAGCTTTTTATTTCTTTTTTTATGAGCTGGCTGCTAAAAACCCATTTTGACCACAGGAGGGACATGTGTAACTTACTGCAAGAAATAATGTTTTAAGCAATTCACATTCACACATATTCACTGAGGCCTGTGTGTGTTGTGTGTGTCTTTACATTCGTATTTGGGTCTGACGGTTTTATTTTTTTATACAGGACACTGTATCCATATATAAAAACACTAACAGTTGCACACAATGTTAAAATGAAGTAGTGGTTTTAACAGTGACACATTCTAACCTGTGGTGTTCATCCTCAGGGACTGAAAGGAGACCCTGGACCTGTAGGTTCTGCCGGAGTTCAAGGAGATCCTGTAAGTTATTTTTCCTTATCATATGTAATGTCATACAAAATGACAAAGAAGCACCATAGTTTTCCAAAACCAAACTGAAAGTTCTCAAGTTGTCAGTAATTCAGGTTTTGGGAGACTAAACTGGCCTGGATGAAAAGCATGGTGCAAGCAACTGTGTTCATTTTAAATTCCAAACACAGCCCACAGTGAATGTGTTGGAGTCAGTGGTAAAGAACCATAAAAGTACAAGAGTACTCCAAGACAATGTATGTACACTTCTACAGCAGGCCCTGTCTGAAAGGGCCTGCTGTAGAAGTGATTATAGTCACACCCAACAACCACAGACTTTATAGAGTCTTCACTCATGCGTACTGCACAGCATTTGTTCTGATCGAAACAGACAGACAGGAAGACACTCTTAAATACATAGCCAGAGGAATGTATTTTTGCTATTAATTCTTTCTTAATTTTTTCTTAATTCATTTTCTTCTGCTTAGTCCCGTTAGGGCTCGCAGGTGATTGGAGCTTTCAGCAACTTTGGGTTTTAGGCGGGGTACACCTGTGACAATGGCCACTTAGTAAAAGGGCTGACTCTATTGATTGTTCATGCCTATCACAAACTACAGCCAACTGTTACAGTCACATATGCAAACATATGCAGTCAATAATATCTCATACAAAGTTAGCTCTAACTGCTGTATTATGTTGAACAACGCTTTATAAAAAAAACATACAATTGTCAAACAGTGGTTTTCTTATCTTTCATCTATCAGAAGTGCTGCGCAAGAGTCAAATATAGTTTACTTTGTTTGTCTAACAATAAACTTACAGAAGTGTAACTTTCATCAATGACTTGTGGAGCGGCAAATTCGTCTTCACTTGTAGCAGATTCTTCTTTGGTTGTTTGTGCTCGTACAAGCGTGTGCACAGTAAACACATACAACACTGGATGCAGTACCGCTAATGCCAGAGGTGGCACACTAGTATAAAAACCTCTTCTTCTTACATTGATTTTCTTATTTTAAGAAACTGTACAGACTGTAACTGAAGTTCTCTTGCCATGGACAAACCCTAAAACTAATAACAATTATTTTTAATAACTTTTGATGCCAGATATTTATAGATAAAGTTGACAAAGTTTGGAGCCTTTTTAATGAAAGCCCTAGGAAAAGTTTGTTAAATACACTAGGGCAACTTATGGAGGCTGCCGTCCTGTTGGAGGTGGGTCCTGGTTCCTGTTGGTGTTTTTGCCTAAGACCCCATCCCTGATGTGTTTACCAAAAAATAATTTGGCTATGACAAACAAATGTATTTATTTTTTTCCTGAATTTGGGGCGTGGATGTGACAGTACAATTGCAGATTTTATTTGTCAAGGACAAACCAAATTTTTGTGCCCCATTATAACATTTTAAGGGGCACTGGAGACACATTTTTAAAGATTGCGTTTTTATCAATACAACATTCTGTTCAGGTCATAAATGTGCACAAATGCTCTATTGGGTCATACCAGATCCGACAATGTTTGTGAGAGTTACAGTTACAGGCACAAGTGCGAGGCGGACGAGTCTTTAACTTGCCCCCCTTGCCCTTTTGGGTTTGGGCCCTAATAATAGTATGTGAGTAAATCCTGGGCTGCAGTTTTCTACGGAGCCCCTCTGTTCACACTATGTCAAAAAAATATATATATATGTAACTAACTTGTGGCCTCAAGATACGCTAAGTTGTGGCCTCAAGATAAGTGAATATAAAAGGAGAATGCACAATGGAGCAGCTTTTCTCCCGAAAGCATGCACGCTAACTCTGCCACCCATAAGGCTCATACATACAGCCAAATAGAGGTACCGTGACCTAAGCCTAGAACGCCCTCTGCTGACGTTTTATCGTAGGCTACACAGACATGCTTTTCCAAAATGTCAAACACTTGAATAAATAATGAACCAGTCTGCACACTACTATAGACTATCTTAAAATCATAATCAGAAATACTTTATTGATCTTTATTGATATCGATAACCCAGGGGACAATTGTTGTGTCACAGTTGATGTGCACATCAAGACATTTAAAGAAATATAAATAATAATATAAGTTGGTAAATAAACAAGTAGCATATACACATGTAAAAAGTATAAATATATGCTATAAAGTATAAATAAGAGTTATAAAGGACCATGGATATGCAGCCTACAAGATTTACATTACTGTATTAACAGAATTGAATTGATTGTGATGAACAGTACTAGTAAATAAATAGAAGCAGAACTGCAGCAAACTATATTACACTGAATATTAAAACAGATAATATTGCACAGAATGTGAAGTATTACATTGCACTACAGTACAGGGTCCATTTAAATAACAAAGGGTCCATGTGTCAGACACTTCACTATCTTGAGGCCACGACTTAGCTTATCTTGAGGCCACGACTTAGCTTATCTTGAGGCCACGAGTTAGTTACATATATATTTTTTTTGACATAGTGTGACCAGAGGGGCTCCGTAGTTTTCTCAGCTGGCTGGTGAACTTTTTCAGCTGTTGTTGAGATCCCCAAAGTATTGCGGAGTTATTTTGATTATTTTGCTCAGTTATGTACACTTTTATAATTATTTGTGTTCTCTTGTCTGCAGACAAACTATTCTGACTGGTTTCATTAGATTTGTAGTGATAGGTAATGGAGTGTTTATGTGAAAGTGCTAACGTTATGCACCAATAGCCTATTTCCTAAATATTGCTGTTCCAAATATAAGCTTTATTTTATCACTAAAATAAGCCTGTGACCATTAGACAAAAGTTCAGATGTTGTTATAAACTGACCTAGCGATGCTCCGATTGATCGGCCACCGATCATGATCGGCCGATATTGACTAAAAATAGTTTAGTGGGGTAAAATAGTTTTACCCCAAAAGCGCTGATCAAAAAAGCCGATTTTGTGACGTAAATAGTGCGACTTTTTCACACGTGCATGCAGTGTTGCCAACTAAGCACCTTTGTCGCTATAGTTAGCGAGTATTCAGACCACTCTAGCGACACATTTTCAAAAAAGCGAGTAGCGACAAATCTAACGACTTTTTCTGGAGTTATTGGAGACTTTTGGAGACTCTCTGAAGTGAAAGCACACATTGTTCTTACTATTCTCAATGAGCAGCGGGTGCTGCCGCTCGCCCCACCCCCATCCCAAAGCACTCACAGGCACAGCAGCCCCTCCCAGCTGCAGTCAGACAGGAGTTGTTCACCCCTCCAGACTGAAAATGAATCACGCATGTGCGGCAACTTTGCGAGCTGCCGCTTGCAACACAGCCGTTTTGATTTCCGTTCTTCTCGTGTGCTTCTCACTTAATTGAGATGAGAAATGAGAAGAGCTTTATTGGGACATTCGACTATATCATAATAAAATACAGTAGAAGAGACTATGTGAGCACGAATGTGTCAAGAAAGCACACTGCATTCCCCTGCCATTCTGTGATCGGCAGTGATCGGCAATCTGCAGATCATGATTTTGGTGATCGGTAATCGGTGATCGGACATTGTTATTTATTTAAACAAGAAGCATAAGAAAAAGAAAGAATTAGATGCCTTAATTTGTGCTCCTATTTGAAAGCTGATAGTAACCAAGTGAATTATGAATCACTCTCTCTAAATGATAAATATAAATTTTTTTAAAGGCTGATATTGTCCTATAAATATATTTTACACTACACACTGTGTGAGTAGTGTAGAATATGATAATATGTAGCGTAATGCAATACCAGCCTTAAAAAAAAAAAGATAACCATCATCAGAGGCAAGGCTCCATCCCTTTCCACTCAATAGTTTGGGTTGGTAATAAGAGTTATATTTAAACAAGAACAATTGTAACTCAATGCTGCGTCAACTGTACCCTAATTGAAAACAATCTGTCTTAAAACAAGATTATTTATCTTTTTAAACAGCTAAATCAATCCCCCTAAATCCTTGCGCTCAAATACGACCAATTCACCTGGCTTATTCACAATAGGTTATGGATCCATTCATTCCAAGTTCAAGGGTCTTTTGTGGATAGGAAAAGCCCCATTTGATAACTGTTAGCCACATATTACACAAAGCGGGCTTGGGCAGTGTGTGATCATCACCTGTTGAGATGAAGCCAAAATTTAAGTAGTACTCGTGGTATTTTCTCTTATCTGCACTCCATTTGTTGACTTGGCTCTGAGATGGACACATCAATAAAATGCAATATTTGCAGTAAGAATGTGCCAGCGTTACTTCTCATTTTTTCTGAGATGAACACACCCATGACACAAGTCCAGCCTCTTTAGACTTTCATCTGGGTCCTTATAATGGCAATAAATTAATTTGCACATGAACTATGTGCTTTTGGGCTGGATATCAGCCAATGCTGACATAATCATATGATGAATAAAAATCTTTATGTCTGCTTATTGCTCTGTCCTCAGGGTATGCCTGGAGCCCCCGGTAAAGCAGGTCTTAAAGGACCTCTGGTGAGTGTTGTCCATTCATCATGGTTTCCCTCAATAAGTCCAGTCTCTGAGACTGACCTCTGTTGTGCATTTCAGGGAGACAGAGGCTTGCCTGGACCACATGGGCCTCCTGGTGTTCAAGGCAAAGTGGTTTGTAACTTCCTCACTGCATGGTGCTGTTAATACTAATGTCTTCACTGTAGTTTGTTACTATTATTAAAGTGTAACTAACCCCCTGGTCAGAGCCTAACTCCACCCACTGATAAAATTAGAAAAATGCTGGAAACGTGTGCAGAGCGAGCCCAGCAGAGACAGAGGGGACAACCGAGGGCAGGGCTCAGCGGGGGAGTGAACCTGAGACCTGCAGTGACGGACTGATTGACAGCCTCTGTCAGATTCGCAAAGATGGAGGCTAGAGAGACACAAGTAGCTTTGCTATGGAGCGGTCCTTCGAAGTGGAGGAATTTACTGTGCACGCAGGGCTAGAGCCTTATTAATTCGAGTCGCTGGCTCAAACAACGGTCTCAACAACTCCCGAAGTTAAAGGCAGCACAAGACAGTATCTGGCCAGTGATAAAATGTTAGCATTGTCTAATCTAGGCTAATTGTCAGCAAATGCTAACGAAGTTTCAGAAATTGCAAATCTATGTATTTAGTTTGATTTTGGTAAGAGTTAGTGTTAATATTAACACAAAAAACAGAGATTTTAACTCATCTTTGAATATTTGATGATATGCTTTTAAACAAGTTAGTTCCAGGAAAAAAAGATCAATGTTTTTATAAATAAGTAAAATAAATGTTTTTACCCTGCACTTAAACATACTGTACATGTGCACCAGTTATAGACGCTTGTCTGCTGCAGTGTGGTCAGGTGGTGCTGGGGAGACCTGAGCCAGCATGTTACAATGACTCATACCTTCTTGTGCTGTCTTTACAGAGGATTCCCTTACTACATTTTTAAATATATTTTGTATATAAAAAAAATTATAAAACATTGAAATATGAAGAAGCATTTATACCTGAAGTTACACACAAAACAATTGTTTAAAAACATGCATTATAAAATCAGCTATAAAACTCAAAATGTATCAATCATAAACATTTACAAAAGAATTTCAATAAATCTTATATTCTTTAGGGATTGTTCTTACAGTGAGCAATTCCATTTTTTATATTGATATAATATTTTATATATACACATTTAATATAAGTATTTAATAAAGAATATTTTAGTAAATTCTCATACATACAAAACTTTGTAAATCATTAAATTAAACACATTAAACACGGGCGGCAGTGGCTCAGTGGTAGAGCGGCCGTCCTTCAACCGGAAGGTAGTAGGTTCGATTCCCGCTCTCCCCACAGTTCATACTGTCGTTGTGTCCTTGGGCAAGACACTTAACCCACCTTGCCTCCAGTGTCCGTAGCACTGGTGTATGAATGTGTGTGACTGTGGAGTTGTGTTTGGTGGTGGGAGGAGAAGGTTGTGAGCGCCGGTTGTGTGGCTGCCCGCCTCTCTGTCTGTCCCAGGAGAGAATGTGTGTAAATGGGGTGAGTTGAAACTTCATGTAAAAACACTGTTGTAAAGCACTTTGTGATAATTATCTGAGAAAGGTGCTATATAAATATAAATTACTTACTTATTTATATATATATATATATATATATATATATATATATATATATATATAAAAACTTTAAAATTGACACAATTGCTCCTAAGTTTTATAGTATTTTACAATGAGCTCTTAGAAAATAATATTCAAGTCTTTAGAGAAAATTTAAAGTAGTAGCTCCTAACCCTCTACATCCTTGGGCACTGCATCCTCACCAGAAGCAGGTGGTGCTGGTGAAACCTTGGGTGTGGTCAAACCATCATGCACAGTCATACACTTAAAGGGAGTGAAGATGGTGAAATGCAAGAGCCAGTGTTACACAGGCTGATCATAACTTCATGAGCTGTTCCAAAATTCTAAACAATCTTGAGTGTGTTCAACAGTGATCTAGTGTTTACATTACTCTAAATTTAGTCAGCAAAGTAAAGCTAAGTCTATAAGATATACTGTATATGTCTATAGTGGTAATTGCAGTTTTCAATGACTGAACCTAAGAAATGATAGATAGCAGCAAACTTGAAGGATGAAGTATTTTCAACAGTGAAGTGACGCAGGAACAGTGACCAGGTCCTGAAAATAAAATAAACATATATACATGCATTTATTTCTTAAATTAGACGATTTTAATAAATTATATTATACTAAATATACTATGCTACTAACGAAATATGCTTCTAACTATACTACACTATGTAGTAACTATACAAATTAACTAGGCTTTATTTAAAAAAAAAAAAAAAAAAAAAAAAAAAAAGAAAAGAAAGAAAGAATCTAAATTAAAGCTTCAAGCGACGATAAAGGCCCTCGCCTCCCTTGCGACCGCGGGCACACATGTACTCGGAGGATTGCATTTCGTGCTTTAAAGCGTAAACTTCACGGTAATGTCAAATAACCGGGCCTGTGCCTCTGCTTGGATCTTCTTCTGGCTGGAGCCTGCTTCATCACCTCGGGCCTGTGCTACTACTGGGGCCTGCTACACCACCTTGTATTTAGAGTTAGATGTCTTCACATTCCCTGGTTTTCCTGTGATCTGTCTGAACTTTTGAAAATAATAGATTATGCTTGTGCTAATGCGAGAAAAACAAAGTACTGGCTGGAGATTTGCAATGACTCAGAAAGCACCTGTTAAAAAGTAAAAATGTAAATATTAGTTGTCTAAAATAACAAGTTTACCAGTTCCAAAAGATTCTGAGGAGTTTTCCAAGACTCTAGTCTTGGCTCTGGAGGAGCCTCCTCCAAAGGAAGCATCCTGGAAATTGGGAAATGGCATTTATTTCCCAAAGAAATGGCTGCCTCTTCACGGGCTCATTACAACCACAGCCACAAATGTATCAAAAAACAAACTGATAACTTTTATTGGCACTCGTGTTCAGATGATACTCAACATATTTTGGGCCTTTTAGAAGAAAACACATTGGGTTTAATCTTTTGATGCGAGGGGTGTGATTTAGGTGGCCACGCCTTTCACCCCACATGGCGGACTTCCTGTTGAGTTTAGGCTGTTGCTGTCATAGACTTTTCTGTTTGGCCTGAGGTGTCCTATGGATGTACCAAGTTAAATTTTTCTACGTTGGAAAAAATTACTTTCACTTTCTATAGGCCAAATGTATTTTCATTTTCCAGGGGTCGCCACTGAGTCATTTCTTTTTATTATTTTTTCAAATACTTAAAATACATACATTTTTTGCTAGTCTTGAGTTTAGTGGCCAATAAAATGTACTTTTTGCGCACATTTACTGGGTCAAAATTTATGATAATTTTGCAGAAAAATTTAAATTAAATAAAAATATAAATTGAGCAAAAACAACAACAAAAGGTGCTGTCTATTGAACACCCATGTGTTTAGCTCATTTTGCCTAAGTTTGGTGTTTGTGGAATGAAGCAACTATTTTCTGTTGTTTTTTAAAAGTGAGGTGTATTCTAAGGCGGTTCACATATTCAATTCAAAATGGCCTTCCCGTGGGTGATAGGGTATGGTCCCCATTGGCTTTTTTGTTCATATGTCTATGCTGGATGTGTGTACCAAGCTTCATTTGCCTACGACAAACTAAAATTTTCCCTTCCCATTGACTTTTTCCACATATTTGGGGTGTTGCTATGTCAACACATTTATAGATAGGGGGTGGTTGTCATTGGCTTTTATGTTCGTCATGACATAAGAGATATTTGTACCGAATTTCATGTCTCTATGTGAAACTAAATTCTTGGATCCCTTTATAAGATTGTAGGTGGCGCTAGAGGGCCATTTCTAAAGCTATCCTTTTTATTTACATATCTTTGTGTTCAGGTCCGAGAAGGCGTTTGAGAGTTAAGGGATAATTTATTACCACAAAAATGGCCGCCTCGTTACAGGCTTGCCACACCCACACCCAATAAGATATCAAAAACAAAATGATAATGACTCAAATTAATGAACAGCACGGTTTAGCTACTCTTTAAAGTCTGAGTGTACAGCCGTGGTGGATATGGAACATGAAGGTCTCAGTTGCAATAGATCACTCTGTTCCAATGCAGTCCCATCAGGGCCAGCTCTGCTCATCTGTGGGCCCTAAGGAGGATAGGTCTTGGGGGTCCTGCCTCATCCTGGATTTATAGAAACAACAGTGCCCTATTAGCACAACTCCATCCATCCATCCATCCATCCATCTTCATCCGCTTATCGAGGGCTTGGTCGCATGTTCAGCAGTCTATGCGAAGACGCCTGAACTTCCCTCTACCAAGACACGTTCCATAGGTCTTTCAGGGGAATACCAAGGCATTCCAGCGTGTCTTAGGTCTTCCCCTGGGTCTTCTCCTGGTGGGACATCATCGGAACACCTCTCCGGGAAGGCATCCAGAAGAAATCCGGAACAGATGCCCGAGCCACCTCAGCTTGCTCCTCTTAATGTGGAGGGGCAGCGGCTCTACTCTGAGCTACTCCCGAGTGCCTGAACTTTTCACCCTATTGCTAAGGGAGCACCAAGCCAATCTAAGGAAAAATCTCATTTTGGCCCCATGTATCCTTTTGATCATGACCCACAACTCATTACCATAGGTGAGAATAGCAACGAAGACTGACCGGTAAATCGGAAAGCTTTGCCTTACAGCTCAGCTCCTCCTTCACCACAACAGACCGGTACCTTGACTGCATCACTGCAGAAGCTGCACCGATCCTTCTGTCAAGCTCCCGTTCCATCCTTCCCTCACTTGTGAACAATACCCCAAGATGCTACAACTCTTCCACTTGAGGCAGGAGAACCTGAAGGGTACAAACCACCACAGCTGATTCTAAATCCAGACCAGCCCGTACATCCTCGTCTGCCTCCTGGTTATCCGGTGTTCTATGCGAGCATCGCACCAGGCTCCGGTCAGCTGAGAGAAAATGGCGCAAGAAAGATCTCACTGACCTCTCTATCTACCAGTCTCTCCTCTCTAATTTCTCTGCTGATGTTACTTCTGCAAAAACTGACTACTACCATTCTAAGTTAATCAACGCACCTGACTAACGCACTCTCTTTAAAACCTTCTCTGCCCTCCTTTGTCTGCCTGCTCCCCCTCCTTCATCAGAGTTAACAGCTGATGATTTTGCGTCTTTCTTTGTAAACAACTGCCATCAGCAGTCAGTTTTCTGCGCCAGCACCTGTTGAACTCTTTCACACCCCTGATACGTGTTTGCTCCCCTCTTTTTCTCCTCTAACTAAAGCAGATGTTTCCAAGGTCATTAGTTCTAACCACCCTACCACCTGCCCGCTAGACCCCATCCCCACACATCTCCTTCAGGCCATCTCTCCATCTGTCGTGCCTGCTCTAACCTACATCATCAACTCATCTCTCTCCACTGGGTCATTCCCCACAGCTTTCAAAGAGGCCCGCATCACACCACTACTTAAGAAACCCACTCTCAACCCTACACTTTTAGAAAACTACAGACCGGTTTCCCTCCTTCCCTTTACTGCCAAAGCTCTGGAGCGAGTTGTGTTTAACCAGCTCTCCTCCTTTCTCACACGAAACAACCTCCTGGACCAGAACCAGTTTGGGTTCAAGAGAGAACATTCCACGGAAATTTGTCTGCTCTCAGTCATCGAAGCCCTGAGACTGGCAAAGGCAACATCGAAGTTATCTGTACTCATCTTACTGGATCTATCTGCTGCCTTTGACACCGTTAACCATCACATCCTCTTGTCTTCTCTCAGTGCGATGGGTGTCTCTGGAATGGCATTGCAATGGTTCAAGTCTTACCTCTCAAATAGGTCATTCAGAGTATCCTGGAGAAACAAGGTCTTTGAGTCCCAACATCTTAATACATTGGTGCCTCAGGGCTCAGTGCTTGGACCGCTACTCTTTTCCATTTACATGACATCCCTTGGCTCTGTCATTCAGAAGCATGGCTTTTCCTATCACTGCTGCAGATGACACTCAACTCCACTTGTCATTTCAACCTGATGATCCGACAGTCTCTGCTCGTGTCTCGTGAAATCTGGTAGTGGTAATTGATGATCAACTAAACTTCACAAGTCATGTTGCCAGCACCACCAGGTCCTGTAGATTTATCCTCTACAACATTAGGAAAATTAGACCTTTCCTATCGGAGCACTCTACGCAAATCCTAGTCCAGGCTCTTGTTTTGTCCAAACTGGATTATTGCAATGCTCTACTGGCTGGACTCCCTGCCTGCACAACCAAACCTCTGCAGCTGATTCAGAATGCAGCAGCAAGAGTGGTCTTTAAAGAACCGAAGAGAGCGCACGTAACTCCTCTCTTCGCTAGGTTACACTGGCTCTCGGTTGATGCCCGCATCAAGTTCAAAGCTTTGCTCTTGGCCTACAAGACCACCGCTGGCTCCGCCCCCATATATCTTCATTCACTGATACAGACCTATGTTCCTACCAGATCCCTGCGCTCTGCTAATGAACAACGTCTGGTGGTGACATCCCAAAAAGGAAAAAAAAAAAAAATCACTCTCACACACTTTCTCTGGATCTGTTCCACATTGGTGGAATGATCTACCTGCTGCTACAAGATCAGCAGATTCTGTAGCCATCTTTCAAAAAACGCTTGAAAACACATCTTTTCCATCAACACCTGACTGACAAACACTGAATTCTACTTCCTTTCTATCAATTCCTTTTCTTAAAAAAATAAATAAATAATAATTCTTATTCTTGGCTTTGATTACTGTGCTAGGTTTTAACTGACTAGTTTTTTGTGCAGTTATGCTTTTTGTTCCTTGTGTTGTTGAAATTGCTTCCATTGTTTTCCTCACTTGTAAGTCGCTTTGGATAAAAGCGTCTGCTAAATGATTAAATGTAAATGTAAATGTAATTCCAGCCATTTCACACTTAGCTGCAAACCATTCCAGTGCATGCTAAATGTCCTGGCTTCAATGAGAAGAATTTAAATCACGTGTTATAACAGACAAGACAAGACATTTATTTTTGTATAGCCCAATATCACAACAACAGCCGCCTCAAAGGGCTTAACAGATTGCCATAGACAACATCCCCTGTCCTTAGACCCTCCATCAGGGTGAGGAAAAACTCCAAAAAAACCCAGCCGGGAATAAAGAGAAACCTCAGGGAGAACCACAGAAGGAGGGATCCACTCCCAGGACGGACAGGCCGTGCATGAATGTGTCCAGAACAGTTGAAAAATACATATAAATACAAAACATATTCACAAAAAACATTTATGTTGACAGCGTCCAGTGTCCACTCTGTGTGTAAGGTGGATGGGACCTCAGCCAACATCAAGGTAGATGAAAGATGAGCTGTGGGTCCTCACACTGGAGCAGAGTCGGGGGGCAGTACACATCACCCAGCAGATCGGAGGTTTGCGTCCACCCTAGGAGGAGGTAGAAAGGAGAAAAACAAAAGTGCTAAATACTACTGAAAATAGGCAGATGTAATAATAATATGAGCGGTTGAGTGTGTACCTACAGCTACAACCAGTGTAAACCTAACCCTATGATCAATCAGTCTCCATACGTTTGGTGAAATAAGTATGTTTTGAGTTTGCTTTTGAAAATCTCAACAGAGTCAGATCGCTGCACTTCCACCGGAAGCCCATTCCACAAAAATGGGGCTCTATAAGAAAAGACTCTGTAGCCAGCAGACTTCTTCTTTATTCGAGGAAGTTGAAGGAGGCCAGCGTCCTGAGAGCGAAGGGTATGAGCTGGAGTATACCGGGTGATATGGTCAGATAGGTAAGAGGGCGTGTGTCCACAAAGGATTGTGTAGGTTAACAAGAGAACTTTGAAATCAGCTCTAACATGAGGAAGCCAGTGTAATGAAGCCAGGACCGGAGTAATGTGATCGAACTTCCTGGTCTTTGTTAAAAGTCTGGAGGCTGTAATTTGGACCATTTGTAGTCTGTGAGTACTTTTCCTCGGCAGTCCATAGAATAACGCATTGCAGTAGTCCAGACTGGATGTGACAAATGCATGAATGAGAATTTCAGCATCAGCTAAAGAGAGGCAGGAGCGAATTTTTGAGATATTCCTCAATTGAAAAAAGCCCAAATTAGTGACCTCACTAATGTGCTGCTGCAGATATATTGTGGGGGCAAAAATGACACCGAGGTTCCTTGCAGTGGTGCCGTGCTCCAACACACAGTTGTTGATTGAGACAGTAAGATTGTTGAACTTGTGCCGATAACTGGCAGGACCAATTAACAAGAGCTCTGTTTTATCCGCGTTCAAATGGAGGAAGTTTTGAGACATCCATAATTTAATTGAAACAAGGCAGGCCTCTAGACGAATGATGTCAGTAGTATTATTCGCTTTTATTGGTAGATACAGCTGTGTATCATCGGCATAACAGTGGAAGTTTACTCCATAACTTCTGATGATTTGTCCCAATGGTGTAACATATAGTGAAAAAAGTATGGGACCAAGCACAGACCCTTGTGGCACACCGAATTTCACTGGTGCCGTGGAGGAGAATGATTTATTAAAAGAGACAAAATAAGACCTATCACACAGATACATTTACATTTACATTTAGTCATTTAGCAGACGCTTTTATCCAAAGCGACTTACAAGTGAGGAAAACAATGGAAGCAATTTCAACAACACAAGGTAACAAAAAGCATAAGTGCACAAAAAACTAGTCAGTTAAAAACCTAGCACAGCATACAAAGCTAAGGATAGGAAAGATTTTTTTTTTTTTTTTTTTTTTTTTTTTTAAGAAGGAATTGATAGAAAGGAAGTTAAGAATTTAGTGTTTGTCAGTCAGGTGTTGACAAAAGAGATATGTTTTCAAGCGTTTTTTAAATATGTCTACAGAATCTGCTGATCTTGTAGCAGCAGGTAGATCATTCCACCAATGTGGAACAGATCCAGAGAAAGTACGTGAGAGGATTTTTTCCTTTTTGGGATGGTGCAACCAGACGTTGTTCATTAGCAGATCGCAGGGATCTGGTAGGAACATAGGTCTGTATCAGTGAGTGAAGATATGAGGGGCGGAGCCAGTGGTGGTCTTGTAGGCCAAGAGCATAGCTTTGAACTTAATACGTGCCTCAACCGGGAGCCAATGTAACCTAATGAGGAGAGGAGTTACATGCGCTCTCTTCGGTTCTTTAAAGACCACTCTTGCTGCTGCATTCTGGATGAGCTGCAGAGGTTTGGTTGTGCAGGCAGGGAGTCCAGCCAGCAGAGCATTGCAATAATCCAGTTTGGACAAGACAAGAGCCTGAACTAGGATTTGCGTCGAGTGCTCCGATAGGAAAGGTCTAATTTTCCTAATGTTGTAGAGGATGAATCTACAGGACCTGGTGGTGCTGGCAACATGACTTGTGAAGTTTAGTTGATCATCAATTACCACTCCCAGATTTCTGGCAGTGCTGGACGGTGTAATGGTTGATGAGCCTAGTTGAATGGAGAGGTTGTGGCGGGTCTTTGGGTTGGCAGGAATCACAAGCAGTTCTGTTTTACCAAGGTTCAGCTGCAGGTGATGGTCCTGCATCCAAAGTGAGATGTCACTCAGGCACGCCGAGACACGAGCAGAGACCGTTGGATCATCAGGTTGAAATGACAAGTGGAGTTGAGTGTCATCCGCATAGCAGTGATAGGAAAAGCCATGCTTCTGAATGACAGAGCCAAGGGATGTCATGTAAATGGAAAAGAGTAGCGGTCCAAGCACTGAGCCCTGTGGCACCCCTGTATTAAGATGTTGGGACTCAGAGACCTCATCTCTCCAGGATACTCTGAATGACCTACCCGAGAGGTAAGACTTGAACCATTGCAACGCCATTCCAGAGACACCCATCGCACTGAGAGAAGACAAGAGGATGTGATGGTTAACAGTGTCAAAGGCAGCAGACAGATCCAGTAAGATGAGGACAGATGACTTGGATGTTGCCTTTGCCAGTCTCAGGGCTTCGATGACTGAGAGCAGTGCAGTTTCGTGGAATGTCCGCTCTTGAATCCAGACTGGTTCTGGTCCAGGAGGTTGTTTCGTGTGAGAAAGGAGGAGAGCTGGTTAAACACAACTCGCTCCAGAGCTTTGGCAGTAAAGGGAAGGAGGGAAACCGGTCTGTAGTTTTCTAACAGTGAAGGGTTGAGAGTGGGTTTCTTAAGTAGTGGTGTGATGCGGGCCTCTTTGAAAGCTGTGGGGAATGACCCAGTGGAGAGAGATGAGTTGATGATGTGGGTTAGAGCAGGCACGACAGATGGAGAGATGGCCTGGAGGAGATGTGTGGGGATGGGATCCAGCGGGCAGGTGGTTGGGTGGTTAGAACTAATGACCTTGGATACGTCCGCTTCAGTTAGAGGAGAAAAAGAAGGGAGCAAACACGTATCAGGGGTGTGAAAGAGTTCAACAGGTGCTGGTGCAGAAAACTGACTGCTGATGGCGGTTGTTTTCTTTACAAAGAAAGATGCAAAATCATCAGCTGTTAACTCTGATGAAGGAGGGGGAGCAGGCGGACAAAGGAGGGCAGAGAAGGTTTTAAAGAGAGTGCGTGAGTCAGGTGAGTTGATTAACTTAGAATGGTAGTAGTCAGTTTTTGCAGAAGTGACATCAGCAGAGAAATTAGAGAGGAGAGACTGGTAGATAGAGAGGTCAGTGAGATCTTTTGACTTGCGCCATTTTCTCTCAGCTGACCGGAGGCTGGTGCGATGCTCACGTAGAACATTGGATAACCAGGGGCAGACGAGGATGTACGAGCTGGTCTGGTTATAAGAGGGCATAAGTTGTCCAGACAGGATGTAAGAGTGGAGCACAGAGTGTCAGTGGCAGTGTTGGTGTTTAAAAGCGAGAGCTCCTCAAGAGGGAAGCGCAGAAGAGACGGCAGAGGAAAAGCGGGAGGGACTGAGTGAACGCAGGTTACGTCGGAAAGTGACCAGCGGTAAAACTGTTGCGGTGTCTGGAGAAGTTAGATCGAGATCAAGAGTTACGAAGAAATGATCCGACGTGTGCAGAGGTGTGACCTGAGTATGCCGAGCGGAGCAGTGTCTTATGTAGATGAGATCTAGTTGGTTACCAGACTTGTGAGTTACTGGTGTGGAGACCTGCTTGAGGTCAAATGATGCAGTCAGGTTATTGAAGTTAGCAGCCTGTGGCTTTTCAAGGTGGATGTTGAAGTCTCCTAATACCACCAGAGGAGTACCATCCTCAGGGAAGGATGAAAGAAGCACATCCAACTCCTCCAAGAAATGTCCAAGCTGACCTGGGGGTCGATAGATAACTACAAAGTTACTTTTAACAGGGTGGGTGATGGTAACAGCATGGAACTCGAAGGAGCTGTTGTCACACAAGGGTGCTAGCTGTTTGAACTTCCAGTCAGTAGGGATAAGTAATCCGGTCCCTCCACCCCTTCCTGTGAGGCGAGGACTGTGGGAGAAAGTGTGATTATGGGAGAGGGCAGCGAGAGTGGCAGAGTCCTCTGGTTTGATCCATGTTTCTGTAAGTGCTACAACTGAAAGACCAGAATGTTGAACAAAAGCGGTAATGAAATCAGCTTTGTTCACAGCAGACTGGCAGTTCCACAAGCCTATTGAGAAAGTAGAAGAGGCAGTTATGGACGGTGATATAACATGCAGATTGTTATGGTTGCATCTCCTTTTCGTAAAACAGATGAAAATGTCCGTGGAGAAATGACAGTGGGAATTTGAAAACACATTGAAGAGGAGCAGAAAAACAATAGACAGTAGAGAGTAAAGTATAAATAGTAAGTTTTAAGTGCAAACAATTGGTACAAAAAGTGCAATACTCAAGTGCCCTGCTCGGTGGAGTCGAGTGCAGGTAGAGTCGATGGTCTTTACTCTCTTAGGTCTTCACGCGATTAGGGCTGCGCGACCGCTGCGCGGTGGTTCACACTTATATACCCGTCTGATTCAAGAATTGAATTCAGCAGGTCACGCCTCCAAAAGGCCGTAAACAACTCAAACGAAACCAGGCGGCGAGCAGGTGAGAGTGAACGCCGGTGCACCACGTGACAGAGTCGTAGTAATGCACAGAGCGGTTTTCTCAGCAATAACACGGCACTAAGCTCAAAAATGACAAGAATTAAATACACTTACACGGTTCTGTAGGCTTCTGCTGCTAAGTTGCTTCTCCTACTGACTTCGACTAAACCACGGATTAAATAGCAGAGCGCTGCTGGCGTTTGGTCACGCCTCCAAAAGGCCGTAAACAACTCAAACGAAACCAGGCGAGCAGGTGAGTGAACGCCGGTGCACCACGTGACAGAGTCGTAGTAATGCACAGAGCGGTTTTCTCAGCAATAACACGGCACTAAGCTCAAAAATGACAAGAATTAAATACACTTACACGGTTCTGTAGGCTTCTGCTGCTAAGTTGCTTCTCCTACTGACTTCGACTAAACCACGGATTAAATAGCAGAGCGCTGCTGGCGTTTGGTCACGCCTCCAAAAGGCCGTAAACAACTCAAACGAAACCAGGCGGCGAGCAGGTGAGTGAACGCCGGTGCACCACGTGACAGAGTCGTAGTAATGCACAGAGCGGTTTTCTCAGCAATAACACGGCACTAAGCTCAAAAATGACAAGAATTAAATACACTTACACGGTTCTGTAGGCTTCTGCTGCTAAGTTGCTTCTCCTACTGACTTCGACTAAACCACGGATTAAATAGCAGAGCGCTGCTGGCGTTTGGTCACGCCTCCAAAAGGCCGTAAACAACTCAAACGAAACCAGGCGGCGAGCAGGTGAGAGTGAACGCCGGTGCACCACGTGACAGAGTCGTAGTAATGCACAGAGCGGTTTTCTCAGCAATAACACGGCACTAAGCTCAAAAATGACAAGAATTAAATACACTTACACGGTTCTGTAGGCTTCTGCTGCTAAGTTGCTTCTCCTACTGACTTCGACTAAACCACGGATTAAATAGCAGAGCGCTGCTGGCGTTTGGTCACGCCTCCAAAAGGCCGTAAACAACTCAAACGAAACCAGGCGGCGAGCAGGTGAGAGTGAACGCCGGTGCACCACGTGACAGAGTCGTAGTAATGCACAGAGCGGTTTTCTCAGCAATAACACGGCACTAAGCTCAAAAATGACAAGAATTAAATACACTTACACGGTTCTGTAGGCTTCTGCTGCTAAGTTGCTTCTCCTACTGACTTCGACTAAACCACGGATTAAATAGCAGAGCGCTGCTGGCGTTTGGTCACGCCTCCAAAAGGCCGTAAACAACTCAAAGCGAAACCAGGCGGCGAGCAGGTGAGAGTGAACGCCGGTGCACCACGTGACAGAGTCGTAGTAATGCACAGAGCGGTTTTCTCAGCAATAACACGGCACTAAGCTCAAAAATGACAAGAATTAAATACACTTACACGGTTCTGTAGGCTTCTGCTAAGTTGCTTCTCCTACTGACTTCGACTAAACCACGGATTAAATAGCAGAGCGCTGCTGGCGTTTGGTCACGCCTCCAAAAGGCCGTAAACAACTCAAACGAAACCAGGCGGCGAGCAGGTGAGAGTGAACGCCGGTGCACCACGTGACAGAGTCGTAGTAATGCACAGAGCGGTTTTCTCAGCAATAACACGGCACTAAGCTCAAAAATGACAAGAATTAAATACACTTACACGGTTCTGTAGGCTTCTGCTGCTAAGTTGCTTCTCCTACTGACTTCGACTAAACCACGGATTAAATAGCAGAGCGCTGCTGGCGTTTGGTCACGCCTCCAAAAGGCCGTAAACAACTCAAACGAAACCAGGCGGCGAGCAGGTGAGAGTGAACGCCGGTGCACCACGTGACAGAGTCGTAGTAATGCACAGAGCGGTTTTCTCAGCAATAACACGGCACTAAGCTCAAAAATGACAAGAATTAAATACACTTACACGGTTCTGTAGGCTTCTGCTGCTAAGTTGCTTCTCCTACTGACTTCGACTAAACCACGGATTAAATAGCAGAGCGCTGCTGGCGTTTGGTCACGCCTCCAAAAGGCCGTAAACAACTCAAACGAAACCAGGCGGCGAGCAGGTGAGAGTGAACGCCGGTGCACCACGTGACAGAGTCGTAGTAATGCACAGAGCGGTTTTCTCAGCAATAACACGGCACTAAGCTCAAAAATGACAAGAATTAAATACACTTACACGGTTCTGTAGGCTTCTGCTGCTAAGTTGCTTCTCCTCCAGATAGGATTCTAACCAAGAAAGAGCAGAGCCAGAGATGCCAAAAACAACTTTAAGTCTGTTGATTAGCACTGCATGATCAATCGTATCAAATGCAGCACTGAGATCCAGCAATAACAGTAGAACCAATGAGTCCTCGTCCATCTGAAGGAGGAGATCATTTGTCACTTTAACTAAAGCTGTTTCAGTGGAATAAGAGGCCCTAAATGCAGACTGAAACGGCTCGAGGAGGTCATTTTCCGATAGATCTAGAGTAAGTTGTTTTAGCACAACTTTTTTGAGGACTTTAGATAGAAAAGGTAAATTGGAGACAGGACGGAAATTATTTAGGCATCCAGGATCCAGAGTAGTTTTTTTGAGCAGGGGTTTGACCACAGCCTGTTTGAAAAGGGAATGAACGATGCCAGTAGACAGGGACAAGTTTATAATGTTTAACATAATTTGCCCCACATAGTGCCACAGTTCTTTAAGCTGTTTTGCTGCAGGATATCCAGGAGACACGTAGTTGCTTTACATGAAGAAACCACCTTTGTCAGCTTATCGAGGGAAACAGAATCTAAGACTGAGACACGAGAGGTTGGTGGAGCTGAGGAAGACAAAAACAAAATATTATCCCTGATATCTTCAATTTTATGATTAAAGAAATCTAAAAAGTCTTGTGCACTAAAGGGAGAGGAGTCTTCAGTTGTTTTGGTTGGATAAGTTTAGCAACTGTTCCAAAGAGAAACCTGGGGTTATGCCGGTTTTCTCTTATAAGAGATGAAAAATAGGCAGTCTTTGCAGTGCTGAGGGCGTGCTTATAGGTGTTTACACACAAACACCACTTTTGATAATTTAGATTTGTTTTTGATAGTTTCCACTAATGTGTGTGGGCTCATGAACAAACTGGTTGAAAGACATGGTCGCAAGCAGTGATTGAAATGCTCTGGCCAGAGGATCACACTCCTTATTTAGATGAATATTAAAGTCTCCAACTAGAATGATGTTATCAGCGTCCGAGAGGAAAACTCCAAACTCGTCCAAGAAAGAAGAGTAGGGACCCGGAGGGCGATAGATTACAGCTAAATAAAATGGCTTCCTTCCGTTTATTTGAGAATAAATATGTTTAATGAGTAACACTTCGAAAGAGTTAAATTTCGGCTGTGATGATGTACCTGTAAAGCAAAATGCAGCTTTATAAATGGCTGCAACACCACCACCCTGTTCCGACGTGTGACCTACCTGTGCATACGCATAATCAGGGGGAGAGGCTTCATTTAGTGGCAGAAAAACATTGGGCCTAAGCCACGTTTCACAAAGACAAAGTAAATCCGAGCTATGAGAAGCAATAAGATCATTAATTAGGAGTGCTTTGGAGGATAGAGACCGCACATTCAGGAGACCGATCTTCAGTCTTGATGTAGAGCAGACATTTGAAGGCTGGTCCAGTGGAGAGATAGCGACAGGAAAAAGTTGTCGAGCTCTAACAGTTCTGCATGGTTTAAAAGATTGTCTCTGAGTTATAATAACATGAGGACAGGATGCTTTTGGGTCACTGACTCTGAGTATTCAGATGTGTTTGAGGACTAAATAACAGATTTAGGCAGTAGACATCGGGATAACACGGCCTAACCAGACAACTAAAAGCTTTTACATTGTCCAGTTCCACACCTGCACATTCATGACTAGCAGGTTCTCTAATTCCTGCGACCTGCTGAGATTCCTTGTGTCAAATGCACCAAATGCACCTGTCTATATTACTAGACAAAATGGCAGTACCATGTCCAGTAGGATGCAGGCCGTCTGCCCTCAGCAGGCCTGGGCGGCCCCAGAAAGAAGGCCAGTTATCCACGAAACCATAACCTTTCTGACTACAATGCCGGGCCAGCCACCGGTTCATGGAAACTAATCTGCTATACTGTTCATCACTACCACATCTTGTTCCCTAGTTCAAGAGTCCTGGCTAGGCTATCTTTGGTTACCTCTGACTGCCTCATTCTCACATTATTGGTGCCGACATGAATAACTATCTGCTTGTATGTAGTGCCAGTATGTGTCTGAGGAAACTCTCCCTCCCTGTGTGATGTCAGCACCCTAAGATTAGCCTCTATGTCGGAAGCTCTGGCCCCCGGTAAACAGTGGACAATGGCTGGCGTCTCGAGTCTAACATTGTGGGTAATGGAGTCCCCTATCACCAGAGTACGATGCTTGCTCAGGTTGGCAGGCGCAGAGGAAACCGGCCGGTGATCAGCGCGGACAAGCGGACTTGAAAGCGCCGAAAACTGGTTCGCGGTCAGAGGGGGTGACCGCGGACAGGAGCGGACAACAGGAGGCTTCTCCCTGCCTGCACGCCTGCGCCGCTGGACCGGCTCAAACATATTACTCTTTGCAACAACTGTCGAGACAGTTGAGCCGCAACTAGAGCTATCGCTAGCAGGACTGCTATCAGACCTGCATCTGATACTATCTGGAAACCCTGACACATTTAAAGTAACCAAACCCTGTCTATGCTGATCTAGCTGCTCTAACTCACAAACTCGTCTCTCTAATAGAGACAACCTATCTAGTAATACCGAACAAGAATGGCAAACCATTGCCACAAGCAACAACAACACAGAATAGCTTAGCTAAGCTTGTCTATGTACCGCTAAGTCAAGCCAACAGTTCACAACTCACAATGATAAATTCGAACAAACACACACAGCAGTACTAACCATAAGTTAAACAAAAAACTCTGCAAACACAACAAAACTAACCACTGGTAAGACAACAATGTTAACAAACAAACAATCGAGGTATAATCAGGCTAATTGAAACGCTAAAAACCCGCTAGCAAGCTACCTAGCACTAAGAGAAGTGCCCTGTTCACAAAACGGCAGCAACTCTATTACTAAACTATAGCAGAAATATAACCAGAATAACAGTGAATGAGGTGTGGTGCACAATGTTTAAGAAATAATAAATACGTAACTTTAGGACAATGCCAGGAGAGATACACTCGCCTGATTGTTAGCGTCACTGGGATGCATCCTCCGTCACTGACAAATCTGTCACAGGAACGGTGACAAAGGGCAGCCCTGCCGGAGTCCAACATGTAATGGGAACAGGTGACTTACTACCGACAATGCAACCCAAGCTCCTGCTCTTCGCAAAGGGCCCCAAGACCCCATACTCCCAGAAAACCCCCCACAGGGCGCCCCGAGGGACATAGTCAAATGCCTTCTCCAGAGCCACAAAACACATGTGGACTGGTTGGGCAAACTCCCATAAACCATCCAGCACCCTGAAGATGGTATAGAGCTGATCCGGAGTTCCACGACCAGGACGAACTCCGCATTGTTTCTCCTGAATTTGAGGTTCAACTATCGGCCGCATTCTCCTCTCCAGTACCCTGGCATAGACTTTCCCAGGGAGACTGAGGAGTGTGATCCCTCTGTAGTTGGAACACACCCTCCGGTCCCCCTTCTTGAAAAGCGGGACCACCACCCCGGTCTGCCAGTTCAGAGGTACTGTCCCCAACCACCACACAATGGTGCAGAGGCGTGTCAACCAAGACAGCCCTACAACATCCAGAGACTTGAGGTACTCGGGGCATATCTCATCCACCCCCGGTGCCTTGCCACCGAGGAGCTTCCCAGCTTCCTCAGTGACTTCGGCCTGGGTGATCAACGAGTATATCTCCGAGATTTCGGCCTCTGCTTCCTCAGTGGAAGACGTGACGTTGGGGTTGAGGAGATCCTCGAAGTATTCCTTCCACCGTCCAAGAATGGCCACAGTTAAAAATGGAGGTGGGAGTTTAAGATCTTTCTGACAGGGATGTCAAACGTTCCCAACAGAGCCTCACAGTACCTTTGAGCATGCCGAGTCGGTCCAGCTTTCTCCCCCGCTATCAGATCCAAGGTGGTGATCAGTTGACAGCTTTGCCCCTCTCTTCACCCGAGTGTCCAAGACATACGGCCAGAGGTCAGATGAAACAACTACAAATTTGATCATCGATCTCCGGCCTACGGTGTCCTGGTGCCACGTGCACTAGTGGACACCCTTACGCTTGTACATGTCATTTCGTTATGAACAAACTGTGACTAGCATAGAGGTCCAATAACAGAACAACGCTCAGGTTCAGATCCTGGGGGCCGTTCCTCCCAATCACGACCCTCCAGGTGTCACTGTCGCTGCCCACGTGAGCGTTGAAGTTCCCCAGTAGAAGGACAGTCGGAGCACTTCCCAGAACCCCTCCCAGAGACTCCAAGAAGGCCGGTCTGCACTGCCATTTGGTCCGTAAACACAAACAACAGTGAGAGACCTATCCCCGACTCGAAGGCGCAGAGAAGTGACCCTTTCATTCACCTGGGTGAACTCCAACACATGAGCTGGGGGATATGAGCAAGCCCACACCAACCCGCTGCCTCTTACCGCAGGCAATTCCAGATTAGTGGAGAGTCCAGCCTCTTTCGAGGATTTGGGTTCCAGAGCCCAAGCTATGCGTTGAGGTGAGCCCGACATTCTCTCAGTCAGTATCTCTCAACCTCCCACACAAGCTCAGGCTCCTTCCCCGCCAGCGAGGTGACATTCCATGTCCCTAGTTTCCGTGTTGTGTAGATTCCGTGTCCGGGGATTGTGTCGTCGAGGCCTTTGCCTTCGACTGCCACCCAGTCCATTTTGCACACGGTTCCTCCAGCAGGTGGTGGGCCCACGAGCGATTGCGCCATACCGGGCAACCGGTTTTTGATATTCTTCTATATACAAGAGGTTTTTAACTGCTCTTTGTCTGGCCGGTCACCTAGGACCTGTTTGCCTTGGGAGATCCTACTAGGGGCATATATCCCCCGGCAACATGGCTCCTAGGATCATTCGGGCACTCAAACCCCTTCACCATGGTAAGGTTGCGGTTTAAGGAGAGGAGCATACAAATATGTAATACTGAGTCGTTTCAGTCCACAAGCTCTTTTCACTATTTGCTTTGTAAATATAATTGTACAGAAACATTTAAAAATTCTTACATTTTATAAAAGTAAACCTTTTTGGTGGGCAAAACTTACGACTTTCTGAAGCAGGTATGTTTTCCGTGCTTTTGACATGTTTCATACAGACGGTAGCCAGAGTTGTCACTGTCACTTCTTTTGGTACATTAAACTGTTGCCAATTTTTTTTTTTTTTTTTGTGTGTGTGTGTGTGTGTGTGTGTGTGTGTGTGTGTGTGTGTGTGTGTGTGTGTGTGTGTGTGTGTGTGTGCAGAAGGAAAAGCAAGCAATTGTATTCATGCATACATACGCACAAATTTATGGGCTGTCCCCAGTACAAGCGCCAGGAGAGAAGAACAACCCTGGGATCAACACTTTCCACTCCCACCCCACAAGCTTCACTAACCATTCTTTCCCTCTCCATTTTCCCTTTCAGCCTAAATTGGTGTATTGTGCATTAAAAGAGTCGGTCTTGTGAGGTAGTGCTGGGGCAAATCACCTCTAACACTATTGCCCGCACATTAACCCCAAGGCAGGTCAGGAACGGCAACTGAAATTCAGTTTTACTATGTCTGTAATTAATACTGCTCCCACCACCATCACAACATATAGTAATCTCCAGTCATTTATAAAAAATCTTTGATTCAGCAATCTTTGGTTTGGTATGAAGAAGGGCTTGGTTAATGGGGTAGTAAGGTAAAGGGAATATAAAGGTTATCTGAGCAGGAGTGAAGGTGTAAAAGGGTTTGTGTTGTTGTTGTTTTTGTCAAGTTTATAGGTTTAGATGTTCTACTAGTGGTTTCCATGTTTCCTTGAATGCTAATGTTGTCTTTTGTTTATTTTAATTTATTCTTATAAAAACATTATGATGTATTCTGTGATATTATTTTTTCATTGAGTGATATTGTTTTTGTGTCGGGTATTTCCAGATTTAGTATATTATTTTCTTGGCAATTAGAGAAATGAGTAGTGTGTTTGGGTGGAATCGAAATCTGTGTGATGTCTCCTAGCCAGACTACTGGTGATAGTGGCATTCTGCAGCGAAAGATGGTGGTGAGATTGTAGTGCATTATGAGCCCTGTTTCAAATAGTCCCATTTTAAATAGTCTGCTTTGTGTGTAATGGTATCTGTGGATAGTTTTGAATTGAATGAATTGTAAGTTTGTGTTCGTTATCTAAGCGTGTATATTTTTAAAAATTCTTAGAAGAAGTTGGGATTGGGAGCAGAGGTTGCATTAACCAAAAATTTTCCATCAATGACGGGTTTTTTCTAGCAGGGACGGAAAAATCTGAATGCCATCCTTCATTTTGACGGATTATTCTAAGGGTGAGCTGTTGTAATTCCTACTCCTGACCAGTTGGTGGCGAATGTACATTTCAATCAACAATTATCTTGAATCGTGTCGTCTTTGTCATGCTGCATTCAGTAGCAAAAAGGTCATGGCAGCAGTTTTTTCAAACTGCCAAATAGTTCTCATATTGTTAATAAAAGTGAAAAAAGAGGACATGATGCAGGGGAGGTCGGAGGCAAATAAACAAAGAAAACTGAGCAGTCACCGATAGCCGTTACGGGTCAATTAAGCAGTAAAAAGGAGGAGAAGAAGGAGTATTGTGTTCAGGAGTTTACGTGGCTATGGTAGGAAGGTAGGAAAATGTTCTTTGGGGGCAATTTAATTAATTTCAGTTCATTTTTGTCTGAATCATTTTGTGTGCTCTAGAGATCAATTGCAAAATATCTTTTCACGTCAATGCTTTAAGTTGACCAAAAAAGGTGCAGGTACTCTATTATAGCCTATTTTTGTTATTACTCCCCTCATCCCCCGAGATAACAACAACTACTGAAGGGGTTTTATATACAGTAGTCAACAGATGACCTTAAAGTAGCTCAGTGGGTAGAGCGGCCGTCCTTCGACCGGCGGGTGGCCGGATAGATCCCTGCTCGAAACATCCCAAAACATCATAACATCCCGCTCTCCGACACATACTGACGTTGTGTCTTTGGGCAAGAAACTTAACCCACCATACCTCCAGTGGTCAGTTGTAACACTGGTGCCTACTAGGTGGAAGCGTGCTATATAAATAACAAAAAAATAATATTAATAATAAATAAATATCCTTTTATTAGTTTGTGGATTTGCTATAGCTAGAAAGAGCTACTGAACATCAACAAAATGTGCAAAAAGGTAGAGTCTGAAGCCAGGAGAGCTTATTAAGTGTTTTTTACTGTATTTGTATTTTACCGAGCCAAGTGCGCGAGTTTCACACACGTGTGGATCGTGAAGAGCGCTCTGAAAAGCGGCAGCACAGGCAAAGGATTAAAAGCTCTATTAAAACAGATGTCCAAATGAGCGTACCGGTACCCACTTAAAGCACTGTGTAACTTTATCTGTTGTTCTTAAATAAAACAAATAATCTGTCCTCTATGCTCGTATTGAAGTTTCTTAAAATGTGAGTAAAACAAAAAGCTATTATTATAAATATTATTAAAGTATAAAAATTTAAAATGACAGGTAATAATAGACGAGGACGGAAAATTTAGGACTCCGTCAGTCAAAATGTCGGAGAATGATAAAGTCTAGTGTGACCTCTGATTGGGAGAGGGTCAAGTCATACTCTCATTGTGTGGATGGGAGCGATATGAATGAACCAGTGATAGATTTGATAAATTTTAGATATAACTTTTTTCAAGCAAGAAGGTCATGTGTTCAAAACCCGGCCGACTCAAACATTCTCGGCCGACTCCAGTCTTTCTGTGAGGAGTCTGCATGTCCTCCACGTGTTACTGTGGCTTCTCTCCGGGTGCTCCGGCTTCCTCCCACCGTCCAAAGACATGTATGTATAGGTTAATTGGCAAATCTAAAGTGTCCCTACTGAATGAATGTGAGAGTGAATGGTTGTCTGTCTCTGTCTGTCTCTAAATGTCAGCCCTGCGACTAACTGGCCACTGTCCAGGGTGTACCCCACCTCAGGCCCAAAGCTGCTGGGATAGGCTCCAGTCACCCGCGACCCCTCACGGGACAAAGCGGTAGAAAATGAATGAATGAATAATATTTATAACATTATTTTACAAAAGGTGGTGGTTCCAGTGTGTTGTGTATTTTGATTTTCCTATGAATTATGTTTTAATTGTTGGTAGTATAAACTGATTATTTTCAAAATGATGATGAAGGTGAATAATTCCTTTATTGTGCCAAAGGGAAAAGTAGATAGTGGCATTATGCTGTTGAAAATCAAGATTGTGCCAAACTGGGCCATATTGACAGTGTGTGGAGTTTGTGATCTTCAGGATATTCCACCAGGTTGTCGGTGCTGAAATTGAGTCGTTGAACCAACAAAGTTTCTTGACCGTTTGTGGTGGAAAGGGTAGCACTACTAAACAAAAACCTGGTGTGCACTGATTGTGTTCTAGTTCAATCCAGGGTAAATTGTGGTAGTTTTTAGGCCCGAGGTGGGAAGCTTTCCCATGTTTTCAGATGGACCCCAATTGTTGGACTTTAGGGCTTCAGACACTCAGAAAATGATGGCAAAGCAGCACATCTCTGATACTCAGCTACAAGCACATATAATCTATTTACATTTTTTTTTTTTTCAAACACAGACCAAACAGCAAGCAAACAAAAACAGGAGGTACCAAAATATGTAAATTCTGCCCATTTATAATGGAGACTCCTCCTGACCATTTCATAAATAAATCTTAATAGTTTTGGTTTGTTTCACATTAGAAGAATTACATTTGGTGCAGGTAATGTTGACATGTGTGGCTGTTTAAAATTGTGTTTGATCTGCAACTGCCTTCATCTAAAAAGTAATATTAATCCAAATATTTTTTTTTTTCTTGTCAAGGAGATGTTTTTTGGGGGGTTATTTTGCTGTTTTCCATCTTGATTTATTCTGAAACTGTACCATTGCACATTTAAAATTTCCCTTCTGGGAACTCTCACAAGTGTCCCCTTCTTTTTGACACCAGAATTATTTAAATACACCATATAGTTGCAGAGATAGTCAATTTATTGTGGACATGTCCTTTTTGAGCAGACACACACACACACACACACACAAAAAAAAAAAAACAGTCTCGGGTTTAAAGGGTTAATAGTCCATGTAACTATGTGCTGTAGTTGGATAGCCAAAAAAATAAAGACAATTTGGTGCTTCAAAACCACCATGGAGTTTGTTGTTTTGCAAGGTGGGAATCAAGAGTCAAGGCTTTTTGTTTTGCCAGTAAAACTGTGGCAGTAGTAGTTAAACCAGTTAATGGGAGTTATGGGTAGCATTGCGAAAAGATAGATCTGCAGTAGAATTTTTTATTATAATTGCTGCAATACATTTAATGAATGTGAGATTATTCCATATTTTAAAAGGTCATTTATCTTTTTAAAGGGGGCGGGTTGTAGTTGAGTTTGAAAAGCTCTAACATTCGGGGGTACATTGTTAATACCCAAATACTTTATCTAACCAGTACTGGGTGGGAGGGTGGTGTCTTGGGCTGCAGAATCCCATGGTGGTTGGTAGAATGTGTGTTTCATTACAGTTTATAGTGTAATTTGATATTTTCTTGATGATGGCAATTGTTTCTTATAATGAAAGGGCTGGGTTTTGTAAAAGCAAGAATAAATCATCTGCGTTAAGATTTTTTTTTACCTTGATTTCTTGAATATTATTGTTGGCATTTCATTGCAGCTGCTAATGGTTCAATGTAAAGTTCAAACCGAGCTGAAGAGAGTGGGCATCCCTGTCTGGTTTCTTGGTGGGGTGTGAATCTTGAAGTGATCCCATTTGGGGTTAATGTGGCCTGAGGTGAGGTGTTTAGTGGTCAAAGCCAGTTGATTAACAACTCTCTGAAACCAAACCTACATAGTGTACAAAATAGAAAGGTCCAGTTTACCTTATTGAAGGCTTTTATTAGCATCTAAATACATTATAGTTATATTATTTGTTTCAATTTGAGATATAGGGAGAAGGTTAAATAGTCTACAGAGGTTGTCTGTTTTTTTCATGGAGCCTTTCTGAACGGAATGTATTAAAAATGTGATTACTGATTCTATCTTTGTGGCAAGAGTTTTTGTGATAAATTTCTGTGTTCATAAGCGAAAGTAGGCGGTAGTTGGTTAAGATAGATTCTTATTTGGGTGAATAAAAATGAATAAATAATTTGTGTATTGCATTATTTCATTTTGGAAGTGCTGCTATATGAACAAAAGTTCAATAACCTTTGGTTTGCAAACACTAAATAAATAAAAGCAGTTAAAAGTTAGTAGATGTTAAAATATTTCTTGTAAATCTCAGTAATCAAATATTAAACCAAAAATATTTGCCACTGCCAGAGCCTCAATCATAACATTATAACAATGTAAACAATATAAATGTCTCTCTTGTGTTTTCATTACAGTCAGCATGTGAGTGCAGTTCCCGCTGTTCATTAATATAATGCACTGTAATGCCGAGCTAATTATGGTTGCCTAGTGATGTCCAGTAGTCTCCTGTGAGGGCAACAGTTGGTGCACGTTATAACGCCGTCGCTCATGTTTTATTCTTGTGAGGTGCGTCATGAGGGTGGCTCATACGTGCAGGCATTCGTTGCAATCCTAAGAATATTCTTCAGACAATACTTCTTCTTCCACAATACTAATTGGCCGACGTTAATGCACGATAAAGTAATTGTAGGCGTTAATTCATTAATGCGTTAACTTGCCTAGCACTACTTTTTACTTTTGCTTCCTACTTTTGAACACAAATATCTCCAGGATAAATAGGAAAATCTGTACTTTCTACTCCTTACATTGTCAGTTCTGCAGAAAGAAAGAAAGACATTATTCATCAGTGGCTGTGTTTAACAGAATTTCGAGATTGTTGGTCTACAACGTGGGCCATATTTACTATGGAAGAACACGGTTTTGAAAGCTAATGCTAGCTAGCTCTCACTTGCCGAGAGCCTCCAAGGCTAGTAACCTCCATTGTGTTAAATTAGTAGTTAATCATCTGTCAACTTTACACAAAGACAACATTAACATGACACTTTAAAAGTATTAAAAATGTATTACTTTTATGGTGTCAAAATAAGGTCCAAGTATTAAATTTGTTCTTTCATGGCTTACTTTTAATTACACTATAAACTGTAAAAATAAAAATTGCAATGTTATGACAAAATGTATTGTGTATCACTGACAGTAACATTACTTTTTTAATTCATTTCACATTTAAGAAACTGTACTTTTTTTTTACTTTAATACAGAAGTTACCAAGTTGCTTTTAAGAGTTGCTTTTAACACACTAGGCTACTTCTACTTAATTGCACAATGCGAGTACTTTTGCCACCTCTGGTTGTCAAGTTTTCTCACCTCCAGTAATGATTAGTGTTTTCAATGAGGTTGTTTCATCAGTCAAAATGAAAATACTTGGCACCGTGTTAAAAATGTTTATTGTTTATGGTGAAACTTTTACTGGAGCTGTCTGTATTTTACACACTGAAAATATTGATTAGGTACCAAAACAAAGAAATTACATTTAATTCATTACAACAGCAAACATGCTTATTGCATTATTTTTTTTTAAACCAAAGATGTAACTCTTATTTCAAAACACAAAAATGTTTTTTCCAAAACTTAATTGAATTATTAAAATAAGGGGACACCACTGAACTGATGAAGAGTAGATTTGCTGTCTCAGATTGACCCTGTATTCAGTTATAGTACTGTTCAGTGCAAAGAACAGTACTATAACGGAAAACACTCACAGCAGTGTTAACAGCAAATCTTAATTTGGTTTTAGTCTTAGTCTTCTGACTAAAATGCCATTTAGTTTTAGTTATAATTTTGTCTTCTCATCCTTATTAGTTTTAGTCTATGTTTAGTTTTAACAATTTAGTGTCTTCTTCACTATATTTACAATAGATTTAGTCAAGTTAACTGTTTAGCCAACAGTTAACAGTTGGATCCGAGTTCACACTAGTCTTTGTGGAACAGCTTTAGCACCTACTTCTATGTTTCCAGCTGTAACATTACTTACTCCAGCCATTACTGAAACGTATGCTTTACTGTAACAGTTTTGTCAGCCACTTGGTCTTTTTCAGCACTGTGTCTCTACAGGGATTTCAGGGACCCCCAGGAGCACCAGGAGAGTCTGGTCCAGAAGGTCCCAAGGTCTGTATATGTTTCTAGGGTCATCTTGTTATCTGAAACTCTATTCTTGTGAATTGTTGCTAAAAGCAACATCAGAGAGGCTAAAGTTGAGAGAATTTACTCCTCTAAAAATAACTTAAGATTAATGGACAAACAGTACAGTTCTTTCTTTTGTTCTTAAATTAATACAGCAAAAATCCTTTTAAACGACACCTCCTTGTGGAACAAACTGTAATAACATATAACTACATAGTGCATACTAAATGGAATTATATTTACTTAGATACTGTAGATAAGGTTAGTGTATGTGTGTACTATTTAGTTAAATAAAAGGTTTGAGTAAAAGATGTCCTGGATGACTGAGAACCTTCACAGATATGTAGTTAAATGTTATTACAGTTTGTTACACAGTGCTACATTGTCCTTAATGAGTTATATTTAATGTATCCAGATTAGTGTAAAATAAAATGTTACAAACCTTTCTTTTTGTTCAATGTCTTTTCGAAAGACCTCTTTCTATAGGTTCTTTGTATGGATCCAGGGGCCTCATGTACGAAGGATTGTGCTTCTTTCATACTGAAAGAAAGCAAACACAAAACAAACTCGAAAAATACGTCTGTCCAGACATTTTGAGATATAGTAATATGCAAATTATGTCCTCTCCACGCCTTCTTTCAACTAAATGCAAATCAGTCTGTGAATAAATAAAAATTTTGCCTAAACATGAGATGCTGATGAGTAGGTTTTGCAAAAGAAACTGTAGAATGGCTGTACTGATGTGCAATAGAACAGACTGTAGATCTAACCTGGAGGACTCATCTATGCATTTTGTGTATGTACGGGGTAATTTGGCTAGGCCAAATAGAAAACCCCGAAACTGATAGGCTTAAGCCACAGATGTCTCTTCTTAGCAACCATTGATTGCTTTGGACCTACAGTTCAGAAGAGACACATTAATGTTAACGCCAGGACACAGTTTATGGAGGCAATCAGGTTTGAAAATACCTCATCAGGTCAAGTTGATGATTTGTTGAATTGTTATACTTCAGGTGTTTTAAATGTTATGGACGCCATTGCTCCTGTTAAGGTTAAAGTGATGAAGTAGAGGCAGAAGGCTTTGTGGAGCAATTCTCCTTCTGTCAGGGCACAGAAAAGGGAATGCCGAAAAGCCGAAAGAAAATGCCGTAAATTGAAACTCCTAATTCATTATGAGGTATACAAAAAAAAAAAATCTGCATGTTTTCAATCAAACTTTGCAAAAAGCAAGAGAAATATTATTCTCAGAGCTCATCAACAACAGCAGTAACAACTCACGTGTCCCGTTTGCTCCAGTGAACAGATTAACAAACCCTCCAGCTCCATTTCCTCCAGAATTAGTTTCCAACACTAAATGCAATGAGTTTGCATTGTTTTTTAACGACAAGGTTCAAGGCATTAAACATGCAATACAGTCCAAAGGGCAAACAACACTGCAGCCACACAGGAGACCTTTGGTTGAGTTTAGACATTTTACACCCATTAATGACAGAACAATTGAAAAAACTGTCTCCAGTCTGAGTTCATCCACCTGCTGCCTCGATGTTTTACCGACTAGATTTCTAAAATCAGTACTAAGCAGTTTGTTACCACAACTCATTAATATAGTCAATAATTCCTTACAGTCTGGAACATTTCCAAGGGCCTTAAAAACTGCTGTCATCAAGCCTCTTCTAAAGAAGAGCAGTTTTAATGCTACAGTGCTCAACAACTATCGACACATATTTCTGCCATTTTTAGGGAAAGTCATCGAAAAAGTTGTATATCAGCAACTTAATGACTTTCTATTACTTAACAACTGCTTTGACCCTTTTCAGTCAGGTTTTAGGCCCCATCTCAGACTGAGACTGCACTTATCAAAGTCACAAATGACATCCGTCTGAACACTGACGCGGGCAAAGTCTCTGTCTTAGTTCTGTTGGACTTGAGTGCTGCGTTTGATACAGTGGACCATGAAATCCTGTCACAAAGATTAGAGGAATGCATAGGTATCACTGGAACTGCTCTTAAATGGTTTCAGTCATATCTTGAAGACAGAAAGTACTTTGTTTCCGTTGGAAACTGTGTATCAGACCAAATGGCCCTGACATGTGGGGTTCCACAGGGGTCTATCTTGGGACCTCTATTATTCAATCTTTACATGCTTCCTTTAGGCCAGTTAATACACAGCTGTGCCATATCCTACCATAATTATGCAGATGACACTCAGATTTACATTTCACTCACAGCAGGTGAAAATGGACCAATCCATTCACTGTGTCACTGCATCAAACAGATTGATGTGTGGATGCAAAATAATTTTCTCCAACTGAACAGAAACAAGACTGAAATAATCATCTTTGGGCCACAGAAACAAAGAGAAAGTGTCAGCAGTCACCTCGAGTCTCGTTCTCTAAAATCTAAAAACCAGATTAGAAATCTAGGGGTCATCATGGACTCAGATTTAAATTTCCACAGCCACCTTAAATCAATTACATCATCTGCATTTTATCACCTTAAAAACATTTCCAGTGTCAAAGAGATTATGTCTTAACTAGACTTAGAGAAACCTATTCATGCTTTTATCTCCAGCAGGTTAGATTACTGTAAAGGCCTGCTCACTGGTCTCTCAAAACGAGGGTTAAGACAGCTGCAGCTTATTCAGAACGCTGCTGCTCGAACACCAGGAAGTACAACCACATCAGTCCAGTTTTAAAATCTCTGCACTGGCTTCCTGTTGCTCAGAGAATAGACTTTAAAACAGCACTGCTGGTTTACAAGTCTCTAAATGGTTTAGCACCAGAATATATTTCTGACATGCTAGTTGCTTATGTACGGAGTCCCTCTGGTCACACTATGTCAAAAAAAAAAAAAATGTAACTAAGTCGTGGCCTGAAGATACTCTAAGTCGTGGCCACGAGATAAGTAAATATGAATGAATATAAAAGGAGAATGCACAATTGAGCAGCTTTTCTCCCGAAAGCATGCACGCTAACTCTACCACCCTTGTCTTGATGTGCACATTAACTGTGACACAACAATTGTCCCCTGGGTTATCGATATCAATAAAGATCAATAAAGTATTTCTGATTATGATTTTAAGATAGTCTATAGTAGTGTGCAGACTAGTTCATTAATTATTGAAGTGTTTCACATTTTGGAAAAGCATGTCTGTGTAGCCGACGATAAAACGTCAGCAGAGGGCGTTCTAGGCTTAGGTCACAGTACCTCTATTTGGCTGTATGTATGAGCCTTATGGGTGGCAGAGTTAGCGTGCATGCTTTCGAGAGAAAAGCTGCTCCATTGTGCATTCTCCTTTTATATTCATTCATATTTACTTATCTTGAGGCCACGACTTAGGGTATCTCGTGGCCACGACTTAGTTACATATATATATATTCTTTTTGACATAGTGTGACCAGAGGGGCTCCGTATTTATGAGCCTCCTCGGACTCTGAGAACATCTGGGACAGGCCTTCTGCTCGTGCCCAGAGTTAGAACTAAACAGGGTGAAGCAGCGTTTAAGTTTCATGCAGCAAAAACCTGGAACAGCCTCAACGTTAACAATGTTCAAGGGGAGGTTAAAAACATTCCTCTTTAGCTCCGCTTACACTACAACTTGAAGTGATTTTTTTATCTGCACTCTTCATTTAAAATGCTTTTAATTTTTCTTATGTTTCTAAATCTAAATATTGTAAATTGTCTTTTATTTCTGTAAAGCACTTTGAGTTACCCAGTGTATGAATTGTGCTTTATAAATAAAGTTGCCTTGCCTTTGTCACGCAGAGTTCAAAGCTATGCTCTTGGCCTACAAGACCGACACTAGTTCTGACTCTCATATCTTCATTTGCTAATACAGTTTCTGCCAGAACCCTGCGCTATGCAAATGAACAACATCTGGTGCTACCATCCCAAAAGGAAAAAAAAAAATACTATGGCGTAGCTTCTCTTGATTCGTTCCACATTGGTGGAACTGTAATGTGGTACTGAAAACTCAAATGCTATCAAGACAGTGAAGGCAATTGATTCTAGACGGTGACAGGAAACTAGATAGGAGATCTGAGATTGTAGTCCGTGCTTAGGAGCTGCGCTGATGGCTGAAGTGAAGTGAACTGGAACCAAGCCGAGGGGCTGGACCGAGATCTGGAGTGGAGCCGTAGATCGGCAATGAGGATTGGAGCCAAGCCGGTGACAGGAACCAAGCTGGAGAGCTGGGCTGAGAATTAGAGTGAGCCGTAGAGCTGCGCCGAAGCCTGGAGCGAACTGGTGACTGGGACCAAGCTGAGGAACTGGGCTGATAGCTGGAGTCCAATCCTGAAACCTGGAGCGAGGGCTGGCGCATTCACACAAAGTCTGCTGAACAATCTGGCAGGGAAGAGGACAGGAGAGGTTTAAATACCTCACTGATGGTAATAGGCTGCAGGTGCTTGGGACAGGTGGCAGTGATGAGATGAAGGAGAGAGAAGAAAAGTGGAGCGGATCCCTGAGAGAGACGAAGTCGATCTGACAATTACGATCTACCTCCTCTTACAAGCTCAGCAGATTCTGTAGCCATCTTTAAATAAATGCCTGACAACACATCTCTTCCCTCAACGCCTAACTGATAAACAATAAATTCTACTTCCTTTCTAACTCTTTTCTTAAAAAATAAAATAAAATTCATATCCTTAGCTTTGTATACTGTGCTGGGCTTTAACAGACTAGTTTTTGGTTTGCTTGTGCATTTTGTTACCTTCTGTTGTTATAATTGCTTCCATTGTTTTCCTCCCTTGTAAGTTGCTTTGGATAAAAGCATCTGCTAAATGACTAAATGTAAATGTAAATGTAGATATGCTACTTTTGTACATCCCTTTTTTGGCGGGGAAGGTGGTGTGCACAACATATAGAAGGGTATGCATCGTTAGTACATGAGGTCCCAGGTCTCTCATCATGCTATTTTAAAGAATGTTGCACTCATTCAACAGTGTCCAATGCTGATCACAAACATCAGGTATAAAGGCATTGGACACTGAGAGCTGTTTCTATAAACCGAACAAACTCAGAGTTGCAGAATAAGTTCTGAGTTGACAAATCCAAACTGGCTAACTTTGGGTTTATCTGCTGCACAACACTGGTTATCAACTTTCTCTGTCAACACAGGTTTAAACCCTAAACCAATTATTGGTGGGTGTGTCTATGCAGTGAACAACCAATAGTGTTCAATCTGGAGGACAAAGGGGGATGGGGCTATGTCTGCTGAGAAACAGAAAGCAACAAGATCACATACAAAAACAGGAGAAGGAGAAAAAAGCTGATTGTATGAATTATTATTAAGTTTAAAGTTTTAAGACAATAATTTTAATTGCCTCAATCTGATGATGGACCAACTTAAAAACTCATGGCCTCGACATATTTCGTGATGTTTCACAGTAAATATTAATTGTTTTGACAATAAAACATGTTAAACCATTGAAAGGGTTACTACAAAATATAAAAATAATGAATCAAAAACGTTTTGTAATAACATTTGGTAGCAAATAAAATTTAAATACAGAAAAAGCTTTCAAACTGTAACTGTTGTCCTTTGTTATGTGTAGAGTTTAATAAAGTAGCCTATATTCTCTAAGCCAAACTAAAAAAGACCAAAACCAAAAGGTTTGAAGATGATGCAGCGTCAGATCCATGTAACTTTGGTCACTTGGGCTCCAGCGCAGGGTTGCTCGGTGGTTAAAGTTACAATGGTGATGAAACCCACTCAAAACCAAACCACTTTCTGAGATGAATAACTCAGAGTGTGTGCAAACCTTAACTGGATCTAAACCTAAACCAGCTTCTAGTTCTTAGCCCCTCTCTTAACCAGAGAAACCAGGTGTTTTGATGTGATGATGTCATTGAGTAACATATTCATTACAAATGCTTTACAAATACTACTTTTTCTAGAACAATGTTTTACTCAAATAAATAAGTTACTTGTGATTTATTGTGACTCAACAACATGTTTACAGTCTGAATGAGGCTGAATGTTTCTGTTGTGTTCAGGGGAAGTGTGGGGATCCAGGTGCAGCTGGAGTTCTGGGTCCACCTGGTGAAAAGGTGCGTAAACTCTAGACATCAACATTTCTTGGCGTGAATGAATCTCAAGTCTATACGCGAGATAATAGAAAAAGTAGCCTAACAATAACAAAAATGTAAAAATGTCTTTAAAAGAAAATGTGTATACATAAATTTATACTCAGCAGTGCATTGCTCTTTTCTTGAGCAAGAGTGGCATGTTTACCATCTAACTTGGATGTACTGATGGACTCTGGGTAGGTTAAGCACGAACACGAGCGCATTTCGCCGTACCCAGGTTCATAAAGGTTCTAAACACACTGATGCTTCTCTTCCTGAGGCTGACAGCTCATAGCACCGCAACATACCAGGTATCAGCTGTAAACTGTGTCCTCATTTTTAGAAGCTCGTCTGGACAGAGCTGTAACTTGATAATACTCATCACAAATTGATTATGATAAAGTCTGCTGTATGTGTCTCTTAAATAGTTTGGCAGATGACAGTGAGAAAAAAAGTCTATGTGTTAAGCATGATGCTGCGTTCAAGTGCACTGTGTAAAATCTAGTGCTATTACCATATGCGCTGTTTAGTTACAAAATATATCTATAATGTAGCCCTCTTAGCAAAACCCTTTCCATGACGTTTTCTTTCTGTGTTCCTGGAAAAACAACTAATTAATTAAGTTTTAAGGTTTTGTGCTTGGTCTGATTGCTGTATTCATAGTTTAAATCCCACATTTTAGAGCTAAGGAAAAGATAGTTATGGGTTTAAAATGTGTTTTTCAGTTACAAAGTTCAAAATTATACACTGATGACACAACTTTGTATTTGACCTCTTTTTTCCAACCAAAAATGTTTTGTGCTGGTAGGGGGTGGTGGAGTGTTAACATAATTTCATAGGGGTTACATCACTGAAAAAAGTTTGAGAAACACTGCTATACATGATTCAGCTAAATTCTCATCCTTCTGAGTCTGCCAGAAAGTATTTTACAATGCCAGGTATCAATGGTGCCTTAAACTAGTCCTTGGTGTGGATCTGGAACACATACTATAACTGGTGCAAAAAGGATCCATTAAAGAGCACCATTACAAATTTTGGGGGCATCTAAAAGTGTGCATCCAGCAGTGTTTAGACTAGATTGAATCTGTTGTTGTTAGCCTTTTCATGTATTTGATGTCACCTGTTTGTCCAAGGACCATAGCTGTAATGACACTCAAAACGTCAAAGCCATGTGGAAATATTAACAAAGACCAAGTTGTTCTGCTTAATGACATCATTCAGTTCAAGATTTAGATAATGGCCATTTTAAAAACCATACTTCAGAAACAGGCATGTTTACACCTTTTCATTAAGTAACTTTTGACCTCCGCAGGGCTCTTCAGGTGAGCCAGGCTTCCCAGGGCTTCCTGGTAGAATGGGACTGCCAGGGCTCAAAGGTCATAAGGTAAGCATTACAAAAATGGATCAGCAGCATAGAGATAATATTAGCTCCAAAACGAATGGGTGTGTTTAGGAACTAAACTTACGTAATCTGAACTCAAATCAACTGTGTAAGTAAGACTCAATTATATGAGCAACGAGGCAGAGAGTTACTGCATGTCAAGATGCCAACTAAGCATGAACAATCAGTTATTCAATGCCAGATTAGTAAAAGAGAATTAATCCAGGCATGTTGTTGCTTCTCTCTAATCTCGAGAGAACTATCAAAAACAATGTTTGAATAATGTACAGAACTCCTCACTGTCTGTAAATTAGAACTGAAGCATAAAGCAATGAAAGCCAAAATTGTCCAAGGCTCATCAGATAGTAATACATTTTCTTCTAAAGAAATAGACTTTAATGATATTAATGTAGTATTGATTGTTTCTAGACAAATGCATATCTCTCAGATGAAGGTATTGAGTTTAATGATGTTCTTTTCAGGGCGACATAGGAGACACGGGCTGTAAAGGCAAACAGGTAACTCAAACTGCATGAGCTAAATGAGAAAACTATCAAAGCAGGAATGACCCTTGATGGAATTTATTGACCTAAGTATAATTTGAATGAATGGTATGTTTGAATATTATCTTAAGTTTGGAGCCTGGTTTTAATATGTGTTTCCTTTAAGCATTACCCTGAAACTTTAAGTGTACCATGCAACTTAAAATGTCTTCATCCTTTATAGGTGTCCCATCAAAAATGGTTGGTTTTGTATAATAATCAATAGGGTTGTCATGAAAGCAATCTCACACATAGGCTGTCCAACTCAAATGTGACACAAAAGTGAATATTTCCTGGCCCTCAATCCATGCCTCTTCTACCAATAATCTAGGGCCGGGTTGCAGGGTTAGCAGTCTAAGCAAAGATGCACAGACGTCCTCCTCCCAGACAATTCCTCCAGCTCTTCCGAGGGGGATACTGAGGCATTTCCAGGCCAGGCGAGAAACATAGTCCCTCCAGCGTGTCCTAGATCTATTCGGGGTCTCCTACTGGTGGGACATGCCTGGACCACCTCTCCTGGAAGGAGTCTAGGCAAAATCTGGAACAGATGCCCAAGCCATCTCAGCTGGCTCCTCTCATTTTGGAAGAGCAGCAGCTCTACTTTTTACTGTAGAATCTGCACCGATCTGCCTGTCAACCTCACTACCCCTACTTTCCTCATTTCTGAACAAGACCCCAAGATACAAGAACTCCTCCACTTAAGGCAGGAGCTCTCCGCCAACCTGAAGGGGTCAAGGCAACCTTTTCTGACTGAGAACAATGGCCTCAGACTTGGAGGTGCTGATTCTCATCCCAGCCACTTCACACTCGGCTGCAAACCATCCACACGCTGAAAGTCTTGGCTTAATGAAGCCAACAGGAAAACATAATTGTCAATTATTGCATAATAATAATGTCAATGTCATGCACCGGGAACAGGTCTGACTTACTGCCAACAATACAAACAAAGCTCTTGCTGTGGTTGTACAGGGACCAGACAGCCCTTAGCAATGGGCCCGGACCCCACACTCCCAGAGCACCCCCTACAGGGGGACACAGTTGAATGCCTTCTCCAGATCCACAAAACACATGTGGACCGGTTGAGCAAACTCCTATAAACCCTCCAGCACCCTGGAGAGGGTATAGAACTGGTGCAGTGTTCCCCAACCAGGATTAAAACTGCATTGTTCCTCCTGAATCTGAGGTTTGACTATTGGTAATATACTCCTCTCCAGAACCCTGGCATATACTTTCCCAGAGAGACTGAGGAGTGTGATCCCTCTCTAGTTGGAACACATCCTTCGGTCCCCGTTCTTGAAAAGAGAACATGGTCCACTCAGACTCAATGTCTCCTGCCTCCCTTGGGATCTGGTCGAAGATCTGAGGTAGTAGTTCAAGATCTCTCTGACAGGGGACGTTTGGGTCGGCTGAGTCTGTTCAGCTTTCTCCCCCGCCATCGGATTCAACTCACCACCAGGTGGTGATCAGTTGACAGCTCCGCCCCTCTCGAGTGACCAAGACATACATCCATTGGTCATAAGAAACAACTACAAAATCAATCATCAACACATGGCGGATGAGCTAGGGGGCTATAAGCAAGTCCACACTTGAGTAATGGAGAGTCCAGCCTCTCACAAAGAGTTGGGTTCCAGAGCCCAAGCTGTGCGTGGAGGTGTGCCCGTCTATCTACATTTACATTTACATTTATTCATTTAGCTGACGCTTTAAAGCAACTAACATTGTTCTACAGTAATTACCAGTGTTACAGCCACTAGAGGCAAGGTGGGTGAAGTGTCTTGCCCAAGGACACACTGACAGTATGAACTGTGGGGAGAGCGGGAATCAAACCGCCTACCTTCCGGTTGAAGGACGACCGCTCTACCCACTGCTGCCCCTATCTCTAGTCGGTTTCGCTCAACCTCTTGCATATGCTCAGGCTCCTTCCCTGCCAGCTAAGTTGACCTTCCATATCTCTAGCGCGCAATAAAAAACTACTCTATGAAGTTTTTGTTATTACCGCTTTCTGGCTAAAAATATTTTGTCAGAAAGCAGTGACATTTAGTTTACAGAGCAAAATGTCCCCATGATGACACCAGCACTCTTCTTTTCTGGGAACAATGAGCAAAAGCTGAAATTTTATTGTACAAAGTTTAAGTCAGAAATCATAATATGTCCTTTGAACATCTTGTCTGGCTCTTGTGTGAACAGGTCCAGCCAGAACAGTCCAGTCTGTCATGTGTGCTACTGTAGCAGCAGTGCATCTACAAGTGCACAGACCAGGAAAACAGCAGACGAATGACCACAGAGTGTAACGTTGATTGATCATGATGAATGTGTTTTCAGGGGGAGCAAGGCAGAGATGGAGATCCAGGCGAGCCTGGTATACCTGTAAGTGTGAACACATCCTTTGGGGCACAACACTCTCACAGTCAATGGCTCACTGTTAAGTTGTTTTATTATTAGTGTTATTAGGATTTCAAAGCCTTCTAACACAGTATTTACTCATTAGTCCTGAGACTGCCATACAGGGCAAGGGGTTATTGTAATTGCTGTGCAGCAGTCACCAGTAATCCCCAAGTGTCCAACAAATTAATGACAAATAGTGCACGTTTGTGGCCACGTGCACTATCCTGGAATATATAAGGACCTAGCGTACTTGTAACTGCTTGGATACTAAATGATTGGAGGTCAATGGGAAACACACACTAAAGTAATGTCACTTTTTTAAAACAATACATGGGAGTGCAACAGCACACTGTACAAAATTTAAAATGCATTACACTAATGGTACCCTGACAAACCCTTTTTTGTCGTCGCTTGTATAAATGTGTGAGAATATTTGGTGATGGTCGGAAAGTCCATTGGCGCAAAATGGCTGCCACTTTTGTCAGTCTGTCCCAGGGCAGCTGTGGTTACAGATGTAGCTTTCCTTCCACCAGTGTTTGACTGTGGAGTGAATGAATAATGGATATTTAAAGTCTCTCTGGGTATCTTGAAAAGCGCTATATACAATAAATACTATGTATTATTATTATTAAGATGTCTTTGAAGGTTCTCAGTCATCCAGGATTTCTTGTAAAAAAGTTTAAAGTAATTAATGATATTATTGTGGCTCTTGATTGTAAAAATTTCTGTACAGTGTTTATTTGTCACCTTGTTAAATCGGCTTCATAAAATTGGTCTGACACTGCTATTGGGTGGTTTTCTAATCTGTCAGGTAGAACTCAATGTGTACAATTAGTTGGCATGTGGCAGCACAGTGGCAGAGTGTTTAGCACTCCGGCCTCACAGCAAGAAGGTCCGGTGTTCGATTCCCATCCATGACAGGGCCGTTCTGTGTGGAGTTTGGATGTTCTCCCTGTGTCTGCTCCGGTTTCCTCCGGGTGTTCCGGTTTCCCCTACCACCAAACACATATACAATATAGGACTACAGATGGAAATTAGCTGTTAAACTATAATCAGGTACAGGTATCTCTGCTCCGGCTTAATGTACATTGTATGCTGTCCTATAAAAATAAACGAATCATATGTCCTCCTCCTTTCTTTCGGAACTAAAAGAATACCTCAGGGTTCTCTTCTGGGGCCACTGCTGTTTTCTATTTATGTGAATAATCTTTGTCAAAATGTGTCAAATGCCTTTTTTTCACTTTTATGCTGATGACACAGTTATCAATTGTTTCTTCTTCAATTGAACAAGCCTTTGATTTCTTGCATAAAAGCGTGAACTACTTGAGATTAAACTTGCACAAACTGACTTTGATTTTGTAACTATTGATTGTAAATATTGTTATTTTGTGTGTTTGATAATGTCTTGTATTTGTCTGAAACCTTGAGTAATGCTGTCGTCTTGGCCAGGTCACTCTTGGAAAAGAGATTTTTAATCTCAATGAGGTTTCACCTGGTTAAATAAAGGATATACTAATAATTTTAAAAATCATTATAACCCCAACAGAGATAGCTACACAGTTTAACCTTGGCACCAGCACTGGGTAGCGACAAGCTAGAGTGAGCTCTGCAAACAGGAATGTCATACAAGCTCTACACAAGTTCTTCATTTGTGTTACCATGACCTGAATTATGAAGCAAATATTTCAGTGAGAGACTGGAAATATATAATACTGCAGGTTGTGCTGAAGGAAACAATCCACACAGCTGAACCTGTCTGCACCTGTAAAAAAAGTTCAGTTTGTCAATCTCCATATGTCTCATAATTATAATGTTCAAACAAAACTCAAGAACAAAGACAAGTTTGTTAAGACATAGTGCTTCCATTGAATAGCTGTGAATGTGTTCTAAAAAATCTGCAGAAGTGCTTGTGTGGGCAAAACGCTGACATAGCCTTTGCCATTGGTGTCTAACTGTTTCTCCTCTCTCTACCCCACCCCCCTTTTCTGTTCCTCAGGGTGAAGTAGGACCTATGGGAAGGAAAGGAGAGGTTTGTCAGATCAGACTAATTCTTTGTCTCCACAGTGATCAGACTGCAGCAGTTGTAAAGGAGCTAAAACCTCTGTGCTGCATACCACCCTCTAGAAAAATATGCATAAGGAATATCAAAGACTCACTACAGTCTAAAGAAAGTCAATTTATGTGTTCTCAGTTGTAGTGCTGCCTCTGGTGGCTCTACGACGACACTGCACTGTGCATACATGATAACTCTGCATTCTTCCGAAATCATTTTAGACACTACCGAACAATTAATTCCATAACTGAATAAGCATTTCACTTACTTTATCACAAAAATGTTATCATGCAGAATATTTGTTATAAGTTGGTTATAGTGTAAATAATGAAGAGATATTCAGTCCCAGAGCAGGTTTAGGTTGTAGAGCAGTCTCAGGTGTGGGTGCCGAACTTTCCCACTGTAGGGTTCCACGCAGTGTATTTCTGAGGCATAACCTTTCGGAGCTAAGTATAAGAAAAAGATTCAGTGAGGTGAGCAGGAGGATTCTGATGCTCTTCCTCTAATGCTGAACTGTTCATTAGTTTCCTGAGCTACAAACAGACAGAAATCAGGACCTTTTTTTAATTAACGATTTGATTGGTAATCGACATACATGAGAGAAGGCCACATGCTTGTAAACACACAGAAATGTAGCCTTAGGCTAATTTTCATCCATTCATTCATACATACACAATTCTCACAAATTTATTCACCAGTGCTGTATCACTGCTGCAGCAATTTTCATCTTTAAACCAGCTAACGTTATCTGATGGAGAAACAACTGATAAGAAACGTTTCAAGACGCTACGAGACGTTACTTTTTTACTTGTAATTTGTCTCAGTACCTTCTGTGAGATCCATACCAGATGACTGCAGTAATCGCTGACGCTGTGTCCCTTTCAGAGAGGAGATCCCGGGTACATGGGCCCCAGTGGAGCTGACGGGACCAAAGGAGACACAGGCCACACAGGGGCTGTGGGTTCCAGAGGCTTCCCCGGTCAGGATGGACTACCAGGTCAGCCTGGTCAACCAGGGCAGCCTGGATATCCTGGCAAACCGGTGAGCCCCCTTCTGCTGCTGTCAATGTGTGCAGGGCGTCCACATAGACGTCGCTGATCCAAGTGTAACTGTGTTTCAGGGCAAGCCCCCCTCAGATGAGCACCTGCTGAAGCTCTGCGCTGAGGCTTTGCACAGTGAGTACCTGTTTGTCTCTGCTCAGATCCAACTCTCAGCACACACCAAGGGCCACAACACTTCCAGAGCATTTCATGTTAACCTTTCCTTTTTTAAAGTTTATCTACAGTGACTGGTGAAAAACTATGGAGGCTTTCTTCAACTGGTTGCATGGAAACAATATACAGATCAAGAACCGAGCACTTAATCTGTTTTTACTCTGTAGTTGGAACGTTTGTGTCATGGTATCATTCACAAAGTACTTGAAGATAAAGACTGGGAAATAAGATGAACATGTCAACAATTTCATCAAATGTGTTTTATGTGAAAGTGTTGCAGCAGCTCACAACAGTAGATTGATTACATAACCAAACCACATAAAAGTGCATTAATACAGTTTGTATATTCCCTACTGACATAACATGTCAAGGTTAGCAAACAAAGCACATCATGTGGTGAAGAAAAGGGTAAAGCAAGGGTTTCTGGACAGTTTCACTATAGAAGAACAAACACCTTAATGGAACAGTGAAACTAATGACTCTCCCATCAGGAGTCACACTGCCCTTTCAAGGCAATGACCATGATACCAGAACAGCCTGTTTCATTCAGAGTTAGTTTCAGGTCAAACTCCTCCGTCTAGAGATATAAGCTCGGCTTTTGTATCAGTTGAACTTAAAATTGAAAAAGTCTCTTGGAATGAGAGACAAAACGTCTTCACCTTGAACACCAAGTTGCTTTAATTTCTTCAAGATGACCTGGATGACTGAGAACCTTCACAGACTTTATGTGGTGGACTGTGCTGAGACATGGATGGGCCTGTGGCAGTGTTAGAGATTGACCCTAGGTCTTCAGGGCTTTACAAATAACCCATGATCATAAGTCCTGCTGACTCTTTTTAAACAGCAACTGTTTCCTAATATCTTTCAGTTCCGTATTACTAAAAACAGTGTTATAAGCTGTGCATGAGTCACTTTTGACTGTGGCAACACACACTGCTTTAAATATAACTTGTTTTATGGAAGTAGCAGGAGCCTCAGCTCTGCTTTGGTGCTAACTGAGTTCTGAAAGGCCTTGTTTTTTTTTCCCTGCAGCTCAGCTGCCAGCGCTGTTGCGGACAGTAAGTCCCCCAAACAGATGTGCCCCATGCATGAGTGTGAAGGGGCCCCAAGGTGAGCCTGGGGCACCTGGATCTAAAGGCTCTATGGGCTCTCCGGGCTACCCTGGAAGGGCTGGAACAATGGGTTACCCTGGACCTCCAGGCATGCAGGGTCCTCCAGGTCTTAAAGGTAATACGACTGCATTCTAAGGCCCAGTCCCACTTTTCTAACTTACCCCTTTCCCTTGCCCTTAGGGGTATGGGGTAGGGCTAAAATACCCCTAAGATTTGGGACTGTAGAGGCACAGATAATAATAGGATCTATAATAATGTAAGGTTTATAAATATATCATTCAACAAAACAAATCCTTATAATATAGGCTATATATAATTTATAATATTAAAATAAAATTTAATATAATGTATATTTTAATAAACAAAAAAATATTCCGATCAGGTCAAAAAATTTCTACATCATTTCTGTCACAGTTTATTGTAATTTGTTTTGAGTCTTGCTCTGAACAGTTTCAGCTGCTGTTTCCTCAGTCCCTGTCACAGAAATAAGACATTGAAGGGTGTTACTACGATCAAAAAAACAACATACAGTTTGTTAACGTTGCAAGTAGATATTGATTAGCTTAGGGTTATGCATTAGCTAATAAAATGTTAAGTAAAAAAGTTCTGTAAATGCAAGACTGTGACCTGTCGATGAGATGCTAACAATAGCAATTTCTTCAAAAACTTCCCGAGGAGAGTGCAATATTAAAGGAACATAAAACAGGACTGTCGTAATTTACAATTTTTATTTTTATCCAAATTAGTTAAAGAAAAGTTAAAGCAAAAGCATCTGGAGTTGAGTCCAGATGCTTTTTGCTTTAACTTTTTCTTCAAAATGACCTGAATGACTGAAAACCTTCACAGACATCCAAATAAGTTACATTTTCCACCTCTTCAACAGCTGCAGAGCCAGTGAACACACTGGGAAATTATCTTACCATTTTGTTTCAAGTGAGGTCCTCCAAAATTTCCGTCTGAAGGGGTGCAGTGGAAGACAGCACACGGTTTACTTGCCCGTTGTGCTACAGTGAAGTTTTCACAGTGTTGCTGCAATGGGCACCAACCTGACTTTTATTTAAAAAAATATGTCCCAACTGAAAGTGAATTGAACCACTTTAATTTGGGACATATGAACGTGATGTATTTTTCAAACACACCCACAAAATTAAAGCAGCTTTTTCTAGATTGATGTTACTATGAGAAAACACCATGAGAATATGTACTTTTATTACATTTATTAACTAATGCAAAGGAGCAGCTTTGGAAAGGAACAGGTAAAACTTAAACATGTAAAGAACTGTTTATTTTCATTTTTATGGTGAAAGTTAAAAAGTTGTTTTACATTGCAATGAGAAAATTGTTTTACCATGCAGCGAGCAAAAGCCAGATCTACTTTACAAAAATAAAGTGGCTCACATAAGTATTAGGGCAAGGAGCATAGAAATCTGTGTGCTATGTGCTCAGGTGACATAGGACCAAGAGGACTGAAGGGCAGCCAAGGGGACGGTCACCAGGGACCCCCAGGACCCCCTGGGCAGCCAGGTATGTGGACTTTACCCACTTCTGGATACTTCCTCTCAGTGAGGCTGGTTAATCTGCAGCTTGACACACCCGGGCCCTGTACTCTGAAGTTGGATTAGGAGGTAAGCAATCTAAGCGCAGAGTTAACCCTGGGTTTTTGGTACAACCTGCTCTGGATCTGGTTAAGCAGGTAGACAATAGAAACATGGCTCACTGACTAATCAGCAACAGGAAATCAGCTAAAGAGGGAAGGGAAAGACACTGCACGAAGAGAGAAAAAAGTGTCTGCACAAACAGCAGCTGACTGTGGCACAAATGTACAGCGAATTTGTGACATAGTAAAGTCATGTCATTTTTTTATGCTGAGGTCAAAGGATAACTAGACTCCACACTTCATTTGGTTGTTAGCCTTTGGCTACTTTGCTTGTATGTGCCATTTATTCAGTCTTTGGTGCATTTTGTTTTGTGTGAATTTATTGTAACTTTGTGTTTATGATATTTACATTTACATTTATTCATTTAGCAGACGCTTTTATCCAAAGCGACTTACATTGTTCTACAGTAATTACCAGTGTTACAGCCACTGGAAGCAAGGTGGGTTAAGTGTCTTGCCCAAGGACACAACGACAGTATGAACTGTGGTGAACTGTGGGGAGAGTGGGAATCGAACCGCCTACCTTCCGGTTGAAAGACGACTGCTCTACCACTGACCCCACTAGTGTTTTTCTTATGTTAACTCTCTCATGTTGCTGTGAGAGGCACTTAACCCACCTTGCCTCCAGTGGCTGTAACAAAGTTAATTACTGTAGAACAATGTAAGTCGCTTTGGATAAAAGCGTCAGCTAAATGAATAAATGTAAATGTAAAATGAAATGCAGAAATGCTGAAGAACTCTGTGGAGTCCTTAAGACCTTCGGTCTTAGTATGTGAGACAGGGCACACACTGGACCTGCTCATTACTAAGGTTAATATTTCAAATGTCAGCATGCTTGATGTTGCCCTGTCTGATAATTTCTGGTTGTACTGTTGATTACCTCATACACTTAACTCATTCACTTCTAGTGCTCTAAATCAGCGGTTCCCAACCTTTTATGCGCCACGGACCAGTTCAATGTCAGACAATATTTTCACGGACCGGCCTTTAAGATGTGGCGGAATAAATACACAAAATAATATGATACAAGCAGATACATGATACAGCATAAAAACTGTAATATTTTTTAAAATATATTAATAAACATTTCTTTTAATGCAGGGTGCTTGGTCTCCAAGTTGCAAAGCAATTTTGAAGGTTTTCTTCATTGCCTCATTAGAGCCGGCCGCCACATATTCTGCAGAGCGGGCTTGCGTGGGAATCACTGTCGCTATAAATCCATATTTTAAGTAGGACTCTTGGTATTGTCTGTTAAAGGCAGCTTACTTTGTCTTGGAAGTCGTATGCTCTTCTTCCGTATCCTCACTGGGGCTTTTCCTCTTTCCAAAGACTCATTTTTTACTCATTTTGATAGCTTGGGGGTTTAATTTAAGTGGCAACCTATTACGTGGCCGGGTCACGCTTCAAGAGCAGATGTAATAGAGGGAATCCGGTCATTTTTCAAAATAAAAGATCGTTCAGACTCAGATAATAAATTAAACGGAAATAATGTAAGTTATTTATTCTTTCTTTGCAGCCCGGTACCAAATGACCCACAGACCGGTACCTATGCTGCTCTAAATGATGCCATTTCTTCTGTAATGCTTAAAATGGTTAAAAATAGGCAAAAGACGCCCTGGAGAAATGAGGACTCAAACAGGGCACAGAAAAGGGAGGGCCGAACAAAAATTGTCTTGCGAGTGTTGTGTTACTCATATCTACTTTGAAAGCATCAATTTACATCAGCGTCATTGCTACTATTCTGCGTGTGTGGAGCTCTTCCTAATTTGCCAACTTCTTATATAGCAGTGAAATAACTATTAAACTACCATGTAAATAATAACTGAACAAGACAGACGGCACTGCCAATCTTAAATGTACCTACAGAACACTGCTGCTGGCGTCCTGACTAGGACCTGAAGATACAACCATATTAGTCCTGTATTTAGGTCTCTACACTGACTTCTTGTCTGTCAGAGGATAGAGTTTAAAGCAGCTTTGCTGGTGTATAAGGCTTTTCATGGCTCAGCGCCAAAGAACATCTCTGAAATTTTAGTCCCATATGAACCATCTCAAATTATGAGGACCTTAGGCACAGGTCTCTTGCTGGTGCCCAGGGTTAAGACTAAACACTGTGAGAGCTTATTTCAGTTTCATGCAGCTAAAATCTGGAACAGTCTTCAGAGGAGGTGAGACAGGCCTCTACTCTGTCAATACCGAGGGCTAAAAATGGACCTGTTTAACTGTGCATATGACAACTAAACATATTTAATATTTTATATTTATCTTTTCTATTAAGTGATTAATTTTATTTTATTTTATTGATAATTGTTGTATTTGTGCTTTTAACCTATCACTCTTCTTTTTGTAAATCACTTAACATTTTTGTATGTATGAATTGTGCTACTTGCCTTGCCTGAAATGATCAGGTTCAGTTGTTGGTTAAGCCATTTACCTTTGGACAATGGATAGATGAGCTTTTAAAAAAGAGATTTGATTATTTCTTCCTTATCATTACAGGCCCTTCAGGTCAGCGTGGCTTTGATGGAACTGGACATCCAGGAAGTCCAGGCGTACCAGGCAAGCAGGGTCTTCCTGGACAACCTGGGAAACGAGGCAGCCCAGGCCTGCCAGGAATGTGTGATGTCTCCATGTGCTATCAGTCCTACAACTTCAGGGACCACTACAGCAAGGGCCCCAACATGTAACACCCAGGGGCAACACAGACTCAGGCCTGTTTCAGTCAGACAGACTGAGAGACTGATGCCTGAACAGAAGCAGAAGACTCTTTTCTAATGGACCAGTTCCTTAGTTTACTCCACTCTGGGGCACTTTACAGTCAGAGCCGCTGAAATGTACGTGGTAAAAAGCAAAGTCTGAAGTAGTTTTACAGACCTGCCAACCTGTACGCATAGCAGGCACACATTTTGACATCAAAACATGGCGATGCCATTTGATGCTTTAAAGTATGCAAAAAGCAGCTGGTCACGCTGTTTCTTTGAGCTGTCTTTGTCTCACTCTGCAGCTGTAGGGGTTGGGCTGCAGCACAGCTCAGCACTAGTGAGTGCGTGCGTGTAATCTACCTGATTACCATCAACATGTAGCTTAGTTATGGCAAAGTGACTAGAGTCCCAAATCCCTCTTCCCCACTGCTTTGTGATGTCTTTTTTGGATCGTTCATGCTTGCGTTAACTTTGTGGGGATGCATGGTTTCTACCTTAGGCCAATAAAACACAAGTTTGTTTCATAATTGAAACAAACTTGTATTTTATATTGCAACAGTAATAATTGAAAGTTTAAAATAATTTTCAATTATATAGCTATAGGAATATATAATTGTATTGGTCACTTCATAGTTAATTTGTTTGCTAAGGTTAATAACTTGTTAAGGTCAAGAGTAAGAAGATGGAAAAAAAGAGCTGCAACACCAAAATCCAAAATATTCTTTATTTCTTTTATCAAGTAAAAAGCACAGAAAAACATTAAAATCATCCACCCAAATAACAATTGTATTTCTGTTTAGTGTGGTATATTGCAAGGCACAGTACAAAAGCCCACCACACACTTGGCATCTGTACTTGGTCTGTTTTATGCTTTTGGGATGAGATTAATCTGAGCAAACAGCACAATTTGGACAACTTAGGGGTTTGGTAAAGCCAGTTAAATTCAGTCAATCTTGGTGATCACCGGCTGCATCAGTATGCTGTCCATTGTGTAAAAACCACTGTAAAACATTCCCTGACCTGCTTTCACACAATATGCTCTGTAGCCATATTTATCGTATTTTCTGGAATTATAGTGTTTTAGAGTTGACCTTCCATTGAATGGTATTGTCATCTTGTCTAAGAAAAGCTCCTTGAGAGGGCTGTAAACCGATTATTGTTCTAATTTTTCCACACTTTAAAAAGTCCACACTCTTAGAAATAAAATACACAGGTTTTTCAAATTACATTAGAAATTTATGGTAAATTTATTTAAATTTTTTAATTTCAAATGTAGGGGTCGGTGCAATGTGGATTGGGTGGCAGTCGAAGGCGGGAGCCTCGACGACCCAATCCCCGGACACAGAATCTGGCTCTAGGGACATGGAATGTCACCTCGCTGGCGGGGAAGGAGCCAAAGCTTGTGCGGGAGGTTGAGAGATATCGACTAGAGATAGTCGGGCTCACCTCCACGCACAGCTTGGGCTCTGGAACCCAAATCCTCGAGAGGGGCTGGACTCTCCACTACTCTGGAGTTGCCTGCGGTGAGAGGCAGCGGGCCGGTGTGGGTTTGCTCATTGCCCCCCGGCTCAGCCGCCATGTGAAGTTCACCCCGGTGAACAAGAGGGACGCTTCCCTGCGCCTTCGGTTCGGGGATAGGTCTCTCACTGTTGTTTGTGTTTACGGGCCAAATGGCAGTGCAGAGTACCCGGCCTTCTTGGAGTCTCTGGGAAGGGAGCTGGAAAGTGCTCCAACCGGGGACAGTGACACCTGGAGGGGCGTGATTGGGAGGAACGACCCCCCTGATCTGAACCCGAGTGGTGTTCTGTTATTACAGAAGGCCGGAGGTCGATGATCGACTTTGTAGTTGTTTCATCTGACCTCCGACCGTATGTCTTGGACACTCGGGTGGAGACATTGAGTCCGAGTGGACCATGTTCTCCACCTCCATTGTCGACGCAGCCACTCAAAGCTGTGGCCGCAAAGTCTCCGGTGCCTGTCGTGGCGACAATCCCCGAACCCGGTGGTGGACACCGGAAGTAAGAGATGCCGTCAAGCTGAAGAAGGAGACCTACCGAGCCTGGTTGGCTTGTGGGACTCCTGAAGCAGCTGATGGGTACCGGCAGGCCAGGCGGGCTGCAGCCCAGGTGGTTGTGAAGGCAAAAACTCGGGTCTGGGAGGAGTTCGGTGAGGCCATAGAAAAAGACTATTGGTCGGCCTCGAAGAAATTCTGGCAAACCGTCCGGCGCCTCAGGAGGGGGAAGCAGTGCCCTGCCAACACTGTTTACAGTGGAGGTGAGAATCTGCTGACCTCAACTGGGGATATTGTTGGACGGTGGAAGGAATACTTCGAGGATCTCCTCAACCCCAGATTCACGTCTTCCACTGAGGAAGCAGAGGCCGAGGGCACAGAGGTGGACTCGTCCGTCACTCAGGCTGAAGTCACTGAGGTAGTTGGGAAGCTCCTCGGTGGCAAGGCACCGGGGGTGGATGAGATACGCCCTGAGTACCTCAAGTCTCTGGATGTTGTGGGGCTGTCTTGGCTGACATGCCTCTGCAACATCGCGTGGCGTTTGGGGATAGCACCTCTGGACTGGCAGACCGGGGTGGTGGGACCGGGGGGTGTGTTCCAACTACAGAGGGATCACATTCCTCAGCCTCCCCGGGAAAGTCTATGTCAGGGTACTGGAGAGGAGAATGCGGCCGATAGTCTAACCTCAGATCCAAGAGGAACAATGCGGTTTCCCTTCCAGTCGTGGAACACTGGACCAGCTCTATACCCTCTCCAGGGTGCTGGAGGGTTTATGGGATTTTGCTCAACCAGTCCACGTGTGCTTTGTGGATCTAGAGAAAGCATTCGACTGTGTCCCTCGTGGTGGCCTGTGGGGGGTGCTCTGGGAGTATGGGGTCTGGGGCCCTTTGCTAAGGGCTATCCGGTCCCTGTACGACCGGAGCAGGGGCTTGGTTCGCATTCCCGGCAGTAAGTCAGACCAGGGCTGCCCTTTGTCACCGGTCCTGTTCATTATCTTTATGGACAGAATTTCTATGCGCAGCCAGGGGCCGGAGGGAGTCTGGTTTGGGGACCACAGGATTTCTTCTCTGCTTTTTGCAGGTGATGTTGTCCTGTTGGCTCCATCAAGCCAGGACCTTCAATGTTCACTGGGGCGGTTTGCAGCCAAGTGTGAAGCGGCTGGGATGAGGATCAGCACCTCCAAGTCTAAAACCATGGATCTCAGTCGGAAAAGGGTTGCTTGTCCCCTTCAGGTTGGTGGAGAGCTCCTGCCTCAAGTGGAGTAGTTTAAGTATCTCGGGGTCTTGTTCACGAGTGAGGGAAGGAGCGTGAGATTGACAGACGGATCGGTGCAGCTTCTGCAGTAATGCGGTCGATGTACCGGTCTGTCGTGGTGAAGAAGGAGCTGAGCTGTAAGGCAAAGCTCTCGATTTACCAGTCGATCTACTTTCCTACTCTCACCTATGGTCATGAAGTTTGGGTCATGACCGAAAGAACAAGATGCTGGATACAGGCGCCCGAAATGTGCTTTCTCCGCAGAGTGGTGGGGCGCTCCCTTAGAGATAGGGTGAGGAGCTCGGTCACTCAGGAGGAGCTCAAAGTAGAGCCTCTGCTCCTTCACATCAAGAGGACCCAGCTGAGGTGGCTCGGGCATCTGTTACGGATGCCTCCCGAACGCCTCCCTAGGGAGGTGTTCCAGGCATGTCCCACCGGGAGGAGACCTCGGGGAAGACCTAGGACACGCTGGAGGGACTATGTCTTTCGGCTGGCCTAGGAACGCCTCGGTATCCCCCCGGAAGAGCTGGAGGGAGTGTCTGGGGACAGGGAAGTCTGGGCTTCTCTGCTTAGACTGCTGCCCCCGCGACCCGGCCCCGGATAAGCGGTAGAAAATGGATGGATGGAATTTCTAATGTGAAAATTAAAAAGTTTCATTTGGTCTATTTAATTTCACAATTTAAAAGTCAGGAATTGACACACAAGCTCTCGAACATGCACATGTGCTGCTCTTCAACGTCAGCTTCACGTTCATCGTCCTCCCCTGTTTGCCATGAGGTTTGCAACTAACTACTGCCACGAGTTAATTTGGATCCATCCGTCAAGATTTTGGTAAGTACGTCGTTTTATTTTTGATAAAATTATCAAATTATCATTTGTGACTATTATTTTTTCGAGGGGGTCCTCTGTTTGGACAGGTAATTGCAGACAGTAGTGCCATTATAAAGTATACAGAATACAACATAAAAATTAACATTTCAAATAAAACTAACTTACACAAATGCACACACTTTCACCACACACAACACTACACTCACAAGCTCTCATAGCACCCTCTCCATCAAAATTCAGTTACAAAAATAATAGTAAACATAATAAACATTTTTTACAAAAAGGACAAGTAATCAAAAGCAAAGACAAACATTTTGCACATGAGATAAAAGAACAATTTGATACATCTGAAAAGAAGTTATGGATCGGATAGAGGCAGGTAGGCTATTGCAATCATTGGGGGCCTTCAATTTAAAAGCAAATTTCCCAATTTCTTTTTTGACTCTAGGAACTGTCCTCAATCTGCCTAGCATTGTTGTGTAAAAGTGAGTTTGTCAAATCTTATGGTTATCAGAAAATATTTGAGCCTCTGTTGAATGACTTTGTTCCACTCCTTGGATCATTTATTAAGGGTACAATTCAGTGTGTTATTCCTGATATTCTGGGGGCTCACGGGCTTGCTGGATTTGTTCAGAGTTTCCCATATAATATTTCTGTCATTTCTGTACAGCTCAGCTCTCTGAAATGAATCAGCATGAAGTGAAAACGGGGACATTTAACAGAAGAACATTAGAAGCTCATCAGTATTACATCAAGACGGCACAAGAACAAGGTGGGAGCTTTTTAGGTGTAAAGAAAATCTTGTATTTTAACTGATAGACTCTCTCATTTTCAGGCACGTGCAGACATAGACATCAAAGGGGGCTTGAGCACCTGCCCTTTTTATTTCTGGAGAGAAAGTGCCCTTTTTTCTGGGGTGCTTTTTATTTTATTTTATTTTTAAAAAAATAATATATATTCCAGTTTGCGCACAGCTTCCCTGTCAGACAAATATATTTATTGAAGAATAGTATATCTAATAATCAGGTCAGGAGTTCTGAAGCGCTCATTGACCATTCCCCCCTTCCCCACTTGCGCGCAGCGGCGCACATCGGCACACATCAGATACACAGACACACACCTGCAGGCAGCAGCAGCCCCTCCCAGCAGTGTTTTTTTTGTCTTGTGCTGAGGTGAGTGGAGCTGGTGATGAACAAAAGATTAAAATACCAGTACCTCGAATAATGCTCGAATTTACTGCTGATTAGCCAGTAAAAACCTAGCAAAACCTGTGTTTTGCTAGCATGCATGCCTCATGAGCTACTAGACTAGAGCTGTGTAAGGGATAATCGCTATACATTATCCTCCTGCTTATTACATGGCTACCTACCAAATAAATAAATAATTTGACACAAAATATTAAAAGGGAGTTTATTGATTTAAACCCGATTGTATTGCTTCCGCTAAAGAAAATAGTACGCTCCGTCTCTAAGGTTAGACTCCTGTAAGTCCATAGCAACGCTCTGTTTTTCATGGCAACGATCTGTTATACTCCGCACATTCTACATTGGAGATCAACCAAGCCATGTAATAAAATAAGTTAATAAAATAAGAACGTCCCCAGTTAGTTAATGACTTACATCAAGAGTCTTTTTTACTGAAATTTAGAAATCTAAATTGATGAATCTAGAAGAAATCTACAGATGCAAACAGATAGAGGATAGGCTACACTCTAAAAAATGTAGTAAAACTGCATCTGTACATTAATAAATAAAACTTTAAAAATAAATAAATAAAGTGCCCTTTATTTCACTTGAGCCCCTGCCCCTCAAAATGTCTGTGCACGTCCCTGCTCATTTTGATGTAGTTTATGGTTATCCTCCAGACATTGTCCACAATTTTTTTGAGGGAATAGCTCAGTGAGCTAGCTTATCTAATGCATCTGCAATAGATGATAGTTCATTGTCCTTGCCAGACACAGACATTTTATCCTCTCCTGTATCTAGTGTGTCCGGTTCCTCCCTTGTCTCCACATTCATGAGCCGTCTTGACCATTACTCCAATCAGCTGATGAAGGTTCTAAAAAGAAAAGGTGGGGAAAAAGGACAAAGCATCAAGATCGCCATGTCTTCCATTGGGCCAAGTGTCTTTCTATAAACAATATTGTTACAAAATGTTCTTGGCTGTTAGGATTAACATTAACATTATTTTATAGCTTCCATTAAAAACTTTCACGGGTGTAACAAGATAAACATTGAGATAAAAAATTTATATAGCGCTCAACATGCACTGCGGCTCACACACAAGGTTGTGTTGCTGATTGTACATAACAGAGTACAGTGATGATGGTTTGATCTCATTTCTCAAAGTACCTCCTCAAAGCCTCAACCACTTGATTTCTTCCCTGTCAGCCGCCCACAGAGGAAAGGCCTATTAAAAACAGCATCTTTTTTCAAGGGTATGCATTTTGTCTTAATTTTTAAATGGCTTAAACATTTTTTTTTTTTCGACAAATATATAAGTTTCTACTTTGCCATGTTCTGGCTGCTGAACTGCAAGCCTTTCTCATAAGTGTCACCTGTTACTGGTGATGTCTTTTATCAGCTGACATTCTTCCAAGGCTTGGTTAACCTGACAGATCTATCAGACTGACCACCCGTTGGAAAAACATCAGCTGATAAAAGACACATCACCAGTAACAGGTGACACTTATGAGAAAGGCTTGCAGTTCAGCAGCCAGATCACATCAAGGTAAAAAACATTTACACATTAGTCTGAACAAAAATAAAATTTTCAAATCAGCTTTTCCTCTGATGAAGGGTTTAACAGAAGGTGAATCAAGAAGTTGAGGCTTTGAGGAGGCAAGTTTTTTGTGAATTAAGTGTATGACATGAGTTTAAACTTAATATGCACCAGTTTGCCTACCCTACTGGTAGCTGTGGTTCAATAGACCAAGCTTGTTGACCAGTATCCTTTTGTGTGTGACTACCAAATGACTACCTTTTTTCTTTATGTAGAATTCCAGAGTTGAAGTCAAGCGAGAATGCATACTCAAATTGCTTGCCCTCTACCTAAATGAAGATCCTAAAGCCCTCATTAAGGAGTATTTGGTAAGTTTTGAAAGTCTAATCTTGTTACATAGCAATGTACCATTGCTATGAACCATTGCCATAGCATTGGAGGTTTACACCTCCATAACTGAATGAATCCAAGATGGCAGCATGTATGGTTTGATGTGTGTTTGTCCTCTGATCTATACTCATTTGTTTGCTTTATGCTCATATATGGAGATTTTTTAGCAGATTCTATGATTGAGTTCTTTGGTTTTTAGATGATTTTTTTTTTTCTATTGGATTATGGTCTACTTTGCTGCAGAAAAGCTTCCATCTCCAGGCTCTACTTGGATCCTGAGGCCCTGTTGGCTTCTCTAGGCCTTAACGCTTAATTTGCGTTTGGTGTGAACGCACCTTTAGCAGCCTAGCTACCATCTCTAGGCTCCAGGCCCTAGCAGCCCAGTTACCATCTTCCTTCTCTAGCCCAGCTTCAGCTCAGCTATCATCTCTAGGCTCCAGGCCCTAGCAGCCAGCTACCGTCTCTAGGCTCTATTTGGATCCGGAGGCCCAGCTAGCTTTTCCAGGCTTTACATGGATCTTGAGGTTTTGCTGGCTTCTCTGGGCCCTAGCAGCCCAGCTAAAATCTCCAGGCTCTGCGTGGATCCTGAGGCCCTGTCAGTTCCTCATGGTGTTGCTAACATGGCTCTTCTCTTAATGCTGCTTTGTTCAGTGTTTGTGCAGAATCCAAGATAAAATGATTTATGCAGGGTGAGTACATCGTACAATATTTGTGGCTCTTTGGAAGTAGCCTATGGATTTAAACGTTCAGCCTTTGTGCATTCCCCTCAAATGCCAAAAGAGCTGGCAGAGGACTTACATTTAGCCTGGTTGCTACCCAGAGAAATTCTTCAGCTTCAAAATCTTTTGATTTTAAATGACTATTTTGCAATTGATGGCAGACATTACTGGGACTCTCATTTTAAAAACTCTACATATTCTTCATATACTGAAGGTAAACAGAGATGGTTAATATTTTTATTGCTGTTTTTATCTGGCAATGTGCAGCCAAATCCAGGCCCTGAGTTGCAGTGTATTTCATTGCCATCTGATATGAAATCCATGTCTGGATTGAGTGTAATTCACCTTAATGTTCGCAGTTTGTTACCCAAAATGGATCTGCTTAAAATTTGGGTGAATTCAACAGATGCAGATGTTGTGGTGCTATCTGAAACCTGGCTGACAAAATCAATCACTCATATGGATATTGGAATGGGTGGTTATAATGTGTTTCATGCTGACATACCAAGGAAGGGTGGTGAGGTTGCTATTTATGTCAAATCTAAATTTAATGTGAAGTTAGTTGATTCAGAATCAATCGGTAAGCAGCTGAAATTTTTGGCAGTGAAGGTGGAGTTGACCAAGGGCGTTTATGTTCCCTTTCGAGGGAACTCGCACTGCGTCGGGAAACCGACACTATGGGGAACGCCTTCGGCGTGACGGCTCTGAAGTATGAATGAAACTAGACCAATCCTGATTGGTGCAACGTAATGCCGTATGCGTGCCGGCGTACGGAAGTATAAAGGGGCGCCGGCTCACCACGGCGCTAGTTTTTCGCTCTTCAGACAATTGCTCGAAGTGTGTGTTAGAGACAATAGACCGTGATCCTTAGACAAGAAATGACGAGTGAACAGCTCAGACAGTGTGTACCCCTGCCCTCGGTAAATGTCACGGGCAGGGACACGCACGCCATGTGTGTGATCTGTTTGGGAGTGCAGCACGCTCGGTCAGCTCTCGAGAGAGCTGGCTGTGGGCATGGTGAGGCGCCCCCAGCGGGCAGGTCCCGCGTCCGCCGGCGCGCGGCTTAGATCGTGGGGGTGGCAGCTGGAACTAGTTGATGAGACTGCTGAGGCATTGTCTCAATCACCAGACAGTTCCAAGGCCCGTTCTCCCCGTGCAGAAGCCCGTGATGAGGCTTCTTCTGCACGGAGAAAGGGGCCGGGGCTGGAGCTATCCACATCTGAGGAAGTGGATGTGCTCAGCACCGAGGCGGGTGACGCTGAGGCTCACTCGTTTCCTCATTTGCCCGCTAAATAAGACAGAAAGAAATCTGAGGCCCGTCCTCCTCGTGCAGAAGCCCGCGATGAGGCTTCTTCTGCACGAGGAAAGGGTCCGGGGCTTGAGCTGTCCACATCTGAGGTTGTGGATGTGCTCAGCACCGAGGCGGGTGGCGCTGAGGCTCACTCGTCCCCTCATTTGCCCGCTAAATAAGACAGGAAAGGGGCCGGGGCTGGAGCTATCCACATCTGAGGAAGTGGATGTGCTCAGCACCGAGGTGGGTGACGCTGAGGCTCACTCGTTCCCTCATTTGCCACCGGCCCCAGCCATCATTAAAACTCCGCGTGCAGAAGCCAGCGATGAGGCTTCTTCTGCACGAGGAAAGGGTCCGGGGCTTGAGCTGTCCACATCTGAGGTTGTGGATGTGCTCAGCGCCGAGGCGGTGACACTGAGGAAAAGCGCAGAGAAAGATCAAGCGGGGTTTGCCAATTTTCAGCAGCTGACTGTGAGCACTGTGAAGCACTCCCCGGCAGAGTGCTGCGCTCCCGCCTGGCCGTGTTTGACGGGCCGGCCAGGCTTGCGCTCCCGCGGGGCTGGCCACGCGTCCGAGGCGGCGAGGCGGCGTAATGCGCGGGATCGCAGCTGGAACTTGTTGATGAGATTGGGACTGCTGAGGCAATTCCCAATCATCATCAGACAGATTTGATGCCCTTCCTCCACGTGCAGAAGCCTTTGATGACGCTTCTTGCACGAGGGAGGGGCCGGTGCTTGGCGAGAGAGAAGAAAATCCTCAGCACTGTGGCGGATGACGCGGAGGTTTACTCGTCACCTCACGTGCCCGCTTAGGAGGAGCTCATTAAGGCGGTGCTTTCTGCAACACAGAAGCACGACAAAACAAATATAAAGGGAGGGGTTTGGAAGGCCAGTGACCTCCCTCCCGCTGCGGGGTCTTCAACTAAAAAACCCCGGTGCCGCCCACCAAGCCGTGTAGAGAGACAGGGTGAGGGTGTGCAGGGCATAGAGGTAGCGGCAGGTCGGGCAGGGGCATGTCTGCATTTGGTAATATATTGCGGGCATGCCAGGCCGACCTGGTAAAGTCGGGATGAGGGCGAGACAGTCACACCTGAGGAGGTGGCTGAGCTCCGCAGGGCGACGGATTTGTCTCTCCGGGTTACCAGGAGGCGGGCCGCGGTGCGGCCCGCTTCCTGGTGGCCACGGGGGGGCATTTAGGAAAGGTTTCCTCCTGTGTGCTCCTCTTTCGCCTTCTGGCCTGCTCAGCGACGCGGTTTTACGGTCGTCGGCAAGGTTCGGGAGGCGAGGAGGAGGGCTGCTTCGTCCCTGCAGTTCATCCTCGCCGCTCCAAGCCAAAAGGGCTGATTCTAAAAAGGACCGGCCCCAGCCATCATCGAGCTCCTCGTAGCGTCGCCAGAGCCTCTCCGCATGGAGCTCGGCAATAGAGGCGGCGTTCTCGCACAAAGCCGGTTCAGCAGAAGGGCGACTCGAGGGCCGTCCTTCAGGCTACGAGCTTTGGGGAAGAGGTCCTGGCTGTACAAGGACCTCTGAGGGCTGCCCCGGGGAGAAGCGGCTGAGACCGTTTTTTTCTATGCGGAGCCCTCTGGAAAGGTGATGTAAGGCCCACCCGTCTATGACGCTTTGGGCCACATCAGTTTCCAGCGCGCACACGACCTCGATGGCGTGCGCACGTCGAACAATAATAGATGGCTTTTCCTGCCAAGCGGCCACTTCAGGGGTCAAAAACAGTATATTCAAACACCGAGGTCAGCCCGAGAGGCTGAGTTCATTGGGCAGGCTCGGGTTAGGGAGCAGGAAGTACACTTCCTTCTGGTACAGGAGGCATGGGTTCCTCCGTCAGAAGGGGAGGTGGGGCTCTACAGCCGGTACTTTATAATTCCAAAAAAAAAAAAAAAAAAAAAAAGGACAAGGGTTCACGTCTGAAATTAGATCTGAGGTATTTGAACTGGTCTCTGAGGAGGTTCAGGTTCAAAATGCTGGAAGCAATACCTATTATCGTGAACCAAAACCGGTCTGAGGACGGGTTTGCCACGATAGATCTGAAAGACGCATACCTCCACATTTCTATTATTATTAGTCCTTTTTACAGGAAGTTCCTAAGGTTTAGCTTTCGGGGGCTAAGCATTCCAGTATTGGGTTCTTCCATTCGGCCTAGCTCTCTCCTCGCATGTTCACCAGGTGCATGGATGCAGTCCTGGCTCCATTCAAACTCCTGGGCATTCGTGTACTGAATTAGATCGATGACTGGCTCATTTGGACCCAGTCTGGAGAAATGGCAGGGCGGCATTGAGATGTCGTCCTTGGCTTTATTTTAGAGCCAGGGGTTGAGACTAAAGACGGAGAAGAGAGTGTTGAGGTCCTCCCAGAGGACCACGCTCTGGAGCGGTGTGGGACCCAATGACAATGTATATGTCACCCAAACGCATCAAGAAAAGCCATACTGGCGTTGGTCTCCAGTATAAAGCTAGGCATAACATCACTGCAAAGCAGGTTTAAGCACTGCTGGGGCTCAGGGCCCAACATAACATATATTGGACCGCTATATATGAGACCCCTGCAGTGGTGGCTGAAAGCCAAGGGGGTGGTCCCCGAGGGGGACCCATTCAGGCTGTTCAGGATAACACGCAGATCCCTTCGTGCCCTGTCAACCTGGAAGACGACTTGGTTTCTGGCCCAAGGGCCAGTGCGGGAGCGGCATGTCACCGGGAATCCGTTTGACAGACGCCTCCCTCACTGGGTGGGGCGCGGTCATGGACGGCCTCTTTTCCCAAGGTCTGTGGCAGGAGCGTGTTCTATAGCACAGAAACTGCCTGGAAATGTTGGCTGTGTCCCGGTACACTCCGACGATATGTCGGTGGTGGCGTACCTAAACCATCAGGGGTCTGAGATCGCGCCGTTTTACAGACTGGCGCATCAGATCCTCCTATGGTCCCAGGGTAAATAATCGTTCATCAGAGGGATGAACGTTCCTGAGACCAGAATTATGGAGCAGACATCCTGTCGAGGCAGGGGCTGAAAGGCAAGGGAATGGCACTTCATCCAGAGGTGGTGAAGTCTATATGCGACAGGTATCGCTGTCAAAAACATTGTGTGTTTTCCTCACGCATCCAACCCTGCAGGTTTTGGATGCCATGGTTCCGATGAAGCTGAGGCTGCGTCTGTGTGCAGTTTCCCCGATAGCGCTGCTCCCGGGAGTTCTAGAGAACACTGCAGACGGGCTCCCCATGGCAGATCCCTGGGTCCTGCCATCTCAGGCCCCAGCCAGAGAGCTGGAAGCTTTGAGTCTGGCCCCTGAGGGGGCTCAGTAATTATAAGATGGCCCGCCTGTAGGTGTAGTAGAGATCATACTCAGTTCCAGGGCTCCTTCCACGAGAGGGCGGTTAGAAAAGAAGCGGCGTGACTGCAATTGGGGCATTTCACGCCGCTATAAGTGAGGGGCCTCTGAGGAGGCACTCTTCGGTCGTACGCTTCCTTCGTGGTAAATGGAGGATGAGACCTGCGACTCATCCCAGAGTCCCAACGTGGGACTTGGCGGTGGCACTGGAAGGGTTGGCTGAGGCCCCCTTCGAGCCACTGAAATACGACATATCGAATTCTGGCGTTTAAGGTGGCGCTGCTCCTTGTGGTTACCTCGCTTAAGAGGTTGGGAGAGACTTCAGGCCCTGGCTATAACACCAATTGGCCTGGAGTCTGCCCCCAGAGGGGTTCAGACCATCTTGCATCTGAGGCTGTGCGGCCTACGGTCTTGCAGGTATTGCATCCTCCGCGGTATGTGTCGGCTGAAGAAGCGAGACTTCATTTGCTCTGTCTGGTCAGAGCACTGCAAACCTATTTGCGTAAGTCTTCGCAGTGGAGAAAATCAAACCAACTGTTAGTGTGATTCGGGTCTCCTAAGAGGATCTGCCCGCAACTAAGCAGACGGTCAGTTCATCTCCCTGAGGCGCCAGGCGCTAGGGTGCTTTCGTCCTAAGGGGGGCATGCACTCCAGCCTCATAACCTAGATTAGGCATGGATCGGTGTGGCGTAGTGGGTATTTCGTTCCCCATAGTGTCGGTTTCCCGGCGCAGTGCGAGTTCCTCGAAGGCGTCTCGGGTTACGTATGTAACCCTTGTTCCTGAGAAGGGAACGAGACACTCGTCGACCGCCACGCCTCCCCATGCCCGGGAGCAATTGCTTCATCGCGAAAGACTAGCGCCGTGGTGAGCCGGCGCCCCTTTTATACTTCCGGTACGCCGGCACGTACTACGGCATTACGTTGCACCAATCAGGATTGGTCTAGTTTCATTCATACTTCAGAGCCGTCACGCCGAAGGCGTTCCCCATAGTGTCGGTTTCCCGACGCAGTGTCTCGTTCCCTTCTCAGGGAACAAGGGTTACATACGTAACCCGAGACGTTTTCCTCTGAGCTTGGAGATATTCTTCATGACTGCAATTTAGCTTGGGCCAAAGCAAGAAAAACGCGCTTTTCGTCTGATTGGTGTGTTTTTAGGCAGTTAAGAAATAAATGTTCTTCTTTAATTAAGAAAGCAAAATCTGACTTTGTTGACATCTGGTTCTTTGTTTGACACTGCTTGTCCTTATACTGTGACACCTTGTAGTCTTGGTGTCACTGGTAGACTTGTACCAGTCTCTACAAGTGTCTTCAATCTCACTCCATTCTTAGTGACCGACATTCAAAAAGCCCTAAAAGGGCTGGCTCTGATCTTATAGAGCCCTACTTCTTAAAAATAGCTGCCGATTGTGTAGCACAGCCTCTAACGTACCTTTTTAATCTTACTTTAGAGAGCAATACTATTCCCAAAATATGGAAATCTGCATTTGTTTGTCCATTATTGAAAGGGGGAGACCCATCAAATTTAAACAATTAAGCCAATTTCTAATTTGTCTGTTTCGGCCAAAATGCTTAAATCCCTTGTGAGTGATCAGATGAAAGACTTCTTGCATGTACAGGACATTTTATCCCCAGTTCAGTCAGGTTTTAGAAAAAAACTTAGTACCATCACATCTGCAATGAAGGTGATAAATGACATCTCTGTTGCTCGTGACAAGAAGCAGCACTGTGCAGCACTTTTTATTGACTTGTCAAAAGCTTTTGACACGGTTGATCATGATGTTTTAAAGATCAGGCTTCTTAATTCGGGGTTTTCAGAGAATACTGTCTCTTGGTTCTCAAACTATCTTAGTGACAGAACCCAGTGCATTAAGTATGATGGTGTTCAATCAGGTATTTTACCAATCCTTAAAGGGGTTCCACAAGGCTCTGTGTTAGGACCTCTTTTATTTACTATTTATATAAATAACCTTAATCAGCATGTGTCTGATGCAAACTTTAATTTCTATGCAGATGACACAGTTATTTACTGCTGTGCACCCTCTCTTAATCAAGCCATTGCACATTTACAGAATGCCTTCACTGTGGTCCAAAACACGTTGCTACAGTTGAAACTTGTGCTTAATGCAGAAAAAAAATGCATGCTCTTCACGGGTACTCGGAATAGACCACTGAATGTTCCGTCAGTGACTACTCTTGACGGACGTGAAATACAGACTGTTACAACTTGTAAGTATCTTGGTATTGTTATTGATGATTGCCTGTCATTTAAGCCTCATGTTCACTGTCTAGTGAGAAAGTTGAGGCTAAAATTGTTTTTTTCTTTCGAAAAAAGCTGTTAGTGGCATCCATTTGTTTTATCTGTGCTGGACTATGGTGATATATTATATATGCATTCATCTGCTCAATGCCTTCAAAAGATTGATGCAGCCTATTATGCATCACTGAGATTTATTACTAATTGTAAAGCTTGCACCCACCACTGTGAGCTGTATTCTCGTGTCGGGGGGTCTGCTCTGGCCACACGGAGGCTTTGTCATTGGTACATTTTTAAATATAAGGCTATTCTTGGTGTGCTTCCATCCTATTTATGTTCACTTCTTATGAAAAAAAGTGCTGGTCATTACTCTCTCTGTTCTCAAGCTGTTGTTTTGTTTTCTGTCCCACAAGTTAGTACTGAGCTGCATAAAAAGGCCTTTGTTTATTCTGATCCCTTTACATGGAATTTGTTGCAGAACAATATAAAACTTAGTAAATTGATTTCTTTGAGTGTTTTTAAGTTAAGAATGAGATGTTTTGAGTTGGTATCCCTCACATGTCATTGTAAGTGCATAATTGTGTGTTTTTTGTATGTATATAATGATGTGATGTAATTCAGCTGCCTATCTTGGCCAGGTCTCCCTTGCAAAAGAGATTTTTTATCTCAATGGGCTTTTCCTGGTTAAATAAAGGATAAATAAAATAAAAAAATTTAAATAGCAATTAACTATTCAAAACATGCTGTTCCATCTTTTAAAAAAATACTCAAAATGGTGCCCATAACAAGAAACAATTATGACTGAAACCCTTGAATATTCTTTTTTTTTTGTTTTTGTTTTGTTTATACACACATTGAACAGTTTTATTGTAATGTTAATAATGGTAGTTTTTTAATAAAACAAGTTAACATTAATGAATTGTTGCCCGAGAGTACAAATTTAAAAAAATCTAATCTTAATGTAAATTTGTGGAAATTGACAAAGCATTTCCCTGCAGAGGGATGGCAAAGACATTCTGAAGGTCTGCAGTTGAATGACTTACCACTAGAAGGTCAAATTCATATTTAGGGATAGACTGCAAATTTATGTAGGAACGTTTTCAAAGAAGGGTTAAAGTTAAGGCATCTTGGCTTAGTTTTTAAAGTGAAGACATTTAGTTTTTTAGTTTCAAGAGACTTTTTCAATTCTGAGATCAACTGATATAAGAACTGATAAGAGGAGAAAGAAAAACAACACCGGAATGAAACAGTGATATTTGTGACTCTCCTGAGCCTTTAACGACTCTCACGTCCGGAATTACACTTCCCTTTCAGAGCTAACGAATGTGAGACCAGAACAGCACGGTCCATCAGAGTTTCAGGTCAAGCCCCTCCCTCTAGAGATAAAGCTCAGCTCTCTTACCAGTTGATTTCAGAATTGAAAAGGTCTCTTGCAATTGGAGGCAAAACGTCTTCACTTTAAAAACTCAGTCCAGATGCTTTTGCTTGGACACTTCCTTCAAGATGACCTGGATGAGAACCCTCACAGAAATAGTAAAGTATTAACTCTTTAGGTCATTTTAAAAACACCAAAATAATGTATGAACCTTTTGTTAGGCAGAATGTAAAAAATGCAGTTGAGCTTTATCTTTTCTTTTTGTTCCCTTTAGGATATTAATGTGATGGAAACAGAAGATCTGGAGCAGGTGGACATGGGAGTGTATAAAATCTGCCATGAAGGAGGAAACTCGGATTACAATGCAGAGGATGTTGGCATTATAATTGAGCAATGCACTGTTCTGCAGGACCTTCAGGATGTGGCTAGTGGATGTTCACATTTTTTTGGACTCATTTACTGCCTCAATTTGAGCTACCCAAAAAAAACTGCGCTATATGTTTGAGTTTTACCAGATACTTTTTTACCATCTAAGCCCATTAGCACTATCAGACAAGATACAACTTCATAAGAAAAAACTTTAAAAATCACACTTTTTGCAATTATTGCAAAATCACTTCACATTTCATGCTTCATTTGACAGTTTGAGGAGTTCAGAGCATATCTGTAAACACTAGGTAAGCTTGTGATAAAAATAACTCATTGGAGATAAAATATAACCTTGTTGTTAACATTTTTTTTGTGTGTGTGTTTCTTTCCTCAACTGAGGTAATGTATGTTGACCTGCACTGTAACACCTAAAGCTGCTGAGCAACTGTTTTATTGTTCTGTAATTCAGAAAGGGGCATCCTAGTATATTTTTTCAGTGACATATAATGGTCATTGTTTTTTTTTGGGTTTATTTTGTAATTTTTGTTTTAACGTGTTGTAGTGAATATTGTCTTATTAAATAATAATTAATATGAATATTAATTATGAAAGTTTATAATTAATATTTTGTTATCAAAATATTAATTTCTTTCGGGGCACCACTCTAGTTTTGAACAGATCCAGAGAAACTGTTTAGTCTCATTAATCTAAAGGAAGTGAGTTGTTCTTGTTTTTGACAATTCTAAATTAAACAGAAAACATTAATTGTCTTTATGGGGTTTTATTAAAGATTATACAAGGTTAAACAGTGAATAATGACAGGGAAATAACACAAAGGAATAATTATTGACACATGAATGGGTAAACCCAAAAACGATAAGACAGTTACTTTCAGAGGATTTTGTGAAACAAAAGGAAGTAGGCCTATTGATTATTGACTCTATTATTAGATGAGGGGCTGTTACAGAGCGGTTAGAGGGGTTCGATGACGGTTTCTGAGGCCAAGGCTGTTATGTTTAGACAGTTAGACGCCAAACTTGTGTAACGTTTAGACTCACCCTGAGGTCGTGATTGGTCTCAGATCTTAGCGACGAGAGGTCCAGAGGTTCTCCAGAACCCTGCCGCAAGCCGATGACAGATGTCGCCTCCAGGATGGCCTGCCGTTTCCACTCTCCAGAGGGGCTGCCGTGGGCCCAGGAGATGTCCGAAAAGCGTCTAGTTACTGTCACAACTAGCCAAGCCTTTTAGCATCAGCGTCGTACACCGAGTAAAATTGAGTCTTTCAAAGTTATTGCGAAGTCCACTGGAGAAGGTTTAGCGGCTGTGATGCTGGCTTAAACTTGCTCGAGAAAGCTAGATTTTTGTCAAGCTAACTCTTTAGCAGGCAGGAAATCTTCAAAAATAAAAGCGAGTCAACAGCATACTGCAGGAAGTACTTGAAGCCGCTTGGCGAGGAAGGAAAACTTAGCGCTGTGAGCTAGGCTTTCAGTCTTTTGAACAAAGACGGTTTACTCGTTTACCACAAGGTTCAAGTCTTAAAGTTGCAGGCCATACGGCCCTTGAGCGGACGCGGAGACCAGGAGCGAAGTAAAGACAAGAGAGAAGAGAGAAGTTCTTGGCTGTGCGCCAATTTTATCACCTCCGGACGGGGTGTGTCTTACGGAGAAGGACATTGCTTTGGGGGGGTTTAACTAAAGTTTAAATGTTTAAACTAAGTCTTAAACATTCCTTTTGTTTCACCCTATTTTCCTTGGTTTTTTTAAAACACAAAAACATTCGTACTTGTAGAATTATAAAAGAAAATGCATTTGTCAGACTTATTACAAAAAAACATATATTTGTTACATTTTATTAACATAAAACGTAACCCTGTAGAAATGGAATAAGGAGTTAGTTGCCTTGTGGAAACTCTTCATCCTGGAAAAGAACAGTATAACAACAACAACACATGAACACAACATCTTAATACATTTTCCTTTAATGGAATTAAAAGCAAGAATGTTCTTCTTGAGTGAACAGAGTCATTTGTCCATTTGACCAAAAGGGGGTAGTGTTTGACCATGCCCGAACGACTATGATCAAAGACATTTTCAACTGTCAATCAGGATTAGAATAAAGTGTTCTCGAGAAAGCTGTATGGACACCTTATCTTGAGAATTTACGACTTTCTGACAGTGGCGTCTATAGTGTCTGGATTTCTCCATGAGTCCTTGACCTGCTTGGTCTTTGGTGCTGGTTGGACCTAGGTCCCGGCTTTTTATGAAAACAAACAAAATCGTTAATCATAAGTCCTGAAGACTGGTTCAGTCTTATCCAAGCAAGAAACACCTGTGAATAGTTAAAAGGACACGTTGTATCTCCTGTTGGTAAGATTTAGGTGTTAGTCCAAACTCCTGCTTGCTGGTGGCATCTGGAAATGATAAGTGTGGGGGTTGAGGACCGATCTGCTACAGTGTTTTTAAAAATGTGTTTGAATATTTAACTCATTACACTCCATAATGTGGTTTTCGAGATGGATCAATCAAAATGTGAATTGTTATGCAGATTGTATATAAATGATCAGGTACAATACAGGTGCAAATTTTTATTGAGGGCCTTTTCTTAAATATCAAGATTTATGCAAGAATTTTGGTTCCTGCTACATTTAAAAGAGGGGGACATTGCATTTTACAATGTTTTAATAAGTGTTAGAACTCTCTCAATGTTATTTGACGCAACCCTTTGAGTGTGCCGGTTTCTGACAATGTTCAGAATGCTTTAACAGTGTTTGTAATTGTTATAAGAATTTTCCTTTACAGATTAAATGAGCAGACAATAGAGACGGTATATGATTTGAAAAGAATGGTCAGGTTTTAACCCTTGCAAGGAGAAGCAAAGCAGACACACAGTAACAAATGGTACAGCGGAAGTTTTGCTTGAATATGTAACCAATACATGGGTTTTTATATCCAGCAGGACACACAGTGTTTCGGAGGAGATGACGGTTACTGCCTCAACATTTCCCACAACGCAGAGACCAGGTGGGTGGTAATATGTCATGACATGAACAGACTGGCATTACATGAACAGAATAGATATATAAACTTACAATTCCCATAACAGTAATAAAGCTGTTTTGTAATTCAATTTATTTTTTTTTTTATTAATCTGACCATAAATGAATGTGTAACATTTAATTAACTATTAGTTCAATTTCCATAAACGTTAACTATTAAAGTAACCACATTACTTTGGATTTATTAAGATTTTATTAGCACAATTACTTTGGATTTATTAGCAAGTTATGGCTGAAATCACATGCATCTTTTTACATTTAAACAGCATTTCATGGAACAAGTTGCCATAATATTTTTAAATAATTCCAACATTTCATTTCTTAGAGTGCACGCCCTGGCTTGATCTATTTTTAATACATTTTTTTTTAGTTTTTGTCAAAATGCTTTAAGGACAGGATGTTTTCCAATATGTTCCTAGACATTTCATTGCCAAAACCAAAAAAATGTGTTGGTCAAAATTATGCCCAATAATTGTCAATCTCAAGCTCTTTCGACAAGCCCAGTAGACATATTGAAAACATAAAAAAAGATTTATTTTTTTATATAAAAGGTAGCGCTTTTGCACCGACTGTAGTAGACGCTTTACATTAAGCTTCCATTTACCAGTGTTACAAATGGAACACCACTGGAGGCAAGATGGGTTAAGTGTTTTGCCCAAGGAAATAACAACAGTATGTGGGGGAAGAGCGGGATGTTATGTTTTTGGGATGTTTCGAGCGGAAATTGAACTGCCCACCCACCGGTCGAAGGACAGCCGCTCTACCCACTACTACTGCTGCCCTGGACATTAATTGTTCATTTCAGACACACATACATCAAACCACTTTCAAAACCTAGACTGTGGCTTCAGCTGTTTTGGGTATAAAACCTGATGAGCATATATATATATATATATATATATATATATATATATATATATATATATATATATATATTTATTTATTTATTTATTTATATTTATTTTTTATTTATTTTTTTCTCATTGGTAACAAGGTTAAAAATAGGGACAGTGTCAGGCAACAGGCAAATGACTCACAATGCAGGAAGGTGTTTAACAAGGTTTAATCTGAGGCAGAGGTACAATATCCCAATCCAGAAGACAAAGTCAAAAGAAAGCAGAGGTCAGAACACATTAGAAGACCGGTAAAGTAAACACGTGGAAATGGCCGGCGCCCTCACACAAGGGTAGAGACAATCTGGCCCCAAACAGGCGAAAACACACAGTCTATAAGGGGAAGACAAAGAGGCACAGGTGGAACACATTAGGGGTGGAGCAGGTAATCACAGTGGAGGAAAAAAACACGGGAAAAAGTACGGGATGTCAATCAATAAACACAGACAGGGGTTAGAAACTTCACAATAAAACACAGGAAAAAAGATAAAATACAGTACATGGGCAAACTACAACAGACTAAGATGGTTAGAGATGACAGACAGAAAATCCATCAAATGCTCAATTTTTAGGATTGGGACATTGCATGTTGTATGAGACATAGCCACATGAATGTAAACATGCTTGTTAGGGTAATTTTCATCCGTTGTCCCAACATTCTCACATATTGCTGTGTTATTGGAGGTAAGGTGGGTTGCCCAAGGACACAACAACAGTATAAACTGGAGAGAGCAGGATTTGAACTGCCAACCTTCCAGGTATACAACAACCACCTGAGCAAATGCACTGCACATATGTCTGTATGTACTGTACGTATTTTACATGTGTGTGGATCAGCCTGTGGTGTAATTTTTCTGGAGATTTGTAAAGTTAAAAAACAGTACATTTTGTAGAGCGTTACTTTGCTTAAACCGAGTCATCCTTAACAGATTCAATTATGTTTGTGTTTTGTTTTTTTTGTCCAGCTCTCGAGTAGCGCTTTGTGACCTGACTGTTAAAGGCGTTTATTCAGGGAGAGATACTGAAGTGAAATGCAACATATTTTAACACATTTACGCTTTTATTTACTTTGTTTGTTAAAAGAATGTTAAGAAGTTTTATGGAACATCCCTCTAGAGTGAAACCGGATAGATTTTGGTTTCAAAATACTGTTGTAAATAGCTGGCCAGTTATATCTGAGACCTGCTACTCTGTTAAGTGAGTTTTTTCTTTCAATTTAAAGAAAATGTCTTTCTTTACTCCTCTCTTAAACCATCTGGCCTCCCTGGCCAAAGTTTGGACATGGCTGTCCTTAAAGGAATGCCCTTTCTCTTTGAGGTAGAGGTGGACTACAGACTGAGGTTTACCAGGATTACAGTTAGTTTCAGGTTTAGCTTTATTAACGGTTTTCTTTCTTCTCCATACCTTCTGTATCACCTGTACTGAGATTACACAAAATCAAAGCAGCAAAGTTCTGGTGCAAAAAATGTTTACTGTAAAAATTCACAAAAAAAACTTCCAGGCATGGGTCAAACACACACACACACACACACACACACACTCTATACAGAGAAACATCCCCCTTATATGGTTTTGATTCCCCTCGTATGCCCGTTTTTAATAGCTTACACAGCTATTAAAAAAGGGCATATGTTTTCTTCGAATAAGTTATACCTCCTCTCAGACAGTCAATCTTCAAGATTATGACAAGAATTTGCATGCAAAAAACGAAACTACTTTTATTGGTCATATTGAACATGTAGACATACACTACATTTTGTTCAGTTCGAGAACTGCAGGGCCCGAGGCTCCTTTGTCTCAGGAGGACAGACGTCTCTTACGATATAGTTCTTGGCAGAAATTATGGGTAAGTTAATAATAAATGCAATCTCGCTTTCGTCTGGATTTACAAATATGAACCAGCACTACCTAGCATCTACGCTAGGTGTGCCTGAAGTAGAGTGACCATGTCTCTAGTGGCGGTCTTAAGGAGATCTTGTACTGACACTGGGACAAGATAAAGGGGGGAATCCTTCCGACGGCTAAGCTATCAACTGAGGAGCCAATGTCTCGCAGCATGTTGTTCATTAGTGGAGTGACAAGTAGGATATGTGCATAATCAACCTGGAGTATGGCGATTAGAGATTCTACAGTGTGCAGGGTTTTGTTTAAGGTTTTGTTTGCTGTGTGTATTTACTACTAACACAGTGTCTTTGACGGTTCTACCTATAGTTTGGAATTGTCACTGTTGTTGGTTGATTAACTCTGATGTTAGGCATCTCAGTTTTCAGTCCCTAATGTTCCCCCATGACCATGACGTCTCACTGTCTATAGGCTAACAGCAATTACATTAGACAATCCGATTAAACGAAGTATCAATGGCAGCCGCTGCAGCTACGATACCTCCCACAAACCGTTTAGACTATTGGTTGGTTCCAGTTTGTTCTGCCTGTGTAATTTGAAATTTAAGTTTATTCTTATTAATTTAAGTTGTGATCAACAGTCCAGGTTGGTCCTTTAAGATGATTCCGGCTGTTGGTCTGGGTTCTACCACATCAAGGGATCCAAATCCAGTAAACTGGCGACCAGGAGGAGCGACAGCTGCAATATCCTGGTAAGAGATAAAGAGCTATACATTGGTTTCACTGACATTGTCTATCAGAGTTGTTAGTTCCACTGTTATGCTACCTACGGTTTCTGATAGCGGCTGAAATAGAGATGAAAGAAATGGGTTAGTAAGTTAGATATTTACCCTGGGGCAGGGGACTTATTTAGGATTACTTGGGGCTGTTGGTTTCCCCTGTAGTTCCCATGGGGGTTTTGTGAGGTTTGATCTGGTTGTGGTGTATCCATCTCAGAGTTGGTTACGTTCGCCCTTCGGTGATCTTTATCTAATATACTACCAGCAGCAAGTTGTTGACAATGACGTATGGACCGTGGGAAGAACTTTCGGGTCACTCACCTAGTAACACACCTTATCTCCCACTTTTCTTTTTATCATTATATGTCTTCCATCCCTCCACACTCTTACCTATCTTCTCTTGGGCAAAACCAAAAGTAGCTTTGAGGTGTTCCTGCAGGACATATCTTTGATGAGTGGTGTAGGCTGTAGCAAAGCTGGCCTTACCTGGTTTGTAGGGCAAGTATAAGGGAAGTGTCATTTGCCCACCTCATTAGTTCGAAAGGTAAAACTCTGGTCGCCCTATGTGGGGTGGCCCTCATGGCCATCAGGTCTAAGGGTCTGAATGCCATCCGTCCTTTTGACCGATTATTCTGAGGGTGATTTATTGTAATTGCTATTCCTGACCAGTTGGTGGTGAATGTACATATCATCAGCAATTATCTTAAATCGTGTCGTCTTTGTCAAGCTGCATTCAGTTGCAAAAAGGTCACGGCAGCTAGGTCTGAGTAGTTTTGATTTGTTAATAAATGTGAAAAAATAGGACATTAGGCAGTGAAGCATGAAGGAGGACAAATGGGAAACACTGAGCAGTCATTGACAGCTGTTACGGGACAAGCAGCACAAAAGAGGTGAAGAAGAGAGAGTGTCGTGTTCAGTGGGTACAGGAGTATAAGTGGCTGAGGTGGGAAAGAGTGAAAGTGTTTTGCGATATCTGTAGAAAAACTAACACAAGTAACAGGCATGTCAGGGGACGACAACAACACCGATGGTTCTCTAGAGTTCAATAGCAAAATATCCTTTCACTTCTTGTGTAACATTATCTGTTGTTCTTAAATAAAATTAATAATCTGTCCTCTATGCTCGTCTTGAAGTATCTAAAAATGTGAGTAAAACAAAAAGCTATTATAAGTATTATTAAAGTATAAAAATTTTAAATGACGGGGACGGAAATTTTACAAATCTGTCTGTCAAAATGATGGAGAGTGAGAAAGTGTAGTGCGACCTATGCTGTGGAAGATGGCTGATGTGGAAGGACGCTTTTACGTACAGGATTTGCCACAATTGCTCCATTACCTCGGTGGTAAAGTGGGGGCCATGAGCATGAGCAGGAAGGCCGTGGTTTGTGCAGTGTCATTTGGAGCTGGTAGCCCCACCACCCACAAGTGACTGTAGTCAAGCAAAGAGAATCCCAAAATTTAGCAAGGCCGATAGATTGGTTCATTCTGGTTTATTCCAGATCCGGGTTTAGACACCGACAAGCAGAATCTGACCATGAGTACAAAACAAGTCCTTAAATACCCTCCTAGCAAATAACATCTGTTTTTTTTGTCTATTTTTGTCATTCCTGTCCTGATGTAGAGAGAGAGATCCCTGTTCCCAAGGAAACCATGATCATATTACCGGGGGGTAAACAGCATATTGACAGGTTTATAATCTCTCCCAGCCTTGCTTCCTGGGGTCACATACCTTGACCCCATTCATCCACACAAGACTAACACACAAGAGAAGAGCCTATATAATAAGATTAAACATATAATTATGCATTTTTAATGACATAAAAATTACTTTATCAGTGACCATAAGGATGTATTTGTTTCCTCTGGTTGATTTGGTCATGGGCCCCATCCAATCAATTTGGAGGTTTGATCAAGTAAATGATATGCCCCTTCTTTGTCTTGTCGGCTGAAATTGACAGAAAACATTAACTGTACTGCAGTACTCTGCCACATCCATCTGCATGTGCGGCCAGTAGGCCACTTGTTAGAGTGCCTGGTGTATTGATGAGACACCTCGGTGGCCTGACACGGGAGCATCATGTACATGTAACAGCATAACACTCCCCTTAGGTTCTGAGGCAGTCCGAAAGCAGTGGAAGTATGAGTGTCAGACACGTAGACAAGAATCTCAGAACGCAACCAAAGGCGAGATTGGATTGCCCATAAGCCTTTTAAGTATGCATTGGCCACTATTTTAGCGGCCGTGATTGCATGTGTATCAGGGTCTGACAGGTAGCGGAACATCCTGCTAAATGCTGGATCTGACAATTGAAGAGTGTCAAGATCAGAATTTGCAATGGTTGGGGTGGCACCGGATGTCGCAGCAAGTGAAAGATGGCAGCCTTTGATTGTGTGATCACACAAACAGATTGGGTGGGTTGGGTGGGAAGTTGTTGAAAGTGAGCGGGTTCTGGCTGGAATTGACAGAGTGTCCGCTAAGTTGTTCAGGTCTTTGTCCAGGCCAGGGTCATGAGAGTGACCAATTACCTTTTTTTAATATACTTGTTATGTCATGTAATGTCATGGTCCTTGACCAGACTTCACAAGCAATGAACAAAACATTGTGCTTTATTGGCTTCTTTGCCGATGTGATAAAGCCGTTGATTTTTCACAGTGGCAAGTGGCAAGCACAATAACCTGAGCCGTGTCTGTGCAAATTGAGTCTGTGCAAATTAAAAGTAGTTTTACCGAGATATGTAGCACAACCGAGATATCTTTGTATTGTGCTGATTTCACTAAGTCTTGTGATGGAACATCTATCGACAGGGCGCCTTTGGTTGCACTAGGACTTGCGCACTTCTACCATGCCCAGGTAAGATCTAAGGTTTTGGGCATTGTGTACCGCCACATCAAAGCTCTGAAGTGCCATGAGCCATGATGCTGCTTAAGCATTGGTCATCAAGCCTTTCCTGATCTGTTGACTTGTCAAGAAACTCACAAGTTGGTGATTGGTGTTGACCACAGTCTTTTGGTGGCCCAAGTAGTTGGAGATATTTTTCACGGTCAAGACCGTCGCCAGAAGGGCTTCCTTTCAGTCTGTGTAGCTAGTCTCAGGTCCAGAGAGGGTTTTGCTAGTGTAAACTACAACTCTTTTGTCTGAATTGTGGAACTGGTACAGGCCCAGCGCTAAGGCTCTGGTTTGCGAAACTCATCTCCAAATAAAAGACTTGCTGTTGTTATGGAAATTGTACATTTTAATTTTTAGGCCCGAGTCGGTGATAGCCGGGAGGGCCTATTGTTTTTGCTCGGATTATTAGGCCCGAGCCGGTGATAGCCGGGAGATCCTATTGTTTTTGCTCGGATTATTAGGCCCGAACCGGTGATAGCCGGGAGGGCCTATTGTTTTTGCTCGGATTATTTATTTATTTATTTATTATTATTATTTTTTTTTTTCTGCAAAATGATCCTCAATTTGACCCAGTGAACATGCACGAAAAGTCATTTTTATTGGGCCCAAAGTTCAAGATCGGCAAAAAATTTATGTATTTGAAGTCCCCGAAATAAAAATATGAAAAATGACTTAGTGGCGACCCCTAGAAAAGTCAAAATACATTGGGCCTATGGAAAGTGAAAGTAATTTTTTTCCTATGTAGAAATACAAAACTTGGTACATTTATAGGACACCTCAGGGCAAACAGAAAAGTCTATGACAGCCACACCCTAAACTCAACAGAAAGTTCGACATGTGGGGTGGAACGCGCAAACACCTAAATCGCACCCCTCGCGTCAAAAGATTAAACCCAATGTGTTTTCTTCTAAAAGGCCCCAAATTTGGTGAGTATTAAAAAGACACGAGTGCCAATAAAAGTTATCAGTTAGTTTTTTGATACATTTGTGGCTGTGGTCGTAATGAGCCTGTGAAGAGGCAGCCATTTCCTTGGGAAATAAATGCCATTTACCAAATGCCAGGATGCTTCCTTTGGAGGAGGCTCCTCCAGAGCCAAGACTAGAGTTTTGGAAAACTCCTCAGAATCTTTTGGAACTGGTAAACTTGTTATTTTAGAGAACTAATATTTACATTTTTACTTTTTAACATTGCAAATCTCCAGCCAGTACTTTGTTTTTCTCGCCTTAGCCCAAGCATAAACTCTTATTTTCAAAAGTTCAGACAGATCCCAGGAAAACCAGGGAATGTGGAGACCTTTAACTCTAAATTACAAGGTGGTGTAGCAGGCCCCAGCAGTAGCACAGGCCCGAGGTGATGAAGCAGGCTCCAGCCAGAAGAAGATTCAAGCAGCAGCACAGGCCCGGTTATTTGACATTATCGTGAAGTTTACGCTTTAAAGCACGAAATGCAATCCTCCGAGTACATGTGTGCCCGCGGTCGCAAGGGAGGCGAGGGCCTTTATCGCCGCTTGCTGCTTTAATTATTATTATTACTTTTCATTCTGCTCATGTCCTGTCCTTCATGCTAATCCAAACATAGACCTAGACATAGCCACAACCATCTGGCCTCTGGGAAACTGTCATGTAGAGGCATGAACATCTGCCACCCATACACTGTGTGCACTGCTGGATATAAAATCACATGTATTGTTTACTTTGTTAAGCAAAACCATCAGCCTGTACCATTGGGACATGACAGGATTAAACCTAACCATTCATTTTTAAATTCTATACGGTCTCCATTGTCTCTTAATTAATCTGAAATGGAAATACTTATAACAGATGTGCTCAGGGTACATCAGGCAGTTTCTGTTTCAGTGCCTGCATTGCCTGCTCCTTTTGGGAACCCCACATAAAGGGATTGTTCTTTTTGAGGAGTTCAGTCAGTGGTCTGGCCAGTTTTGCGGAGCTGTCAACACACTACTGTATAGTTATAGAAAACTGCGGAGTTCTGACACTTTTGAAGGGTGGCCACACCTTGAAATTTGCTTACCTGTGGGAGCTCCTTAAAGGTCCCACATAATTCATTTTGGTCTGTTTAGCTGTTGGAGTACGTGATCAATAACCTCCAATGTTTGAGTAAAACTCGGCTGTGCGCCTCAAGATGTCATCTACATAGATGAGACTACCTCGACTGGCGGCATCAGAACAAGCCTTGTTGAGAAAACAAATTTGATATCCAAATGGACAGCTAGTAAAAGAATATTGTCAATTTGCGAATGTAAAGGCCAACTTGGTGTTGTGGGTCTACCAGGATGGTCCAGAAGCCAGATGCTATGTCTAAAGTAGAGAAGTATTTAGCGTCCTTTACCTTGGGGAGCTCTTGAGTGAGCTGTGTCATTGGCCATCTGGACAAGGGAACCGTTTTGTTCAGCTGATGATAGTCAATTAATCAAGTGCTGTTTTCTAGCCTGGAAATAGGGTGTTACTAGAACCATGCGAATCATGCTCAGGTGCCCCTTCAAGCTGTAGGAGTGTTTGACTCATTGTATAAAAAAATGCTTCCTGATGTTTAATCAATGTCAACTTCTGCTTGGCATAGGCTCTCATTGTTAACTCACAAACATGGCAAATTGTTTGTGTGAGACGGCATGCCGACACAGTAAGATGTGGGTTTGTGGTAGGATGGAGGTTTTGGACGAAGAGGGCTTTGAAATTTTGATCCTCCTGCATCCCTGGTCATTGTGTGAACTGAAATGCGCTTTGCATAATCAATGATAGTATAATGGGGAGATTTCTGTTGGGCCTGTTTGATTGTCAATGTGGCAGTTAGACCAACATTTACTGTGACATCGGAGAATTCCTCCATTAGTGACTTAAACAAGAGGTCAAAGTCTGTTCTGATCACGTTCTGATTTGTCATTCAACCTTGCATTCGGCGAAGGTTTATTCTTTTGCTTGCATTTTTTATTTTAGTTCGGTTGTCTCTTCTTTGTCAGACTTTGTCCCATCTTCTTCAAGAGTTTTTACTCAAACTTCTAGCTCTTGGGCTAACTTTTCAGAATCAGCAAGAGCTTCTTTAGCCGATTGAAGTTTATTGCCCAAAGCTTTATCCTCATTGTGAAGGCCCTGGTGCCTGTGTGCGCTGCATTGCAGAAGAGCCTCTGCTTGCTTCTGCTGAAAGCGCATTACAATAGCCATTTGACCTAACAGTTGTGTTAAGTCCTCATCTCTGGCTTTGGCTTTATCTTGAGGTTTGTGTTACGAATCTCGTCCACATATTCTGAAATAATTCTTTTCAGCCTGCTTGAGGCCGTTATCAAGGAGTTGGACAGGTTTGATTGGAGCGGATGAGTCCAGTGAAACAAAATATAAATATTTTTATTAATTAAATATAGTTAATCTTTTGTATTGCTAACATTTATTTATTCTTTATTTCTCTGTAAATACTCTCTAAACACTGCACTCTAAAGGTTTTGTGTTGAATGAGCAGAGAAGCATGATAACGCTCTCAGAGAAAGTTAAGCTGATGCTGGGCTTTTCTTTGTGAAAAAAAGGATCTACATTCTGATGGGCAACAAATGCTGAAGGTCCCCCAGTCCCGGTTCAAACAGTGGGGCGATCGTTTGTTTGCAGTGGTTGATGCTAAACTCTGGGACCCCTTACCCATTGAGTTACGTCCCATCACTGATTTGCCTCTGTTTAAAGCCAAACTTAAGACCCACTTATTCAGAATGACTTTTGGCACTTAGTGGCTCTGACTGAGTAGACCTCAGGCTGTAGCCAGGATTCTATGTGGCACTTGATGTCAATCCCCTTATTCAGGATGTGGTTGTGAATAAGACCAGATTTATTTGTGAGTGATTGTACATTGACTCAACCAAAATTATTTTGTGTGGTTGTTCAGTTTGTGCAACCCTTTAGGCACCAGAGTTTATTTTTAAAAATACAGATTTTTGAATCCAAATTTCAAAAGGCTATGGGTTGAAATTGATAAGAGATAGAGTCCTACTCTAAACTAGAAAAATGTCAGGTATGACCCAAAGTATGAGTGAATTAATTTTATGCATCTACTTTGCATCTAATTTGCAGACCATGGCATTATATATATTGGCGGTTATGTTATTTACTGTACATACAGAATGAACATATTATAATTATTATATTGTTTTTTTTCTCTTCTCTGTCTTTTTCTGGAATTAAATTATTAATAACAGCTACTTGTAAAAGCAACAATACCAAAAAAAGAATAACTACAACTTCTGATATACCATAACTAGTAAAATGTATGAAAATAGATATAAGAAATATACACATGTACTGTAGGTGTTGTAGGTGTTTGGTTGCATTAGTTTTATCTGTTCTTATCTATCAGTAGTGAAGGGTAGCATTGAGTTGCTAAAATGGCTGAAGAAGAGTCTCAGAGGCCAAGTCAAATCAAAAAGGTGGCTTTTATTTACAGTGTCCCCCACCTTCTATACAAACATCCGCAGCAACCCTTGCCTTATCTCCCTACAAACAGACCTCCCACATGAGGCACACACCTGCTTCTTATACTAGGCCAATTGGATTGGCCTATCCCACTTAGCTGGAATCCTCAAACCAATATATACTCCACTCCCCAACATCCTAAACATTACAATCACTGTACCAACATTAAACAAATAAAGACATTGTCAAGACACAATTAATTTTATAACAGGTAACCCAGGAATACAAGATCTTCCTCAAGAAACCCCCTCTCCACTTAGTAGCTTCTGATGATGTCATAAGTGACATCATCAGCTCCAGGCATGGCCAGGAAGTATTTGGGCCGGCCCTTCTCTCCATTTCCAGACCCTGTATGGACCAGATCAACATACTGAAACTCCCACTAACACAAAATAAACTGTATAACTAACTACTACTTATGTGTGGTTTAATTAACTATAATGCATGAATTGTTTAACTGAAATAAATTAATGAACTACTAAGGCTAACACAAACAAAACCCGGGATATGTGAGTGCAGTCTCCCAGTAGCCCTTGGGATTGTATAGTATGTGGAAATTTAAATGTATGATGTGTGCAATCAATTTAAGGGACGAGTAGAGGCTATCAGCTCACTTCGTCACACTATCCAAATGCCATAGTTGGGTATGGGACCTCTCAAATGGCACAGCACACAGCCATCACTTTTATTATGACCGCTGCTTTGATTAGCGCCTTTGCGCTGACTATGTTTACCCCTGCCTCTCCCTCCTCTACTGGGTAAAGTGACAGGTTGAACAACAAGTATTTTTCCTAAACAGCTGTCAATAGAAGTCGCATTATTCTTGACCTCCCTGTCACTACCGCGGCCACGGCGAATACACCCGGCTTCCATCACCTAAAGGTAAAGCAGCAGGTGCTACATGCACACGGCTTCCCTTCTCAACTTCCCCATCACTACCGCGGCCAGAGGAACTAGTTTCCTCCCGTTTCTTTCACTGATGTTGGGCAAAGTGTACTTTATGTAGCTACAGAAAGAGGCACCAGCAGCGCCCGCGCTGTCCAAGTTACACACGCACTCTCACTCTTTCTCACTTTCACTCGGCTTAAAATTACTCTAAAGGTAGATGTTCTCCCTCAGAATCAGAGTCAGCCATTACTAATGCCAAAGCTTCATCACAGCTGTATTTTTTTTTTTTTTATAATTTTTGCGTTTACCAGCTTGCATGTAGAGAATGGGGCTTCTATTCCTGATACTCCCACTGAGACGCGAGCTTGAGGTCTACTTGTACGAAAGTTTTTAATATTAGTTAGTATTTCAAAATGCCTGTAAAGTCGTTTTTTGAGTGAAAAGGTATGGCCATTTCTCTTTTAAATCTGCAATAGTTGGTGCTGGTTACACATTTATTTTCTGGTAGAAAGTTGTTTCCAAGAGTTGCTTTACTTTAGCTCTCTCCCCTATTTATACTTTACTATTATAACAATCTATCTACTTCCATTCACTGGCATTTCTGCTCTATTTTTTTTTTATCTGTCTCCTCTGGTGGGAGATCAGGCTGGAATCTGGTACAGCCATAAGTATCAGTCGGCCTTTTCTCTTAGGCCATCACCAGATGACCAATGTTGACGGAGTGCTACTGGAGCGGTT